>PDGT01000001.1:13392275-13584970 GCA_003671415.1 Megathymus violae
TAGCGTTAGCTCCGCGCCCGACGACGACTCCGTCGAATCTGCCGAAGACCACCGCTCCCTGCTGCAGTCCGAAGAACCCTCCTCCGTATTCGCCTCCGCGGACACAACTCCCACTACTGAGGAACCTCGGATCGAGGTGCGGGTGACGCTGGAACCGGCGGAGGAGCCTTCCACGCTGGCCGAGTCGATATCGGTGTCCGAGGAGGGTACGCCGTCCCGCCGGACACCGTCGCGCGAGGAGCCGGCGGCAGAAGACGCGACAGACTCCACGGGTAGTCCGGTGTCAGTCCGCAAGTCGTCCGCATCGGAGACGCCGGCGGTCGCGCCGCTGGCCGTCGGCGAAGACGTCGGGGTCGATGACGACATAGACAAAGTGCCTTCGGTGCCCCCGCAGCGATTGTCGATAGATTCGAAATCGGCTTCCGAGTCGGACGCGACGCACCGGCCGCCGCGCGGTCCCGACCCGGCGCCGGCATCTGAAACGAATATTGTTAAGCGCGTCGCCGACGCCAGCGAGCGAAAGCAGCGGAATGACATTTGTCCCTGGGAGGACGAGTAAGTACATCTGCATCCGAGCTATACGAGGCTCACTTTGTACACTTCTCCCCAAATTTCATGACTGCTCTGATCTATGCGCTAACGTTATTTTAGGTGTCACCGGAGCGAGTGTACTTCGCCCATGGTACTTTAAACTGCGTGAGTTTCGCGTTAAAGCTCAGTTCAGAGGGGCCAAGAGATTGTCGATCACTATATTGTGTACATGTAGATTTTGTAAATGCATAGCGTAGTTCGCACATCCGACGAGCTTTCGGTAGACGAAAAATAAACTATGCAAAAGCAACTGATGTGACGATGTCATCGTTACAGAGTTAGTTATTGTCGCTCAATCTAATGATACAAAGTTAGATTAGCAATATCTACCGAGTGCTCTTTTAGTTTTAGAAAACGTACGCTTATCTGTAGATTGTGAGTTAATATTATAGTTGGACATGCAATTTTCAAGTATGAGTTTATTATAAGTAAGTATTATTATTAAGTAGAATTACAATTTTTAAGTGTATAACGTAAATGCCTCATTTTAAGTTATTAAGTCATTAAAACCTACTAATTTCAATATTATCTGCATGAAACATTGCTCATGCTGTTCTCTTACTTCATTTTTATTTCACTGTCATTCTTTATCGGTATACTTTACTCGTACTTTTTAACATCCAATGAAAATATACTCTTGACAAATATCTTTTATCTATATTGTCTTATTATTTTTTTTAATTTATTTTGTACTTATAATGTTTATAAATACACGCATTGATTGTAGACGTCGACTTTTATTGAGTATTAAATATTGATAATTTTAATATTCCTGTTCTAACTTCAAGCATTAAGAGAAAATTCTGAAATGCGGTTCTTAAATTGTTTAACAAATTTAGAAGGATTTTATTTAAAATAAATCTATAATATTTAATTACTGTTTTATTGTACTTTATGAGCTCAATAAACTTCAAACATTCTTATATAGCTTTGTCCTGTCCAATAAAAAAAATCTTAGGATGTTCATTAGAAGCATTCGTGAGACTTTGTATCTAATAAGAGTGTAATACTTCACGTTATGTCTGACATTGCATGGTTATTGTTTGAGAGTTTCTAATTCATTATCTCTCTTTTTAACATTATCATAATGTTTCTAATGATTTGATCTATCCATTTGTTTGCCTGCATCCTCACCGTTTTCATTACTCCACACTCAAATTTTAGTAGAATCTGCTTTGGAAAGGAAGTGTGTTATATTCTATACTTAATCATTGTGTATCCGTCCTCAAGCAGATTGTCAAATTCAGTTTTTCATGTTACATAATGAATGAGCATGAATACCCAATATATTGGCACAGTATCTGCTTCACGTACTTTTAGAATCATTAGTTAGTAGTATCTTATTGATACAAAAAAATATTCAATATTTATTCGATAAAAATTAAAAAAAATAATTTTGACGTAAAACTAACTTCGATAACAATAAACACTCACTCAAATATGAAGATTTTCATAAAAAACCGTTAAGTTTTAAGTTTAAATCCAATCATAAGGAAGTTATATCCCACGTTCATTATACATATTAGTTATTTAAATCTATCACTAATAGTATTATCCAAAACCTAGATATTAATATCCGTGATGCCAAACTATGCAATATAAGAAGTATCCGAAGCGTATTTTAATATCTATACAAGTGGCTTACTCCTGAAAACGATAAAAGTTCAATTCAATTTTGGAATAAATCTCGCTTTTGATTTGAATATGATTTTAAATCCGTAATGGTAAATTAATTGCTCGTGCTTTCTAATTTTTTTTCTAATACATGTAATTCTGGTTCCAAGTTATTCTTTTTTGCACCATATCTGAACAATTACTGTTTAAGAAGAAGCACTTGCAATTTTTTTTTTCACTTTGAAATTCCAGTCGATTCACAATTGATATTATTGGGAGTGAGTCTATAATTATTGGTACAATTATTCAGTGTCAGAAAGCGTCCAATCCTCAATTGTAAACTATGTTTGTTTCTTTTCAGGAATTCCTGTGAGAGTGACGCTCCATTTGTTAAAACTTATGCAACGCTCGGATACTTATAATTTTGTAGGCAATTATATCCATAATTACAGAATGTTCTTACGAACATTAAAATGATTTTTTAAATTAGTCCCTGTGTTTCGATTATTGCAGAGTTAGGGCATTATTGTGTAATTATATGAATATTTTGAAGTAAATGATCGTTAATTATTAGAAAATGAAGTGTTTTATTACATATCACCAATATCGATAAATTGACAGGCTACGTGATCGTATATGGTGAGCACCCATGTACTTCTAAATCGTATATAAATAAATAACGGTAATAATGAGCGGTTAGGTACGTTTTAAGTGATACACCTAAAACGCGAGAACAAAATTAATTCGTCACATAAACGGGCACACGTAATTTATTCAAAGTGACCTAGCAAAATCAGATTATTAAAAAAACTTTTTTGGTTTATATTATAAATATATAAATTTATTTAAAAAGTCATATTATAAGTAAAATATACCAACCCACATAATCTTAACAATGCGTAATAATAATTGGATTAGAAATATTATCACAAGATACCGTTTAAAAATATAATACTTTGGTTTACCAAAATTATTTTAAATTCACTTAGTGAAACATTCAAAAACAATTAACTTTTTAGTTATTTCCACAGTTACACTGAATGGGTTATTAAAGCTGCCAACTTGAGAATCCATACTTAACATAATAAATATACATTTATAATTGAAATAATTTTATGTTAAAAAGGTTGGCGGCATTCGCCATTCTTGTCAATTTTCTTTTCTTTATCACAGTTACGGGGTGCTGTGATGGTGTTCCTAAACTGAATGTTTGAGGCCTCTGCGGTGTTTTCAGTGTCATCGCTTTTGTTTTCTGTCTTTGCCTGGTCATCCGAAGCATTATTCTTTATTTCCTCAACCTCATCAGGAAACACAACGCACTTCTCGTCTGCCATTTTCTGAAATCAAATAATAGATTTGCTGCATTTAATCCATAAGAATTTGTGCAGTTATGGAAAATACTAAAATTAATGAATAAAATTTGCGAGTATGTTTCTAATTGCGTGTTTAAATTAAAAACAAATGAAATTATTTGATCAATAATACAAAATTCCCATATTGTGCTGGACATAATGGACTAAATCCGTAACAACTTTAATTTATACCTGTTTCATTTTTAACCTTCATTGGTTATAAGAATTATACAGTCCCATGACCTTAAAATGTTTTTTCCTGTGTAACACATTAAGAGATTGTATGCACTCATAACTGGTAAGTTATTATGAATCTACACGTATTAAACACTATAGCAAAAGGCTATAGCTGTAAGTAACTATAAAGCAATGATATAACATTTCTATACCTTTTTCTCCACTGTTTATTGGCCAATAAATACAATCAATTTGCTGTTTTTATCCTTTTGATTCTGCACTTAGCTCTAAGATTTAGTATGACATAGTTTTTATGCAAATTTAACCATAATTGATTGGATTCTTTAAGAAAGGATTATACGAGTAACTTTATATTTTTCATATATTAAAAAACATGAGTTTTTTATTTTTATTATAGAAAAATAAGCAATTAATGGCTAGAGAAATAAAATATCAGTTACTCACTTGACGAAATTATATAAAACGGAAAATGTATTGGTATTTATAATACCTACTTATTATACTCACATAATAGTAGATATCGCTTATGCATCTAAATATTTATTGTAATAAGAAAATTACAAGGATCTTGTAATAGTAAGAACAGAACATAAGATCAGCTTTATTGTATACAATAGAATATAAATACTCTTTATCATTTTATATATTTAACTATAAGATGAAATAAAAAAACATTTAACACTGGTGGACACACTAAAAATTTTAGTAATACAAACGAATTTTTACCTTTTATTTGTTATTCGAGACAACAGTTCAATGTAATCGCGAGAGACACTTGCACAACAAAATCTCAGAGCAACTAATCCGGATCTGGGACAGACCAGCTTATATATTGAACTGTTAGTTTGAGTATTGGCCGCTTATCGTTAAGTATATACTAGGCGATTGCGGGCCTACGTCACTATGAATCAACTCTGCACTCCTTCGCAAACATCGGATGGTTGGAAATATTTCAGTTCCCGAAATTCGATAATGGTGATTCTCAAAATATTCTTTGTACTTATCGATGGGTGTCTTTCGCGTAATTGAAATGAAATGAAATGAAATGAAAAAAATGTTTATTCGTAGTCTAAAGCCGCAGCTGAACATAATAAAATACACAAAAAACAGAGAAAAGAAAACACAATAACACTACACCCTAAGTATATGCTAAACTAAACCTAAATACAACATGAAATGCCCGTGCTGCAGCGTAACGAGCTACGAATGGGCCCAGCCTCAGCTTAAGCCGCGCGTGAGCACAGCACTGATATTTCAGTCTCGGCCCTGCCTTCCGTGACGGAAGCCCGGTCAGTCATTTTCGGTTAAATTATTTTTCTTAATAAAATTAATTCTTTTTTAATAATTTTTAATTTATTCCTAATTTACTGACTGTCAAGTATTCGGAATAAGTGGGTACATGAATAAAACGTTTGTTTAGTTAATGAGAGTAAAAAGTATAAAGAAAGAAATGAATTAAAAGGACATATTGGAGGACATATTGGACGCGACACGTGTTTTACCTACATACAGGCCACAGGGCTAATGGGTTTACATATATTCGCCGCCATACCTGCCGGTCAGAAACACAGTGGTAAGTAGTTCAAGTGCAGTATTATTATTGATAATATTTACTAGGTTTAAAATAATTTATAACAAATCAATAACAATTATATTTGAATAAAAATTCTACAAAACATTTCAATTATTAATAAACAACGGCTAGAGACTTGCTTTTTGCTCTTCAAGAAGGAATAATTTATACCTAGATCTGAATGTGTTTATTGTTTTCAGACTGCGAAGAGGAGGTGGCAGATTATTCCATATCTTCGTGGCACTGTACTTAAAACTGGTTCTGAACGCAGCTGTGCAGCTGGTAGGATACCGCAGCATGCAGAAGGCCCTCAGACGGAGACTGCGGGACTCTGCCCAGGTCAACTTATTATATAAATAAGATGGCTCTTGGTTTTTAACAATCCCAAACAATAGTGTGGCGAAGTGGAGCCGCCTGCGGAGATCCATTTTAAGCATATTCGCATTTTTGAGGAATGGAGTGACATGCGCGCGCGGTGGCACATTGAAGCAAAAACGTGCACAGGCGTTCTGCACACGTTGTATTACTTTTTTGGTGCGTGTTAGCAGACGTGGGCCTATAAGTGTGTCGGCGTAGTTAAACTTTGATAAAATTAGCGCTTCACAAAGGTTAATACGTAAAGTAGGTGTTAAGTAGTTTCTTATCCGATATATTACCTTTAATCTGTAGAAGCAGTTCCGCGCAATTTCAGAAATGTGTTTTTCAAACCGAAGGTTCTCGTCCATAAGTACGCCCAAGTTCCTAGTCTCCGAAACTCTCGCGATTGGCTCGGTGTTAATTGACAAGACAGGATTAGTTTCACTAATTTTAGAAATGTGATTGGGCGAACCAAAGATCATGAACTTGGATTTTTTGGGATTCAGAGCCAATGCGTTACGTTTAGCCCACAGAGAAACGCGATCTAGATCAGAGTTCATCTTGTCAACTGCCATGACAGCATCAGAAGGTTTGCATGATATGTAAATCTGCAGATCATCTGCGTACATGTGGTACTTGCAATGTTCAATATTCTCGATCAGATCCGCGCTGTATAAAATAAATAGGAGTGGTCCTAGAATGGACCCCTGCGGGACGCCTCGATTCAGAGGCTGTGTTGAAGATGTGACTTTTACTCCGTTGCTATTTATCTGTATTTCAACTTGTTGAGACCGATTAGCAAAATAGCTGTCGAACCATTTAATAGTTTCCACACTTAATCCGTAGTAAGACAGCTTAGATAATAATAAATTTGTATTTATCGTGTCAAATGCACGGGAAAAATCCAACAGGGTAAGAATAGTGCCTTCGCCTTTATCCTGCGCTGACAGGATATCGTCTACCACTTCAATTAGCGCAGTGGTTGTGCCATGACGCTTCCGAAAACCAGATTGCATCATCGGCAAAATGTTATTACCGTCGAGGTATGCAGTAAGTTGTTGGCAAACTGCTTTCTCAATTACTTTCGAAAGACATGGCAAAATGCTAATAGGCCGCAAGTCGGCAGCACCGATAGGATTAGCGATCTTAGGTATTGGCTTGACTACAGCATGCTGCCAAATGTCAGGGTAGGTATTTGTCTCAAACGATTTATTTATAATTGCTGTCAAAACCCCTAGACACTCTGGCAGCAGAAGTTTCAGTATGTCAAGGGAAATGCCGTCACAACCGGTAGCATTAGATTGGAGATTTCCTAAAATTTTCGCGACTTCAGATTCCGTGACTGGCTTGAGATGGAAAGTGGCCTCCGAGAACCGACTAAATTCAAAATGAGTTAGCACAGACATAGGTACAATACTCAACCCGGGAACATTCAGAAAGTGTTGATTAATTAAATTAGCATCAGTAAAGTGTGCGGGAAGAGTATAGTCTTTGCTATTTTGTAAATGCACGTGCCTTTTGATGTGTTTCCACATTATTTTCGGTTGAGCCAGTCTTGTGTTAACATAAAATTTAAAGTAAGCGGCTTTCTCGGACTCGACAGCAGCGTGCACAATGTGTTTGAGGTCCTTATAATATTTTATATGTGGCGCCAACTTGGTTTTACGAGCTCTAATTTGGGCTGCATCACGAATGCTCATCATACATTGAACATTGTAAGTAACCCATGGGTAGTTATTCATTTTAGAACGGAACGACTTAAGCGGCGCATATTCATTAAAGATTTCTATAACATTCTTATTAAAGGCAGTCACCATATCATTCACTCCCTCCACCGACATAAGCTTCTGCCAATCAGTGGAGCCTAACGTTTTATTGAATTGTTGCATATCAATGCTACCTATTGGCCTGAACGTTACCCATTTGGACCTAGGACGATCCTTAGGCATGTCAAGCTCACACACTAGAAACGCATGACTACTGAGATCTTTAATAAAATCAACTTTCATGTCGGAAACCGGGGCGTCGGTGCAGACCACGTCAATTAGAGTCTCGGTGTTGTCCGTGAAGTGCGTGGGTCCTGTTACTTTTTGTACTAAGTTGTTCGAATTCAAAAAGTCCAAGAACATCTTGGTACCACAACTATTTTTATTTAAAAGGTCAATATTAAAATCACCCAACAGTACAATGTGATCATGTCGTACAAATGATCCTAGAGATTCACACAATGCGTCGAAGAACGTCTGCACATTCAACCACGGTGGGCGGTAGGCGGTACCGATTGCTAGAGACTTTCCATTTATATTAATGGTCAGCCACATTTGCTCCACCATAGGGGTTATGGGGTGTTGGATGACTCGCACTGACAAATTCTGCCTATAATAAAACCCTACACCTCCCCCCCTCTCCCTAATACCCGACGAACGTGGAATGTGCCGTAACCGATACCCCTGGACTACTGGTGCACGGCCTTCCTCCCCCACCCGAAGCCACGTCTCGTTGATAGCCATAATATCTACACTATGTCGCGCCATTGCTATCAGAAACTCATCATGCCGCGTCCCGAGAGATCCTGGGTTTAATAGCCCAATCTTAATTTTGTGTTTACGAGCCATTTTGAATGTAATTAAATATTAGGTTTAATTTGTATAAAATATAAAACGTTACATTTCTCTCGAGAGGTAAAATAAGTAATAACTTTTTGTCTGAAAAATTATAAAGCGTAAAAATAATATTGGATGTTAAATGTACGAATAATGTAATGTATATAGTTCTTAATAAGGCATTTTTCAAAGTAAAAAACTTTGACAGTAACTTTTGCGCTTTGATATGCCTACTGCAGCACAGACATTTATGACTAATCCCTCGACACATAATAAAACTATACCTAATTAACCAAATACGACACTTTATATATCTATCGCAATAAATATGCTTAAAAAATAATAATAGTAACAAGGATAAAATATAATAATATGTAACCCTACGACCAACCAGACAAATAACGAACATAATATTATTTATACATGTATTGAACAATATGTCCGGATTTATTCTTAATAGCATCAGGATAAAGGTTTCTCAATGTGTATTATAAATCACAGACTTTTAAGTCCGTCACAGATGTAATGCTACTCTTACGAATTGAGTATCATATCCTAATTTTGGCGACTGTGCCAAACTGTGTGACCTTTCTACCAAAAAGGTACTTACAAGCACTTGGATTTGGATCCAGCCGAGATAGCTATTTATTTTTATCCTGCATATGGGGATTTTTAGTAACCTTGAACGAATTGACAATGCCTTTTAATTGTAACACAATTATGGATCGAAGTTATTCTCATTTGACGCACGGCTAAATTATTAATATTTCAGAAGAAGCATTTACAAATTGGAATTTGCGGTTCCGACGGCGTCTAATCCATCTTAGGAACCTGTCCTACGGCTGGGATAGAGCTGAAGTTTGTCCAGACCAATAACAGTAAGAGGCGCGCGAAAACACCGTAAGCGCCACCACGAGGCCTTATGTTATGAAAACACCGGCTTCCCAAGACCTCTCGCTTTGAACGTTACATCTGATTGTGATCGAAAACGAGAGACCATCTCCCACGCCTGCGACGAGTCCACGTCGCTAACTCGGGCACCGTGAGCGCTCTATTGTCCGGGTGGCGAGTGGGAGTATGTGGTGCCCCTCCCACTCTATTGCGGAGGGTGGAGGAGCGCGTAGCGCCGTCTCCTCCTCCCCGGTCGTTTCCTGCGGAGCGAGTCAGCGCTAGCGGCTGCTTCACGCTCTCACTCCGCGGCCTCCTTCAGCGCCATGACCTCCTCGCAAAAGGAGGCCACGGCCGACCAGCACCTCTCGCTGCCGAACATGCAGCGGACGACGCTCGACAACGAGAGGTCTCCGCCTATTACGGCCACCAGAGCATGGCGCTGGGGCCCCCAAGCGGCGCACTCCTCGAGGGTGTGACGCGCCGTGTCTATCGCCGCGTCACACTCGTGGCAGGCAGGAGTGGTTTCCCTTCCCGCGATTTGATGCTGGTACTTACCGAAGCACCCGTGCCCGGTAAGTACCTGTGTCAGCCGGAAGGTCAGCACCCCGTGCCGCCTTCTGACCCAGCGACGTAGGTGGGGACGTACAGCATCCACCGTCGCTAGGCCCGCCGCTGGGGACTCCAGATCCTCCTTCCACCGATGGATCAGGGTTCTCTGAGCCTGAACCCTGATCCGAGCCGTCTGGTCCGCACTCGGGACCTCTCCTCTGGCTCTGAGGCTCGACCGGAAACGGTACACTTCCGCGAGCACCTCCGCCTGGAGCTCCCAGGGCGGGCCGCTCGCGAGAAGTGTCGCCGCCGTCCATGACACCGTACGGTATCCACGTATCGCTCTCACCGCTATGACCCTCTGAGGCCTCCTCAAGAGGGTCTTGATCCGAGCGGTGAGAGCGTCGCACCATATGGGTGCACCGTACAACGCCATGCTCCGCACTATGCCGACGTATAAGCGCCGGCAAGGGGAGTCCGGACCTCCTATGTTGGGCAGGAGTCTACCCAACGCAGCGGCGGCGCTCTCGAGCCTCGGAACGAGCTCCGCGAAGTGCGGACGAAAACTCCATCGGCCGTCCAGGGTCAGGCCCAGGTACCTCATCTGGGCCCGAACCTACACCTCCGTCCCCTGGACGGCGATCCGCGCACCTCGGGGGGGGCCTCTTCGTGGGCCATGGAACAGGAGGGCCTCCGTCTTGGATACGGAGACCCTCAGACCCAGCAGAGCAATGCGGTCGACCGCAATCGACGTGCCGGCTTCTGCGAGGCGGGCCGCCTCCTCGAATTTCGTCGCCCGGGCTGTAATGAGGGTGTCGTCTGCATAGCATATCACCCTCAGCCCGGGCGGTAGAGGCGCCCGCAGCAGCCAGTCGAACCCGACGTTCCACAGGGTCGGTCCCAAGACGGAACCCTGTGGAACGCCGCAGCCGACACGACGTCGGTATAGCCGGCCGTCGCCCCCCTCCTAGAGGACCTCTCTGTCCCGGAGGTACGCCTCCAACAGCTGCTGGAGATAGTGGGGCACCCTATGAAACTTAAGTGCCTCCACAACCGTCTCAACAGGCAGGCTGTTGAAGGCGTTCGCTATGTCAAGCGAGGTGGCCAGGAGCACGTCTCCACTGGCCACCGCCTCCGCAGAGAGAGCCCTCAGGGCGTTCAGGGCGTCCAGGGTGGAACAACCCGCCCTGAACCTGAACTGCGCATCCGAGAGGTCCGGCCCCGACTCTTCGAGGTGCCGAACGTGGCGAGCAGCGAGAATCTTCTCGAGCATCTTGGCCGTCTCGTCCAGCAGCACGATCGGCCTGTACGCAGAGGGAGAGTCAGATGGTCGACCCTCCTTGCGCAACAGGCACAACCGGCCCGTCTTCCACGGCTTCGGGAACTGTCCGGTGCACAGGCATTTGTCGAATTGTCAATTGTCAATTGGCAATTGTCAGTTGTTCCAGGGCGATGCTCAGAACTCGCCCTGGAACCCCATCCGGCCCTGGTGCCGTCCTCCTGGCCCTGAGACGTTCCAGGGCCATGTCCATCTCCGCCTCTGTAATAGGGGGGACGGACACCTCGGACTCGTTCGAGGAGGATGGCGTCATCGCGGGCGGAACGTGGCTCGGACGGTGCGGAAATAGCTCTGATACCATCCGTTGGAGGACCTCTGGCGGCGTCGTTTCCGTCACGGAGGCGCCCTGACCGCGCAGCTTGTTGCGAGCCGCACGATAGGGACGCCCCCATGGGTCTCGGTTTAGACCCGGCAGCAGTTCCTCCCGGCCAGCGTCCTTCGCCCGGCTGATGGCGAGCTGCAGGGCCGTTTTGGCCTCGCGATAGGCGCTCTGCAGCTCACGTTCCAGAACCGGATTATCCCCATCTCGCCTGCGGCAGCGCACGCACCGCCTGCGAGCCTCCATGCTGGCCACCCGAAGATCCGCTATTTCGGGCGACCACCAGTGGACTGCACGCCGCTGCCGCTGGCGTCGCCAGACTCTCGGCATGGCCGCATCGCAGATTTGGGCCAGTGATCTGTGCATGCGGCCAGTCAGCTCCTCCACGCTGGCACCCTCAGCATCGTCCCGGGAGGCCCACCGCTGGATTATCACGGCCTCCCGGGCCAGCTCGACGTCGAGTTTGCTGAGAGCCCAGCGCGGGAACTTGCTCGGGCCCCTCAGGGGATTCCCCTGAGAGGACGGGGAGGAGACCTCGAATCTGATATAGTTGCGATCCAACAGTGTCTCCACCCCCTCCTCCACTCTCCAGTCCGTGACCTTCCGTGCGACTGCGGGGCTGGCGAACGATAGGTCCACCACGGAACCTCCGCGCAGTCGCACGCAGGTTTGGGTTGTCCCCCTGTTCAACAGAGACAGAGCGGAGAGGAAGGCCCAAGCCTCTACGGCCCGGCCCCTCACGTCCGTCGCTGGGTTTCCCCAGGCTCGGGGCTTGGCGTTGAAGTCGCCGAGAATCATGACAGGTCTCGGCGACTGCCGGCATACCGCAGCTCTGACAGTGTCGAGGAAGATCTCAAACTCTGCCAGGCTGCGGTTGGGGGAGAAGTACACGCCAACGACAACGTACTCTCCCCACGCCGCCGCCACGTATCCCGAGCCTCGTTCGACGAACGCGAGAGAGGGGCCCGCGGTGTTACCCCTGAACACCGCCACCGAGCCGTTCAAGTCCCCCAACCAGTTTAGCTGGAGGGGGACCCAATATGGCTCGCAGGCCACCGCCAGGTCTATCTGCCACTGCGCCACGGACTGTATCAGCAGGTCCTGGGCCCTGGCGCAGTGGTTGATATTAGCCTGGAGGAGACTATGTCAAGAAGAGATTGCCATAGTCTCCTCCGTAGCCTGGCGGCTTGTACATCTGGGAGCGATCGGTTTGACCGCTCCACCCTTTGTTTTGGGTGGGCGGCAGTCCCGCCCCCCCATGACGTGTGACGCCGGCCTGCCAGCGTCGGCGCAGACGGCGCACCGCAGTGCTCCGGTGCACGTTCTGGCCAAATGGCCCTCGATGCCGCACCGGTAGCACTGCTTGCCTCTGTCGGCTGCAGTCGGGCAAGTGGGACGGGTGTGTCCCATCCCCATGCATTTGAAGCAGCGTAAGGGACGTTGCTACAGTACCTGCACCCTAGCCGAGCTCCAACCGACGAGGATCCGGCCGGCGTCTTCCAGTGCTTTGGCGGCCGCGATGGGGCACCTCAACACCACCGTGCCCATTCCGCCAGGTCCAACGCTGACTTCGCCGGCCCTGACGGAGCTGGCGTCACACGCCCCCTTCTCCGCCACCGCAGCCGCCACCATCTCCGATGTGACGGAGTCGTCCAGCCCCACGATTCGGACACTCACGAATTTCGTCGGCTGGACGACGCTCGCCACATCTTCGAGAGCCCCCCGTAGCTCCTTTGTGAGGCGTTCGGCCGCCTCCGGGGTCTGCCCCTTCGGCAGCTCCAACAATCTAGCCCCGGTTGCGGCTCGCCGAATCTTCAGGCCGTCCTTGAGCCCAAGCTCTGCGAGGCTCACCTTTGCAGAGGCACGCTGAAGAGCCTCGCGGTAGGTCACCCCTTGGCTCCTGCCTCCGGCCGCAGTGTGACCAGCACTGCCGGAGTGCGAGGGGTGGCCAGCTTGGGCTTTTTGGCCTTCTGCGGCTGCCGTTGCGGCTGCGGTTGCTTTGTCCTTGGCGCCCGAGCTTTTTTCTTTCAGCTAACGACGGCGGTCCATTCTCCGTTCGTTGGCAGTATCGGCGTCCGTCGCCGCCGTATTTACGGTGGCAGGACCCTTCGCCGGCCTGGCCTGCATGCCGCTAGCGCCACCGGTCTTAGTGGGCGCTGGCGTCTTCTTTGCGGCCTCGCGCCGTTTGTCCGCTGCCAGCGGTGGACGGATCGTCTGGAGCGGCAGCAGCCTCTCCTCGATGCCAGCGAAGCTCATATACCTAGCTCAACCTCCCTACACCTCCGCCTGCGATACCTGGTGTACTGCTGTTTGGAGATAACGCAATTAGAGGACAAAACTACTATCTCCTCTGGGCACCAGTACACCCGACATTTAGGAGACTCAAATTTGGCTCGGTACATTTCTGCAACGCAAATTTGCGTCATAGCTTCCTGGAACTATAACACTTCCTTTTCGACCTCCAAAGGCTGAAGGGGGGCTAACCATTCCTGTACAATTGCAGCCTCCTCTAGGATATCTTCATCAAGACTCCCCAGAACCCAATTAGGAGATAACGTGGCAAGGCGCGAGAAATATCACTACACCAACTTTACAATAACAGTATTTCTAAATATTTGACTATAGTTTAATTAAATACAGTAGGTTTTTAGATAATAATATTATTACTAAATGTAATGGCAGGAAACAGTCATATTGTTTCTATTGATATTATTGTCAAACAAGACATTTATAAATCTGTTTGCGCATTGTTATGTCATTATTTGGAATATTTTTAATCGTAGCAAACTTTATCGAAAGGCACAAACCTAAGTTGTCAAAAATTACACAAGAATTTTGGTTGTTTTTAATCAATATAAAGTCAATACTTTGCGCAATATGGTTTATATATTTGTATAATTCTTTTAGTGAGTTTGAAATGCTTAGGAGTGTTAGTTTGGAAAAGGTTATTTTCTTTTATGTATCTAACACCATTAACTGTTTCTCTTTATCTAATACTTGTTTTAAACGAATGTGTTATACAGATAAATGCTCCGGAGTTAGTTTCAAATGCAGCCAAAACTTCGTTTGTTCGGAATCCTCCAGAGTAAGCAGAAAAATTAATATGTCTTTTAAATACCGTATTGAATCGTATAAAATATTCTTTGACTATCTATCTGAATCGATAATCACAAAAATTACTGCATACATTTGCGGTTGCGTTTATTACCAAACCGATCACAGTACTCTGTACAGTACAGTGAAAATATTATTAGAAAATCTTACTTAGTAGGAATTGTATACGGCGATGTTCAAATAAGCCTAAATTACTGAGAAGAATCGGATTTTACCGTATTGTTTAAAACTTCCTTCTATGTTCAAATAAGATTTATACCAGTAAAGTTTGTTTTCTATGTTACTTTTCTCTTCGTTTTATTTGGTGGCTCATTTATTAATATATTAATTTTTTATAACTATAAAGCCTGATTTATATATAAAGCTTTTTTGATTTCAGAACTCTATCTAAGCTAAAAAAACGACGTCGCTCGCGTGACAGCAATATTCTCGAGCGCTATCATATCACAATTAAGCCTAAATTTCTGAAGAGCAGTTCTCTCTCTGATCTCACGAATATCAGTGACTCTAGTGAGTGCCGATCGATAGTACGTCTGTTTTTTTTATTCGTATTTGTTAGTCCGATTATGTTACTCTTCATTTCATTAGCGATCAACTGAATAAAGCTATTATATATATAGTTTTCTTCACCACTTTATACTAGTGCAGGTGTTGGTAGAAGAAATAATAGCCAACCCAAATGTGGGTAGGACCTTTGCCGCTCGACAATCCATCGACATGAATTATTTACTGCTCACTAACAATACAAAACAGGGCATGGCATGACGTATCCTTCGAAGCGCAAACGCGCTTAAGAAATTTTCTAGCGGTCACCCATTTAAACTACTAAGTACGCCGGAAGTTGAAAAAACATTTCCATTATCAAGGCTATAATTGAAACACGTCGGATTATGAGCATTTATTTATGAATTATAAATCGTATAATTTACTTCAATTTCCAAATTAAACTATTGAATTTTAATATCACACTCAAATTCGCTTTCATAGAAATGAATTCTTTTCGTTTATGAATAGTAGCATAATGGTTGTTGTCAATTTTTGTATTTATTAAAGCAAGGGCATTTCATGTTAATAAATGTTTCAGCTTTCGATTGTTTAGATCACAAAAATAGTTTTTTTAACGACATAAATTTAAAATCGTTTTATGAAAGTTCAGGAGATAATTTTGAAAGGTACTACAGTGAACTGTTTCTACGAACCCCATACATGTCTTGGAACTTTAAAGGAAAGTGAGTAAAAATTAAATTGTGTAGTAATTTTTAAAGTTTTACGTGTCACAACCCTTAACTGTCCCGCTCTTGGGCTATTGTCACCTATCACCATTAGGGTTAACCATGAAATACAGATGCAGATTAAATTCACCACACAAGTATTGTGTCATGATTATTACTTATAATTGTGCTGAATAATGTTTTCAGAAAACCGAAGAAAAATATTACCAGATCAAAATACATGGCTGACTACATCCACCAATATCAAATAGATAATAACACATCCTCCTATGTAGAAGACACGAGGTATGTTATCCCTGTATTATTTATTCATAATTTTTCTAAAAAGTAAGTAACATTAAGAGGAAGTGATATTAAAATTTTAGCGTCTGCAGCGGTGACGATAACAGCAACGAAAAAATTGTCGCATTTCCATTTAAATCAACACCCAGTGGAAACTTAAAAGTACAGTCTAATCAGGTAATATATTAAATTCTAGTTAAAATATTGAAGGTACAATATAGATCACTAAGTGGATTTATTGCCGCTTTTCCAGTCAAAGTAACTCCCTAGAACTAGATGGATGTTTTTTCATTTAATTCTAATTTGTAGAAATAGCCTGAGTGTTAGAGACGTACTAGACCAAACCGAAATAGACATGACTGCCTACTTGCTCACCAGCTTTTGAAACAAACAATACATAGCGCAATTCACTAAAATCAACCAGATGCTCTAACGAAAAGAACTGAATCTAAATAGATAGGTACTTGCCGGCAGGTGGTTTTTCAGTCGGCAACAGTCGGCGTGCTTTTAGCTGATCCCACTCAAGCCAAAGTAAAGGTTAAATTCAAAGGAAATACTGGCGAATCAGAAAATGGTCCGGACTTAAATTCAATTGTCGGTAACACTTACTTACTTACATTATAGAATTCATTACATATAAAATATGAGGCTAATTTTTGTTTGGCTTGAGAGCCAGTACATTCTTTCTTACCTTCTTCTCACTTCCTGGCCGACAACGCATCAGTGATACCTTTGGTCTTGCTGATGTCCATGGGCAACGATGATCACTTACCATCAGGTGGCTCGTCTGCTTGTTTGTCGGCTTTTTACATAAAAAAAAATCCGTAGAAATTGTAGCATTTCACTAAAATGTATGTATTATTATAAATATTTTTAATATTATTAGTAGCAAGTTACAAATATGCTAATTATAATAATTTTATGAAATTCGCTTACTTTACCAATGTTAGACACACTTGATTAAAACATACAATTACTTTTAATTTTAGGGCTATAACAAATTTAATTAATAAAGTAGAGTTCAGACACCATTCCTGGTAATTACTGCGAAAAACGTTCAAACCCAACGTATTCCGCGAAACAAGCGAACCAAGACCACAGATTTTCAGTATAAACATTTTTTCAGTGTAAACAGCTACATACAAAACTGGTACAAATTTACGTCATGATTAAACTATTTCAGGATATCGGTTGTGATTCCGAATCACAGATGCGATATGAACGAAGAGATACTTCAAATTGTTCACCACGAGGAAGAAACATGAATGCCCATAACAAAAATCTTAATTCTAAAATCAGTACCCAAGAGGAACCAAATCTAGTTAGCCTCGGATACACTAATGCGGAACCTATAGATTGGACGAGGGTGCAGTTGCCAAAAAAACAAGACTTGTTTCAAGAATTTTACCGTCGCATACACAACTATATGTAAGGTTACTCAATACGAACAGTAATAACTATAAAATAAAACACTCAGTGATATCATAATCGTTCGATTATTCGAATATACCGGGGTTTTGTTGGAATATTTATGTTTAAATAATATGGTAGGACACTAAATATGATGATAACTTGATTCATTTTTAGCAATACCGACACGATAATTAATATTGGGCACCAAAAATTCCACTGTCACCGCATGGTGCTTCAAGTTTATTCGCCATTCTTCGAACATAATACTAAAAGGGAGATACAGCTGCCTGTTGTAAGTATTGCGGCTTAGATTCTATTTTGGAATAGACCTATCTTCGTTAGTGAAAAAGTTATCCAAAGTACCCTCGAGATTACTCAGTGCGGTTGGTTTACTATTTGTGCCTAACGTGAGTATGTGAACTTCCTATTCCATACTAATGCCTGCGACGAGGCTAAGGCATGGGTAATTTGCTCATGTTAATTAAGCTTACAAAATCGAATCACTGTTAATTTGGTGATCGAAGTATTGTTATTAATTAGACTAAACTGAATAATATATAGAGTTCCATTTCAATTTTAAGGACCAGGTCAAACCAGATGCATTCCAGACAATCTATGAGTGGATGATTTTGACCGGTCAAGAAAGCAGCAAAACTTTAAGACGCGAAAATGTATTAGATTTGTTTTGTGCAGCGCAATACCTCGCCGTGAAAGGTAACCGACGAACTGTACAGTATTTTGAATCGTGTCTTATTTATTACCTTAAAGAAAATCATGCTCTTTTCTATTAACTTTTTGTCTAGTAAAATTACCAATATTTTTACGACGTAGCTACAAAGATATGCCTTTGAATATCCTTAAATTTCAGTCCACCACCGTGCCATTGGTAAGTACATTGAATGCTGCTAGGCTTTGTACCTCCGACACATCGATCTGACTAGCTACGATTGTTCCCAATATAACTGATCGTGAAATGTTTAGTAGATAATTTAGATGTCTATAAACGGGGATCGTGATTTATCTCTATTCGTTTTTTGGTTACGCGATTTGAAACATAAATAACCCCGTAAACTACTTATATTTTACGAGTTAACATATTTAAAATAATTATTATTATACGTAATTACGGGTAGCACGCATTAAATTACTTAATTAATAATTAAGAAAACTTTACCGCAGCGAAAATTATTGACGTTTCTAATTCATAAGATTATTTTTTTTTTCAAGATAGATTTAGAAGAACAATGCTGGTCGTTTATCGTTAATGAAAACCTATTTAATGAAGATACAGCTTTTGCTCTGTATCGAGAAGCAAGAGCTAAAGGAGTTTCTGTCGTTATGGATTTGATGGTAAGACGGGGTGGGGTTATCTTATAAACATATATATACACATATAAAAAAATAAATCAATTAGCAGGCGCGGCCAGAAACATAAGTAATCATGATATAGAAAATAAAATCCAAAAGTATTACCATACTTTTGACAACCCGATTAGGAACCAAGTTATGTATCTTGCTAAATCTGTGACGTGAGATATTGGCTTAAGTCTGTAGTAACCACTACAGAAAATAGGTCACTCATAATTAAAGAGCAATACAAGCAATGCAATACAGTGTAAATTAGTGTAGCATTAACCTTTTCGATTGATTTTGTATGTTACAACAAATAAATGGACAAGTAAATAAATGGATTAGAATCGATAGTTGAAGCTACTTCCTCTGCTCCCGCCCTCGATATACCAATTTGCCTGGCACAAGTTTGATAACGAAGATCGACATCGATCTGTATCGATGCGATAATATAATACATATGTTTTGCCTGATTGAGTGTATCAGCGACCCTTGATTGGCTTTAGCCACCAAAGTGTATTGCATCGACTGGACAAATAGATCGAGACTGATCGAGCAGGTGCCGAAATACCTTCAGTAGATACAATAAACTCGTGTCCTTCTACAGAGCGAGGACTAGAAATGTAAAAATATTTTGCAACTAAACTTTATGTTGTAGGTTCCACGAATCATGAGATTCTTTTTGCCATTGGTCGCGTCCAAAGACTTTGTCGAATTAGACTTAGGCGAACTCATGACATTCCTCAAGTCGAACCATATATGCGTTACAAGGTAAAAACATACAAAAATACTTATTCGTTTAACACAATACAAATATTTAACTTCCTGTATATCAAGAAATATTTAATCACAATTTCTCAGAAGTTAGCGATATCACTCAATATTATGCACCATAAGATTTTATATTTACTTGTGATAAAGTGATAACTTATCGGTACATTTAACTCGCAAATCAATGCAATTATTGAGATAACATGAAAAAATTACTCACTGCGTAGATTTCTTCTTTTGTTTTCAAAATTCTATAACACAATTTATAGGTAATACATTTTTGT
Organism: Megathymus violae; assembly: GCA_003671415.1. NCBI lineage: Eukaryota > Metazoa > Arthropoda > Insecta > Lepidoptera > Hesperiidae > Megathymus > Megathymus violae. The sequence goes on from PDGT01000001.1 coordinate 13,412,108, forward strand.
GTAGGGGCATTACTAATAAACTCATGTACATCTTCTTTCAGCTTCTAAATGTTCAATGTAAAGCTCTGTCATTTAAATCTTAACCACGTTCCACTTAATCGAGTGGTATTCAAGTCTATAAGTAATACAATAATGACCAATAATTTCTTTCGTAATTTTAAACAAAATTAATTAATTAATAATTAATCCCCGGAACATTACATTTTGTTGCTTATGATACATAGGTCACACTAAAAGTTTCCGGAATTGGCCAGTTACATAAACAATATTTAAAAAGTTATTACTACATTTACAAATGGAACTCTTCAGCCGTAGAATACAAGTTGTTTCATCAGCTTGTCAATTGTTTTCACAGTGTGGCGTCATTTTAAAAATTGCGTGATTATAATAAATAGGATTTAAGTCGGGAAAATTTTCGTTGCATGATTTTTTACGATTTTAAGTGTAATTTGACAGCTCAACAGAGTCTCGTTCGGCTTGAGCCTGCTTTTGGCGAAGAAGTACCATAAAAGACAACTATTTATAGCTGGTTTGCAGAATTCAAACGCCGTCGTGTCAATTTCCATGATGAAGGTCGCCCGTGCACCGATGTGAACCACAAAAACATTGACGCTATGCGCCCTATGATCGAAACAGACAGGCATGTGACCTACCATGAGATGTGGACATCTTTGGACATAGGAATGAGTCAAATACAGTCAGTTGTACACAAACATTTGAGTGTGAGAAAGCTGTTTTCTCGATGGATCCCACACAATTTGACCGATGCTCAAAAAACTCACTTGGCGCCATGCTATGCTTGCCAGATATAACGAAAGGGCTTCAAATTTGGTGTGGGACATAGTCACAAGTGACGAAACATGGATTTATAGCTACGATCCCAAAATAAAGCAGCAATCGAGCGTATGGGTCTTTCGAGATGAGCCGAAACCAACCAAAATGGCGCGCGTGAAAAGTGCGTCAAAGCGAATGATTGCTTCTTTTTTTAATAAAACTGTACACGTGGCGACTGTTGCTTTAGAAAATCGTCGTATCGTGAATAGTGACTGGTACACGACCATTTGTTTACCGGAAATTATTGACAAACCCCATGAAAATAACGGTAAGCGCCGTATCACCTTGCACCACGATAATGGAAGTTCCCACACGGCCAGACAGACGAATGAGTTTTTGAGGGCGAAAAACATACAACTTATGAGTCATCCAGCACACAGTCCTGACCTGGCACTGTGTGACTTTTTTCTGTTCCTAAAAATCAAGAACCAATTACACGATCAACGGTTTTCATCACCAGAAGAGGCTGTCAAAGAGTATAAAAAACATGTATCTGACGTCACCACGGAGGAGTGGCACAAATGTTTTCAAAATTGGTTCAATCGTATGAAAAAGTGCATTGACGCGAAGGGAGAATATTTTGAGAAACAATAAATTAATTTTTGACCATTAATAGTATTTTTTTATTATTAATTCCGGAAACTTTTAGTGCGCCCCACGTATTTATTTATTTATGTATTATCGCTGAAAGCATTTTTTATTATACTAATTACTAAATGTTGTAGTATCTGCATAAGCTATTATTAAATACTAAAGTATCTTATAGTACACCAATATCGAATGCAAGCGTAGTAGAATCTTTCGAATTGATCCTAACAGTAGAACTCCCATCTATCCTTCCATCAGCGAAATTGAGGTATTGATGGCAGGCGTGCGATGGCTCCACGGTGACTGGCCGTCGCGGAATCGTTATGCCATAGATGTGATGCAATGCGTTCGGTTCGGACTGATCTCGCCCTGGCAGCTAGTAGATATAAAACGCAACCCGGAAAATGCTGAGATATTGAAAATTGTTAACGAACCAGAGGTCCAGCAAATGGTAGACGATGGCTTGGCGTGAGTTGAATTAGAATCAATATGAAAAAGTGTGTACATTAGTAGTAGATTCTGGTTGAAAGAAAGCAGTTTAAACTTTAAATTCCGCTCACATGCTAAATAGAGCGCAAGATTTATATTGCTGTAAAGTGTTTTTAGTAAATTAATTTGTAAACAGGTTTAAAAAAACTTATTTAGGTCCTTTGAATAGGCAACCAGTATTTAGCTGAGGTGGCCTTTAATTAGTAGTTATAGTACAATTTTAGTTTGTAATAAGGACAACTATTAATTAGTTAGGTACTCTTATCTACTACTATTTACTCATATCACATATTGTTAGTCACTTTATATGAGGAAATGTTGTAACATAAATATTCAATATAATGGTGTTTTTGATTTTTGAAGAACCTGAAATGAAAACAAATTCCAACTACATAATCCAAATGTGTTTTCTGAGCTAAGCAGGCAAGAATTTGGAATATAAACAGATTAACTTGCCAAATTTCCTCCACATGTTAAATGTTGCATTTCATTTTGTTATACTACAGTAGATAACAGCAATGTGTTTTGGTATATGGTATATTCTTCCATGCTTCAGATGCATTCAGATGAAAAGACTATAGGACTTCGTCTTGACCGGTCTAAGCGGATACTATTTCCTATTTCTACTATATCGAGATTAAGCACCAAAGTATATTTTTTCAATATTTGGGTATTAATCAAACAATAAAACGCTAATCCGGCAGGTAGAACCTTAAAAAAAATGTTTTATTGATATTATTTGTTTTCTTTTTGTTTTGAATAAAACTGGTTAAGCGCGTTAATAACAAACCAAAACCTAGTTTTGACTTCATGCCATAAATTGCTCTCGAAATTCAGAGAATGGCCTTCTCGTGACGGGTTTTCATTTGAACTATTAGTTTTATCTGTTAGGTACACAAGGTATTTCCACTATGTCAACGAACTTAAGTCTTGTCTATCAAATTAGTGTGTCTTCAAATTAGTCTTCGTTGGGACTCAGTTTAAACTGATTGTTGAAACTGAGCTGGTGTTACATTCAAAATTTATCATTACACTTCACCGCAAGAGCCGACTAATCGTCCGGTTTTCGTCGAACGACGCACACAGCTGTTGTAACATTCAACACACGTGTGTTTATCATATTCCTCTTTTATAGATTTTAAAGGAACTGGTTCTTTTATAAACGAATGCTTTCTTATTTAACTTCGCTATGTAATTGTTGACAATAGCACTAGGTAGGTAATTCATCAGTTTAAGTCCAGCGCGGCTTATTATTCTGGGCTTCATCAATGTGAAGGTCAAAAAGAGGTCATTTTTTAATTAAATGCAACATCACATTTTTTAGTGTTAGTGATAAGGTAAAAAATATTTTCCAAAGAGATTTTTTATAAAATAACAAGAACCAAATTCATAGAATCAAAGGCGACGATGACCAAATTTATTTGGCTTGACTGCTTCTACCGGGCCGGCTCGGTTTAAGCATAAGTTAAAGAGCAGGTACTCCAATATTGACAACGTACTTTCAGCTCACAAAAGCTTGTCAAATGAAAATAAAAACGCTAATTTTTTTCGACATACAACATTCGAATATTTGTACGCGTAAATATCTACAAAGATTTTTTTATGTTCCTTCAGGTCTAACTGATTAAACATATTAACATTTCAGATATGTGATAATAAAGTACTGGTATGGCAATAATTCGAATAATTACTCTCATTGGATCGATGTACTAGGTCTCACTGAACCTGCCGAGAGAAACTGGATCGGTGAAGAAAAGGTTAGCTTAAGCCGCATGTGTTTGGCTTTGGAGGGTTCGCCAGAAGTGACCCACGGGTCTCTTCCCTTAAGAAACCGCTCGTTTATTGAAGACAAATCATCTGCTTCAATTTTAATAAAGTATTATACATATTATAAGACATTATAGTTGAGGCATATTATACGAAAAATAAACCTTAAAGTTATATTGATTGATAATTGAAGCGGCCCTCGCCTAGCTTCCCCTAAGGAAATCTATTACTCAGAAATATAAAGTTGCCACACCCAGTACTGTTGTTACTAATTTTATAAATTAGATGCTTACGCGATTTTTTCGTTCTTATCGGTTTTCCTAGTTGTATAAATTAGAAACTTGCTAATATTTTCCAATAGCTACAACGAAGTTATCAAAATTTTTTTTACTGAACACGTAACAGAAATTCCATGCTAAACATTATTTTCTATTAATCTTTTTTCCGCGATGAAGTGTCCTAAGAAGAGACCTTATAATAAATTATGAACACGTCAAATATCATTTAAATCTGTTCAATGTTTCCATGTTAAATTGACAAATTTACAACTAGGCAGACAAACAAAAAAATCCATTAAATTATGTATAGATTTGGGCCCAATACAGTTTTATTATTAGTTTAGATTACAAAATTCCTTACGTATAAGGCCACTTTGATAGTTTTGAATAAACACCTTTGAATAAGCAACTGATCGAAGTCGCAAATGTTGTCCGTAATCACAGAACCACGTGACATACCAAGAGTTCCTGAAATACCTCGAACAGTTCACCGTGCCGAAGGATCAGATGTTTCAACGGATGGCCATGATGCAGTCGCCGCGGCGGAACGATGACAATATCCCCGGTAATTAGTTAACGACGTTTTTGTATTCGTTTAAGTTTTTGTGAGAACGCCTGTTTCAACCTTGAGCGCCGGCTTACATCAAAAGCTGATTGTGGAACGTGTTAACTAAGAACATTGAAATGGCGCCAGATCTCTCCTATTGGCTATTAGCTTTGTACCGTACTGTTTATCCTCACGGCACGCCATAATGTTTATTTTACGTTAGCTACTCTAAAATCAACCGTGAAATGTTTTAATCTGCTCCTGAGTGAATACTATGACATGAATCGGACTAATTCAGTATTTCTGCATTACTGAGGTTATGGACGCAATTTTTAAGACGATAACTATAAATATCAACTTGCTAGATTACAAAGACCTCGGATGATAATTATTTTTCCATCGCAATACCCTCGGATAAAAAAATATTTAAATTCGCGAATGAACGCATGAACGAAATTTAAACGCTAATATATACATACACAAAATCTCTTTTTCGATTTGGATAAAAAATGTCTACCAGCTGATAGTAAGAGCCACCTGGTGGTAAGTGGTCACTGTCGCCCATGGACATCAACAAGACCAAAGGTATCACTGTTGCGTTGTCGAGCAGGAAATGGGAAGAAAGTAAAAAGAAATATAAAACTTTGTTAGTAAAAAATAAAACGACTTCAGATAAGTCAGTATTGAATCATATTTTATTGGATAATCGAGTCGACACTGTAGCTTAGTTGTTAATGAATCTGGCTACTGCGGGAAGGATCCCAGGTTTGATTAAAAACAGATAAATATTTAGTCGCTGGTGTCACTTGATTGATAAAATTAATTAAACATTTTGGTAAGATAAAGTGCTTTAACATTGATGAGAAGAAACGGCAAAATTATCTTTAAAGTCGTTACCTGTACAGCGGGACACTGGATTACTACCCGAGTTCGGGTATCAAATAAAAAGAACCTCAAAGTGTATGAATAAAATTCAAATATATAAGGAATCGCGTTTGACATGAGATCATAAATAGTAATCTAAAATGACATAAAACTACAAATGACGTGAACATTGTAAAACTCATTATTGGAATAAAGCAATAAAATAACATTTTGCGGACTTATATCATTTCCAGTGAAACAGAAAGAAAAAATTACAATTAAAAAAATAAGTGTTACCTCAATTACAGGCGCAAATCAGTTACAATGAACAGCATTCAAATATAATAATTAATAATAAGAACCGTTTATAACATGAATATCATAATTAAATTGAATATAACAAGCACATAACAACATAGTTTGCAGAATAATTAGTAAAAAATAATGAAGAGTAAATAATAAGAAAATAAATATTTATAATGATAACAATCATTTAAGTTAATTACAATTTAACATTAACAATTTAAGTCAACTTTAACAGTAAAATAATAATAATAGTATAGAATTCAATTAAAATAGTTCGTTTTCAATATTTTTTTAAATTGCATTAAGTTTTTAAAAAATATATCAAAATTGATTGATTGATAAGTATTTTCAGACCCTCCCCTGTCCCGACTGTGTTTACCGACATAATGTGTACAAGTGTTATGAAAACTGTTGCAACTCCTCGCACTTCTATTTAAAGGGGCATAATGACCAAGGTTTGTTCGAGAAGGTTTTTCAATGAAACGTCCAAAATTCTGCAATCTTGGCAACCTCCTCGGAACATTAAAATTTATTTGGGACAGAAGGTTAGGTGCGTCAATATAACAATTTATCAATTTATATATAAACATAATGTCAAGCTGCTTCCTGCGTTCAAAGAGCGATTTCAAACCGTAATGGAGGAGTTGTTCTTCGTAGCTTGGGAGTGTATTAGCCAGATTGCAGCTATACGATAGGTGCCATAAAAACCGTTTTTGTACGCTTTCTAAACGTTTAGCATATACATCGTAGTGTGGATTCCACACGACACCACCGTACTCCAAACCACTTCGAACAAGGGCAGTATAAATTGCAACTTTGGTGGCGGGATTTTTAAACTCTCTGCAGTTTCGTAGTACAAAGCCTAAAGTTTTAAAACTTTTTGTCACTATACTCTCAATGTGAATATTAAAGCGTAGCTAGCTGTCTAGGATTACACCTAGGTCACGAATATGATCAACCTCTTTCAATAAATTGCCGTTTATGAAATAAGTTATCGGGGTAACAGTTTTTTTCCGACCATAGCAAACTACGTAACATTTCTCTGTATTCAAACTTTAATGTGCACCACGATACCAGGTTATTTATGTCATCCTGTAGTAGCATTTTGTCGTCAGCAGAGTCGATAGCCCTAAAAAACTTTAAATCATCGGCAAACATGTAAATCTTTGAGTTAAAAAAACAATTGGTTAAGTCATTAATAAATACATTAAACAGCAGTGGTCCTAAATGGGAGCCCTGCGCTACGCCTGATAGGGACGTGAATGGCTTAGATTGAAAACCACCTGCTATAACCACAGACTGTCTATTGTTTAAGTATGATCGGCACCAATTTAAAAAATCGCCGGCTATTCCAGCGGAGGCAAGTTTACTAAGTAAAATGTTGTGATCGATTCTATCGAAAGCTTTGCTGAAATCAGTATATATGCAGTCCACTGTCTGCCCTCGATCAACCCCTTGAGCAATGTCTTCGACAAAAGAAACCAAGTTAGTTACCGTAGAACGTGCTTTGATAAACCCATGCTGTTCCAGTGCTATATATTGTTTGAAGTGCCATGATAATGTCGGACACAACACCATTTAAAAAAATTTTGCGAAAATACTAATTAATGATATTGGTCGGTAGTTTTTGACCAGACTAGAATCACCACTTTAGCGCATTTAACAACAAAAATTGCCGGAATCCCATCCGGGCCAGCACCTTTTGTTTGGTCAAGTCTTTTTAACACCCTGAAGACGTGATCTCTGGTAACCGATGGAGATGTTAGATAATGGGTCAGTGGGAGAATATAAGAATTATTGGGTGCCTGTGCTTTATCTGTATTGTACACAGAGGAAAACTGTCTCGCAAACAGATTGCAGATTTTTGGTCCTGTAGTTGCAGAGACATTACCAAGTGACATTGGAGCAGGGTAAGAACTACTACCACTTCTCTTATGTTTAATGAATGACCAAAATAATTTAGGATTTGATGATAAGGAAGACTAGGAGTTCTAAGTACATGTTATAATTAGATTTTTTTATCTTAATGCATCTGTCACGCAGTAGTTCAAAGGTAAGTAAGTCGCATAGGTTACCATATTTACGATATTTTAATCTGTATTTTTGTTTTTTATTAATTACTCTGATCAACGACCTTGAAAACCATACAGGACGCTTATGTGTAATGCGAGGCCTAATTTAGGAACGTGTTTATTAATAGACAACTTGAGCAATTTATAAAAAATTGCTATCATGTCATCAACACAGGCACAATTTGACAGTACGGTAGTCCATGAAATATTATTTAATTCCGATAAGATTTATATAGTCCGCTTTATAAAAGAGAAACCGAGATTCGCAATTGTATTTAAAACATTCCATGTAATTAAGTGTAATACAGAATTCTAAAGGTGGATGTAGAGGGTCCACTACTGATAGTGGGTCCGCACATACAATCAATTTGGATATATTTATAGTACTTAGTAGTAAGTCGAGTATTCTGTTCTTATAATTCGAATAAAAGTTGTACTGAGTCAGATTATTAAGAGACATAAAAGTCAATAAATTTATTATTTAACAGGCTGTTAGACGTAGCAGATGAGCAGTATGAATTAGCCGTAGCGTGCCACGATACGCTACTTAAATTAAAGTCACCGACAATAAGAATATCGCCTCTGATCTTTTCCATAATACAGTTGGTGTTAGTAATAAAATGATCTATGATATGCATTTGGACAGGAGGGGGTATATAGACACTACAGACGTACAAATGCTCAACTGTTCCCTTTTTATTACCCGCTACTCTTCCGGTCTCGTCTATATATTATGTAACGGTCGTCAAAAAGTTCTCTGTCAGAAACAACGCTGTTCAACCATGTTTCCGTAAAAATTATTATATCAAAGTTAGCGCAAACAACATTATTAAAGAGATCAACGGTTTTTGTTCTTAATCCTCTAACATTTTGGTAATAAAAATTTAAAGTGCCCTTAAGTAATACAATAGCAAATTTAGCGTCTTATGATAACATGTTCAACAAATCTATATTCTTAACATAAACATAGTTAGATCCCTCATTTTTGCGCATGAAGATTGTTCCGTCGCGTACCCAGACAAATTTGTATTGTAGCTGTTTCGCTTTGCTGCGCGCAGCAGCATGCAGGCTCTTGGTCTCGGCAGTGAGGTGTTCTGTGACGTATATGGGGTTCTTTTTGTCTCCGCCAATACCCAAATGGCTTGTATTTAACCTATTGTCACGGTTAGCCCTGTTAAATTTGCTTACAGCCGCCAAAAATTCGTCGCGTAGGCGAGAACTACTAAATTTCACTAATATAGAACGCGGACGAATACCAGAGTTGTTTATTTTAGCTATGCGGGAGCAGTAATGGATGTGGTTCTCGTTTACAGGACATTTAATGATTTTACTCAGCTGAACTACAGTGTTTATTAAGTTCTCCTGCTTATTTTCCGGAACACATTGTATTTCAACATTTGAACAGCGTGACCGTTGATCTAGCTGAGACAGCTTAGATTGAAGCAAAACATTAGTGACACTCAATGATTCAACTTCCGATTTCAGGCACTTTAAAGTTTCTGCATGAGTCGCATGTTCAGATCTGATATTTTCCAATTCAGCATTGAAGTGACTCAATGAAGATTCAATGGCGGAAACAGCATTTTTTACCTCTACAAGTTGGGGATGAATGCGTTGAGTGAATACTGTTTGTAATTCTTCGCGAATAATGTCTCGAATGTTGCTAGCAGATAAGCATAAACAGTTGGTGACACTGCGAGGTTTGGATAAATTCATAACAAAGTTCATAACATACGCTTAAAAAATTATGCAACGTATTTAGATTTAAAAAATGTAAAAAAAAATCAGTTATATAGGGTGACAATACCGTGTAAAAAATAAATAATTTTACTCAATAGGTTCAAAAACTGTTCGACAATTTTGAGAACCATATTTTACCCGGGAAGTTTCATAGTTTAGACTTCCCGAGGATCCGCCATAATAGCTAGCATAATATAGTATAGCATAATATACAGGATGCCCCAGAATGAATGGATAATCCTGGAGGTTCAAATAGTACAGCTGTCGACCGCTCCAAAAAAAAATACTCAAAAATAAAATTCCAATTGGCACCGAAAATATGAAGTTTCTTAAAAAAAACACGTTTTTATTGACCTTACTGTACTTTCATGTAGACCACGACCGCAAATTAATGAAACTTGTTGCGTTTTTGGTGTTATCTCATTCCTCACAGACATCCTTATTAGAAACACAGTCAATTGTATGAGTACCTATTTTAATTTTTTTTTAAACATATAAATTCTGAATTTTACAGGAAATTTGATAAAATCATTATTTAGACAATGTTTGAGGGCCTTTGGTGAAAAAAAATGTATGAAAACCCCAGTGGCCAACCATTTCAAAAATATATGCGGTTAATAAGGTTTACAAAATGGTGTAATACATAATTGCATCTAAAGACGATTAATAATAATAATAGTTTTTTTTTACCTGCGTGTGGCCCAAGTGATGCATCCTTTGTTTATTACGCAACACGGATAAATTGATTTAGTAGTGTAAGCGAGCAAGACAAGAGTATAATAATACTAATAATAATAATAATAATAATTGTTTCTTATCTATTTAGTGTCAGGGTACATAACAAATACTAGTATTTATTTAGTGCATTACCTGACTTGTTCGATATCGCATGTGCGCATTTCTCTTGTATTTCTCTGTGATTTTGAATCAGTGTTATAACAACGACTTCTGGCTATTTCATTGGACTTTCAGTTTTGCTTCCTGATTTTGACTTTGTTTGGTGATTTTACGACGACTTGCCTTGTATCTGGACTGGTTTTGTGTATTAAGATGGCGCGTATTCAATATACGGCACAAGAATACACAAACATGCACTTAATTTATGGTGAATGTAAAGGCAACGCAAGTGCTGCTGCAGCCATTTATAGGGAAAGATTGCCTACCGCACGTCACACTGATTCCCATGTATTCATCAGAGTGCACAGCTGTTATTCGAAAGGAAGAATACCTGGCATCGGCGTTGGTGGTATTAGCACTAGAAGAATTGCAAATATTAATGCACAACAGAGTGTATTTGACGCAATTCAAAATTACCCGTCCACCTCTACCAGAGTAATAGCACGACGTACAGGAATATCGAACACGACCGTACACCGTGTATTGAAAAAAAAAACAAATTTCATCCCTACCACCTTACACGCGTTCAAGTTCTGCAACCGATAGATTACAACGCTGATGTTTTGATGTTTTGTACGATATGATGTCTTGATGTTTTGTAGACGAATGCTTGAAAAAATAGAACAAGATCCCCAATTCTTTAACAAAATTTTGTGGACCGACGAATCCACTCTTAAAAGGGACGGATACTTTAACATGCATAATCTGCACAACTGGCAACAAAGGAATTCGCATCTAATACGAGAAAATAGATCACAATACCAATTCAATACAATACAATTTATGACATGGCGAATTTACTCTTTTGCATTCTTATAGTAATTACTGCATTTTTACTGTAAATAAAATGATGTATTATACCATTTTGTAAACCTTATTAACCGCACATATTTTTGAAAGGCCCTCAATATTGTCTAAATAATGATTTTATCAAATTTCGTGTTAAAATTCGGAATTGATATGTTTTAAAAAAAATTAAAATAGGTACTCATACAATTGACTGTGTTTCTAATAAGGATGTCTGTGAGGAATGAGATAACACCAAAAACGCAACAAGTTTCATTAATTTGCGGTCGTGGTCTACATGAAAGTACAGTAAGGTCAATAAAAACGAGTTTTTTTTAAGAAACTTCATATTTTCGGAGCCGATTGGAATTTTTTTTTGAGTATTTTTTTTGGAGCGGCCGACAGCTGTATTATTTGACCCTCCAGGATTATCCATTCATTCTGGGACACCCTGTATATTAAGATCTTGTTTCTACCTTCTTGTGGAAAGCTGTACATTACTTTCCTGTTATTTAATTCGAATGTTTTTCCGGGATGAGAGAGAGATTTTAGTAAGCCGTGTTGCCTTACCCCTTACTTCATTTAATTAGATGTTATAATGTTAGGTTAAAAAAAGGTTTCAGTAATGACACTTAATATATCAAGAAAAGTGCCAGCCATAATAACATAAGTTATTAAAATCGATAAAAATTCAATAATCTCAACGATAATGCCATCTTATCTATAAGTATTCTTCAAGGTGTACATGAAATTAATTGAATGTGAATATTATCGTGTCATATTTATATGGTCATAAATATTATGATAATATCTAGGAATAAATAATAAGTCAGGAAATATAACTGCGTTAAAAAAATGAGCCACCAAAAGTCGTAGGCAAGTAGGCGGGGCTTAAAAGTCGTGTTCAGAGCGCCATCACTCGAACTTCTTTCTGTCTTGCCAGCGAGCACATCAATAACATCAAATCTTCTTGTACACGTTTTCGATTTTACAAATTGTGAACAATCATGCCAACATGTATTGTGAAGTGGTGCAAGAGCAGTACAAAATTAAAATGTCCAAGGATCTCTTTTCAGTAATAAGTAGCAAAATTATAGTATTATTAAATTCAAAAATGTTCAAGTACAGTATCAAACCGAGATGTACAATATTATGCAACATGAAGTAATTTTTTACCTACTTTATAAGGTATTTTTTTTCTTCTTGATAAAATATTAAATGTAAAACGATAAAATTTAGATATATTTATCTTGATTATTTTGTTTTCTTTTAGTTACCCTGGCGATCCAATTCGGAAAAATAACTGGATAGCTGCAGTTCAGCTAGAAAGACAAGAGTCTGACTAGATGTCTGTGATGTTGGACGCTAGCCTCGCAACTGCCAGGAATCGTAGGACAAATTGTAGGCTACATATATCCGGCTTTGTTTGTTTATTTAATAATATTTCGCCAATATCAAGTCTGCAAGACGACCGCTTAAGAAGAGAACGGATTCTATGCATTCAGCCAATTCAATGACAATTTATCTAAATTCAAAATAATTTTAATTGCGTTATTTTTTATATGTCTATTTAAAATTGAATTCATGCGTAAATAGTATTAACTCTGTAAAATAGTCATTTCATATAAAAATTTTGTACAGAAAACTTCTTGATTAAAAAGCTTCATGCATTTGGAAGTTAAGTATATGCAGGAGGAAAACCAAAAGCACTAGTGGAGAAAATAATAAATTTTCCGCACGCTACACACACATGGAAAAGTCTACTTGTTGAGCAAATGTATTAAAGAGAAAAACATTATTTATAGTACAATAATATTTCGTTTTAATATTGCCTTGGTCCGGTACACTTATTGCATAACATCGTCCATGCCGCTGTCACTCGGCTGTCATAGTCGACATTGTAGGACGCGCGCGAACCAATCCCTACTTTCGTTCTGAATTTAAACCAATCACCAAGCATGTCTATTTGTATCCTCGTATGTGATTTATATTTTGAATCATACTTATATTTATAACTAGCGCCTCCGTCCGATTTCGTTCGAGTTGGACTAATATATATATAAATAATCTATATGTTTATTTCTATTTTATATAGTCTGTCATCTGCTGAATCACGTGTTTTCACTACAGACCAATTTTCATTAGATCAGTTAATCCGTTTTTTAGTTATCTTGAAACATACAGAGAATATTTATATACTCGTAGTAGTATAAATTATTCAAACATGTTATTTGTTCTCTGTCATTTATATTATTACTGTCAATAATTAACGATGTTTGTAAATTTTAAAATTTTTAGCTCAACTATACCTAAGCCAGTAAAATAAAAAGGATATAAGGGAAACGTACATCAATTAACCATTTTCTTTCACCGTTTCTTCTCCTCGATGTTAAAGCACCTTTTCGTAAATGTAGTAGAAGTAAAAAATGACGTGCATAAGTTTATTTACAGAATAGCTACATGATTAAATGATTTTGAATTTGAATCAGGTCTCCTTTCATCCTTGGTGAACAAATACATCTTTATCTAAATCTACCATTTTAAGTATGTTTAGTATTCTGCTTTGTCATAAATGTTTCTAGAATGCGGAACTTATTTTTGTATAATTATGTTGATACCCCTGCTAGAAAGTAAATGGTTTAGAGACAATTAAGCCGTAACAATATCTACAACACCTACTTGTGTTTAATTTTAGTTCCAAAGTTTGAAGTAATCACTTAACATTTGATAGATATTGCCTTCAAAACCTTAAATTAAGGTATTTCAAAGAAATAATGATAGTACATTATTCCGGATTAAAAATTTCAACTAAAACCATTCATGATTAATTATGTATCCTTTAATAGACACAAAAGGTTATCTCAAACTAGACAAATATTAGTAGGTACTACAAAAGGGATTTCCCTGCGGATGTCACGCTCTGGACAAAATATGAATATACTGACATATACTACATAACATAAACTAGTAATAGGTAGGTGTAGGAAACAGAGTGAAAACACGACGCGGATGTCAAACGGCCCATAATCTACTGCTGACGTCACACGCATACGCAACAAACGACAATACTGTTTTGTCTCGGGCACTGTATAGAAATATGTATCTAATCATAATTGCGGTAAAACCCAGGAAAATGCTTATCGTAAGTTATATTATCTGACAATGACAAACTTTACAATGTTGATTGGCAACAAACGCGTTATTTTCGTTATGGAAGAGTACTTTTGAGAGGTAAAATCCAAAACGACTTGTCGTTTTATAAAAGCGGTAGGTGATTTTTCAAAAAGTAAACAAAGGTACAGAGTAAGTAGGAGCTAACTAAATATACGGCACTCGCGGGTCTGGTAGCTGAAATCGAGTTTTTGCAAATTGATATTATTACTGATTTTTATGACAATATTAATTTCATAACGGGTGCTATGTGACAATGATCTGTTCAGTCATATTGAGTATAAATAGCTTGATGATACCTGATGATGTCACATAAAAGCAATACAAATGTCTATTAGTTTCAAAAACGCAATATACAATTACATACATGAACAACATAATAATTTAACTGACCTTGTAGGCGTAGCTCTGGAAATTATGTACGAATAATCATTTCGACGCATCAGTCGTATTCGTTAATAATTTTACTAGAGCGAACCCAAAAATAAATACATATATTTTATAAATATACGTAATCTTCATGGATTGAATGAATATAACAGAAATATTTTTATTACATATAAAATAAAACACATAACTAAGGAAATAAATAACATTATCAATTTCAAATTTAAGTTAAAGCTTGGAGTTCGGTCAGAGCCTTTTACTGAGCATAAAATAACGAAGATATTGATCATTTAGTAAATCCATCAGGCAGCATGCGCGGAATTGACAATGAAAAATTGAGGAGGCCGATAATGGACTTTCCTTTGCCTGCCACCCTGAAAGGTCTAAACGGAGACAAGGAGAAATTACCAACTATGAGTGAATTTTTTGAGAGTAGACGCAAGGTTAGAGGTATTTATCTTCCTATATGTACATATGTATTAAATCTTCGCCATCATAAGGATTACATCTTCCTTCTGAGCGAAGTTCCTAGGTACTTGATATAAGTATAACATAAGTGGTCGGAAAACCGACAATCAAACCACAAACTTCTTAATTCATTTAATGTATTGCAATGTTATGATGTGTCTTAAATAATTTAAAAAGTAGATCACGTCAAATTTTTGTGACACCACATTTTCCATGTGTTTCCAAAACTTCTCCATTTAGTATACCTGCTGGTGTGATTCACAGTATTAATATTGTTTTAGGTTAAAGATGGCAGCCATTGTCATTCACCTAGTCTATCGTCTCCGGTCCACGAGGAAGCGTTGTTGACGCAATCGACTGTACAAGAACGAAAAAAAAGTCCGGAATTAGAAAAAAAACATAAACATACTGAGGTCATTAGTTTATTGTTGTCATAATTTAATATTACAAATACTCATTTTAATATAATATGTTAGGAAGGTATACTTGTAGGTATATTATAACTTACGATGCCGTAATTTGGGAAGTGAACTTCTTAACTTTGCTTATGTGGTGATTATTAAGTATCCATTCATCAGTGCCTTCAAATAAAATATATTATTTACAATGCATTTGTCAAGATTAAAAGGTCGAATTTATAGCAAACCATTACATCTTCGTTCGATTAACCTCAATAAAGTATATAAACAGTAAATCTCTTCAAATCATTTAATTATTAAGAGACTTAGTGAGTGGAAACTTTCTGCCACTTACAGTACTTTCCATGTTACTTTAACTTTTTGCCACTTTTTTGGGATATAGACATCTATGATACGAAAAAAAATCCACTCAGATAAGGCAGTCAAAACCGCTTTCAAAGAGTCGTGCTTCCGGTTTATTTTACCAATGGAATCGATGACCGTCAATTTCATACATACGGACGTAGAATGTTGGTATTCACCTACTTAATTTATTATAAGTTCATGTTTTCATTGGTCCTGGGAAAGAAGGTGCTACGTATGAACGCTCATACTCGTATACATAGCATATGCGCAAACAGTAAACACTGTGTTAGCAGACAGATTATTAGTAACTTGATAATTGATAACAATAGATTTCATTGAAGTATCGTCTGATAGATTAAGTATCCCTTGGTAACATTTAGTACCAGTCATTTAGTAACAGTCCAAAAATGCCTACATTCTTAAAGCATCCGACGTAAATAAAACAGTCAATTCACTTTCAGGAGCTGAAAAAGGTTTCTCCTCCGGCACTAAACGTGCAAACGTATCGAAAACACACACAAGAAGTTCACGCGTGTACTTTACATCACAGAAATGTAATATTTAATTTTTTTTTTATTCATTAATTTTTTATCTATTTTACTTTCGCATAATTATTAAAATAAACAGGATCCCCGTTGTCTTTGTGTGGTGTAACGGACTTGGGAGTGACCACATGAATACAGTAGTAGTAGAGTAAGCCAGTAACATAAAATATATAAAGTCATTGATATACGAGTAGATTTCATTTCTACAATACTAAAAGAATTCGAAAATTCTTTATGTAATTTTTGAAATTGGATATTTGATAACATCGCGGCATCATGAGAAAAAATGTTACTCTTTAATCATTACGGTTTTAACCCAGTTTTGTTCGACATAAGTAAATCTAACTTTCTAATATCAAAAATAAAGAATTCTAGCGCGCGGATGTAAAATTTGAGCATTTATTTCTTTTACTTCAAGTAGATATCTAATAACGCTACCTTTAATAACCGGGAATCGATATTTTTTGGAAATATTTTATTATAAATAACCCTACTTTTGTTTCAAGTCGTTGAAACCAAAGATCTGCATGTATTATTTAGGTACTTTGGCAGATATTTACGAAGACTGTTGACACCATCGCATTTGCTTTTAAACTACTATAAATAAAGGCTTTTTGTATTACTGCACCGTTTCTTCTTTATAGAAACAGATACCCGAGTCAATAAAACTGACAATGTGACAACACAGTTCACTTTATAATTTCATTGAATATTAAATACAAAACAAATGACGTGTAATTAAATGTTCTATGTCAATATCCTGTCAGGATCTGAAACCTCAATCTGCGGAGAAAGAGTCGGTCGAAGTGGTGAACACTACAACCAGTGATTCAAGCAGTGAGACAATTGTAAGCAGTGCTACAGACAATGTTAGTATATCATCAATCATCTATCCTTGATATGCAATTAATACAATCTATGTTGATAAATTTGTATTAACTTGTGTATGTCGATAACAAACTTTTCTTATCTATTGACATATTGAGCAGGCAATTCGTTACATCTAGACCTTACCATCCTTAATTTACCTTTTAGGATACCATGTATTTTTACCCTTCCAAACCTCACCATTACGAAAAAATTACAAAGCGCCTGATAGACTCATTTTTCGGGTGGACTATTTTTGTGAAATCAATGTTATTTTTCAAAGCAAATTATTGGCTGAGTATGTATGATGTGTACATTGTTTTAGTTACTTTCAGAATACATCAGTAGGAAGACATCGAGAGAAGCGCGCCAGCTTAGCAGCGACCTATCTAGCGGCCGCTACTGCCAGCATGGCTAAGAAGTATGTTCAATGTATACGTCCATGCCATCTGCAACATAGAAAATTTTAGTGCAGAGATGTGATAGTGTAAACGGTTTTTTTTTAATTTTAATTTTATAGATTAATTACTGTTCCAGAGAATCCCATAGTCCACCACATGGCAATGACCCGGCGTCAGGAACTGCAGGGTGGTCAGAACAAACTCAGCAAGCAGAGATACCCTCACAGAGTACTATTCACAGTCCTCAAATTTCATTATTCAACCAATCTAAGGAGTCATTCGCTAGGGTCAATATGTACGTAGAAGTACCTGTAATTTTACTTTAAGATTTGCATATAAATCTCGCTTGTCTTCGAAATATATGAGCCTGACAATTACAAATAGCAATCGCATCTGAAACATTCGTTACTCATTTTCATCAGGCGTTAAATAAATTTCTCATCTTTACACCCATATCCACCCTTCTTAGCGAATCTATTATTATGTTATAACATTAGTATGTTGTGCTGACCTGCAATCTTTTAATGTTAATGTTTTTCGACATCGCTATTGACAGTAGTAGTAAAGCAAATGTTTATTCAAACGTACCTGTAATTACAAAACTTAAGAGCCGACAAATGTTGAAACTCCATCATAACGTACTGCAATTACAATAACAATAGATTATCCCACAATAATATTCAATGATTAATTCATCATTTCCCGGCCCTTATTCCAATCATTTAGGGTCGGCACATTGTGTCCTTTTCTTCCATACATCTCTATTTTATAGTCTTCCAAACAGTTTATCCACCTCTTCTTTGGTCTTCCCCTTCCCTTATATCCATTCACTTCTAATTTCAGCATTCTTCTAGTCACATGACATTCCTTCGATATTAACTATTCCATGATTAACTATAGGAATAAATTATCAACGTCGATTCTTGGTCCGTCGAACAAGACGTACATGGCAGAGAAGTCGTTGTTCAACTGGGACCGGGAGACGGTGCTGGTGTTCGGCGGCATCGACCCTCACGTGCCTTACGGCTTGACTAGCAATAAAGGGGACAGCATTTATAGGTAGCTATACAATAAGACATTACAAACTAATCAATACTTGCTTCATTGAAGAAAAACATGGTGAGGAAACCTCCTTACCTGAGAGTTCTTCGTAATTCAACCAATCCGCACTTGGCGACGTGGCGGATAATAGCCTATTATTGTAATAGGCGACCCGAGCCTAAAAGTGGGACAGTTTATGGGTTATTATCACTGATAGACTTAAGATTCAGGAGATTGTAAAAAATATTATAAATTTTCGAATGGAAAGTGTTTATTGAAAGGAACGAGCATTCAAATTTATGACTCCTGGTGGTGGCGCAGCTGTCAGTGGCAAATTAGATATATAAAATTAAAAATTCCAATTTCACACCATTGCTGGCGTATTTTATTCATATTAGAAACGGGCAAACAAACATGGCCCACTTGCTGATGGTCAACGTCGTCTATGAACAAATACAATGAAGGAGAATTGCAGGTGCGTTGCAGGCTTTGAAGGATTTGCTTGGTATTCATTGAAGCGGTTTGCTAAGCTCCCTCTTATACATTATAAGACAGATTCTGAAACAGTATTAGTTACCACGCACCTTAAATTCCTGTTGGAAAAAGTTTTAGTAGTCTCTATAAGTATAATATATAACGATATCAATCGTGATCAAATGATTGATCTCCAAAGCATGAATGGTTTACCTCTAAAGGTCACTCAACCATATTCCGATAGCTCTTGACATCATTCAATACGGTCGATCAGTTAAATTAGGACCCAAGCCTATAAGCTATATCTAGATTTCCATAGACTGCCTAAGAATTTCAAAATTGATGCTATTAATTTTTTTTTAGATTTGATCCGGTAATGAACACGTGGGAGTTCGTGCATTGTCTGCCAGAACCTAGACATCATCACTCGGTGGCATTTCTTAGAGGACGAGTGTATCTTGTTGGTGAATATCATCCATTTATTTATTATGCACAAAGCACAGTTAAACACACACGTTAAAACATCTATTGATTTTTTTTATATTCCTATCCTGCTAAGAATAATTCGATTATCTTAATAACGTAACCACTATAGCTGAAATGGCTTTCCATTTGACAAATTAGTGTTACTGCGCTTACCTATTTTTGCTTGGCAATGTTTATATTGCACGTGTTAGAAGCTACCTTCGTTAACTAACCATAGTCTAACCATTGTCACTATTAAACTTTTTTTTATCAAATTGAACTCTCCGTTGTACTATATTGATGTTAAAACAGTTTTTTTTTTCAAAAGGTCTAATTAATAATAATAGCATTAGATATTGTACTAAAGAATCAAGACGAAATTATAAAACATTTTCAATCATGTTTTCATTACCGGTTCACTACACATGATAAAAATATTTATTTACTCTGATAATCTTAAATTAGATATTCCGGTATATTTTTTTTCTATTAATAATTTTTGGGCTGTTTAGATAACACTTTGGAAAAAACCCATTAAAACTCTTTATATTATCTTATAAAACTTACTTACTTTATATTATAAAAAATATATATTATATTTAAACCTTTTACACTTACACTCAGATATCTGAATACTTCTCACATGTTAGGCGAGACCTCAAACAAATATAACAAAGCAAATATTTACTTACATTTACATCTAAGTATAGACTTTGTTTTTAACGTGACCTCAGTTTTAGCCAACATGACGTAATTTTTAAACTATCTCACCATCCATGTTCCCGCTTAATGATGTTAATCACCTATGTGTTCGTATTAGGTGGTGCTGACCCTCGCGATGACGACCTGCGAGGCAAGTCGGTGGTAGTTTCCACTGTATGGAGCTTTGAGCCCGTCGAGAGGTCTTGGTACAGCGAGGCTGGTCTAGCCGTTCCGAGGAAGAACTTCGGTCTGGTGGCCCATCGCAAGGCTTTGTATGCCATCGGGGGTCAAGATAAGAAGGGCAGGTAGGAGAGCGTTCTGAAGGAGCAAAATATCTGCTTGATTTTAAGTGATAGTGAAAAGTGTGGTTGGTAAAATCCTTCTTTAGCACAAGAGTTACATGTTAGATAAACAAAAATGAAACTCATTGCCCCACTGTATGTCGCTAAAGCGTTTCTTTACAGTATTTCTTGCTTAATATTTATTTCGTTCTAACTCGTGTTTCAGCAAAGAGAGCGTTAAAGCCATCGATGTTTAAGACTGACAATCTATGTATTTCATCTACTATTGATGTACAATAGGACAGGCAGTAATCTTATATGAAGTGTTATAAATGCAGTTACTACTTTAAACCAAGTTTGGATTACTTGCCCATTTGTTTAAATATTATTGAATGCTTCTAACATAGAGTCAGAACCATCTCGATTTATCGTTCGAACTATTTAAACTGTCGAAAGGTGCGACCTTCTCGATGACTATGATTAAATTATCGAAGCCTACAATCTTATCAATGTTGATGATCTTTTATTTAAATTATGGAAGGGTACTCCGTTCAGTGGAGCGGTTCGACCCAAAGACGAGCAGCTGGTGCGAAGTTCGCGCGATGTGCGCTCCGCGAATGGCCGTCGCCGCGGTCAAGTACCGCGAGTACATCTGGGTGGCAGGCGGCATGACAGGGGAGAAACGTCGACCCGTCTGCAATACTGTCGAGTGCTACAACTCCGATACTAATGAGTTTGTACACGTCGATCTCTTTCAAGTATTAGGATAGAAACTGAAGAAACCGGTCATCTGATGATAAATGATCTTAGCATTTGGATATTCATTTCCAAGGATGCTTTTAATGCGTTGCCGGCTGGGAAGGAAGTTAAGAACCAGCTTATTGAAGGATCCCCTGTCGTAATACCAACATAGAAAACCGAGGAAAGGGGAACTTCCCTTCTCCCATAGGACCAGTTTTATTATCTGACATTGACAAAGTCCTGATATGTAATGGTAGAAAAAACACCATAAACCACAACCCACAATTATCACCGGTTACACCGGTTGGTGCAGAGCTCAGCGACCTCCAATAGGACGGATTATTCGCCATCATTTCATCTCTTGTTTAGAAGGGTGCACCAGGAACAAAGGAGCTTGGTTGTGCTCCAGGATGGGTGGATTCCCTATACCCCACTATACCCCATTTATATATTTTTTTTGTTTCTACTTTGTTTATTCCTATATGTAATAGAGATATTGTAGAAACTTGTTCGATTTGACTTTAGGTAGGTACCATCAACCACATTACCTAACTTGCTTGTAGTTTCTTATTGATTCGAAACGATGTAGGAGTTCTCTTTAAATGTTTATAATAAACAAAATATATATGCATATTTAATGAAAATTTTGAATAATATTGACAAACTTCAATTTGCGATTGTTTGTAGGTGGACCCAAATACACAACCTTCGGTTCCCGAGATGCTTTGCAACACTATTTACTATGAACGATAAGTTGTACATTATTGGCGGGGCTGGAAAGATCTCCGAAAAAGTTAGTGAAATCCAAAACAAACTTAAAAAACACAATTAAAAATTAAACTTAAAAATATATAAAAATCTATACGTATTACTCAACCTAGCATGATTATCTAGTCAGTGAACTACAAAAGCATCTGTTTAATTCAAGATCTCATTTAACTATACATTCATTAGTGGATTCATTCAAATAGCAGCCGCTAAACCTTGTCAGCGGCCTTCCGACACCCAGTCGACCATCAAACCCAACTCACCCCCACCATTCCACCCAGGAGCAGTGGAGGCTATGTACAGACCACTTTCATTATAAAGAGAGATTTTTGAACTGAGACATTAATGGACTTAAATCAAATGGCCATTTACAATATCAGGATAAAGATGTTTATCTGTGGGTTGGCAGGATAAAACGCCGAGCAGTGTGAGCGCCATCGACGTATGGGACTGGCGGGAACGACAATGGAAGCCGGAGACCGAGCTGTCCATTCCGCGCCATGGACATGCGATCGCGTACCTTGGAACACAGATCATCATTATAGGTGAGTTATATGTATATGGTCGTCGATTAATTTTGATTCTCAGGAAAAGGAACAAAAAATTTTATTTTGATTCTTGGTAAAAAGAACAATTCAAATTTTCTTCTATAGAAAAACGCACTTGCCCATACTTATTTGTGCTTCTATTGCCATAAACACTATTAATTTTGGTTATATTTTATGTATCTAATATTATTATTTACGTATTGTACGTATTACAAGACGAATTTCAAGATTTTGTTACATTGCAATCTTTCTGTAAATTATATTGTTATAGATATCAATATGTTTGTTTTTTTTTCTATTCATTTATCAGTTCGGCTAAACATCGAAACAAAAATTACTGAACTTTTATTGACGACGGTTTTTATTTATTAATTTTGAATTGTCACGTAGAGCCAGTTACTTGCTTTATTTTTAAATTTAGTTGAGTATCGCTTTAACATTTACATATTAGCTATTTCCAGATCCATCCTGGATTGAGTCATTACAAATTAAGATTACTGTTTATTTCTTGTTTTTAAAAACTGAAATGAACATATAAATAAACAAAATATAAAAGGTGAGTTATACCTTTGTAGGAGGTGTCACAACAATATACATGCGAGCTCTGAACAACGTGGAGTCGTATTGTTGCGAGCGCGGCGCGTGGATCCGCGGCGTGGCAACATTGCCCTCAGCATTGTCCGGACACAGTGCGGTCACACTGCCGCCGGCGTCGCTTATGTAAACGACACGGACGTTCTCCAAAGTTACTAGTCACTGCCGATGTCCTGGTGACATTGATATTATAATAAACTAATTTACAAATCAATCGTTTTTCCAAAAGATTCTCCTTACATGCATCATATTAATTAATGTTTTGTTATTTTTATAATTTATTTATGTATTGTATACTATTCGCAGTTAATGGTCTCACTACAAAATCTACAAGTATTTTAAAATATGAATTTTGAAAAGAATGCAAATCTACACTTCGGGATAATAATTTCCCTGATCTACTACAAGATTTTTATGCTATTTCATTTCATTTCTCATGACATCCAAAACTATATAATGTTCTTCAAATAAGACTAGACTTCAGAGACTACTTGACGTGATTAAAGGAATATCCATCTGTATACTGATACTCCATCTGTTCTTATAGCGTCGATAAACGTTGCCATCAGAAGATTAGTTTTGTTTATAATTTAATTTAAAATTACCCTTAACCAATAAATTCGTTAACGTACGGCGTCGTCCTTTAATGTTATTCCAGTTTGTAATATTTTTGATACACTTAGGGATTTAATTATGTTCAATGTACTTATGTGTTTAATTTGTCATTTGTTTTTGCAAAAATGTGCCAGTTAAAAATATCTAATTTATTGTTATGTCTGACCGGCTAGAGTATAATAAATTATTGTGTCAATCATATTGTTTTTAATTTATAAAAATAAATACAAAACAAATATTCAAATATTTTTATTTGTCCTACATTAGAAATACGCTTAAAAATTTATTCATTTTGTACTAATGCTACATTGTTTAATTAAATATTTAAAGCTAATATCACAATGAATATTTTACAGAAGTCGTCCGCATTAAATAATATTTATATATAACACTTGTACACAAGGAAAAATACAAAAATAAAAATTATTTAAAAAGACAACATAACATAGGTACTTTAGGTTGTGCGAAACTGTAGTATGTAGTGATTCTGTCTGATCTATTTATCTTCATATCCGTGAATGACAGACGGTCACTGCGAAACATAACCATCTGGAAGATCAAAGGCATCACCGATAAAGAGACGCTTGAACCATCTTTTTCGAGATTATATTCATGTCAATATTTTTAGTCTTCTGTGTGCGACTGTACATTTTGACGTAGTAGTGTTTGCGTTAGCCTTAACATAACTTCGATGACGGAGGTAAGATACATCCGTTGGGTTTCCTTAAAACCAGACCTCTCGACATATACCCTGGTAGTCCCGTTTGAAGCCTTCCTCGCAAGGGTCGTAAGTCTTGAAGAATAAGATGTTGTTGTGAGGAGAAAAATTTGTAGACGCAAGGTTTAATTTGTCCTGAAACAAAATTAACAACAAATCAGTGTAGTCCAAACTACAGGTAGAGATTCCTCAGGTGCAGTATTCCAGAAAACTGGCAGAAAAATGTGCGTTGTTTTATACATACTCAAGTGATTTGCTCCAATTTAAATTCAAATTCATTTAATCATAAGCATATTTACACTTATGCGAGAAATTTTTGGCCTCTACTGTCATTTAGAAAAGCTGCTTTAACATTGAGGAGAAGAAACGGCGAAAGAAACTTCTCAGAACATATTTTTTGAAACAACATGGTAATAACAAAGTAATTTTTAACCTGCTCGGAACCGGTTTCGACACTGTTATTTCCAGCCCTTCTTTTCATTAATATATTTACCTGTAAGATTCTGTCTTTTACCTATAAGCTGTGCTCTAACGCGTCGCTTAACAGTTCCAATAAAAACATATCTCACGTATCTACTTTGGAAACTTATTGTAAGAGTCAAATAAATCAATACTACTAAATCACTAACACTCAATACATCAAAAATATACATAACTAATAACCCGCTCTCACTTCGCTTTGGAAAATTCCACACAAACAAATCCATTTCGATGTACAACATCGACCCCGTTGACTTTATAATTAGTATAGATAAAGAGAGATTTTGCATTGATCCCTTTGATCTAACAATCGATAGTCTTAGTTTTACCCCTTGTTTCATTATAGCAAATCAAAAACTCTGAAGCAACATAATGAACATATCCCGCAGTGGCCATTTATAGTAGGTGAAAACAAAATAACAGTAATAGGCTATGTGAAAATGTTCTTATTGATTAACATATAAAATAAATCAATGTTTAGTATATGCATTTCAATAATATCTACAAGTTAAATGTGCTTAAAATGTATACGAGTATATAAATCCATTTTTTATCACTTATCACAGGTTTTGTCTATGTTGTTATTATGGAAATGTGTACTTATGGCTATAAGATCGAACATTCAATAATGATAACCGCTAAAAGGTGGTTAATTCACTTCAATCAAATTCACACCAGAAGTAGGGGGAAACTTAATTTAGTACCACCACGAACGTTTTACGGAAAAAAAAATATTATGTTTGAAGGAGCACAGTTTTATAATAATTTACCAAACAAAGTTAAAAATGTAAGAACCATACACCAATTTAAAAAGCAATTAAAGTTATTTATCGGTAACCACACGCCCAATGACACTGACTTAAAACAATAAGATTTCAAATTTATGTTGTATATTTTCTCATTTAAGTGAACTATGTAATGTTCTTTTGAGAAATAAAGATCTCTAACATTAACCTTAATACGAGCAAAATATATACAATATTAAATTAATAATAAATAAACTTCAAAGAAAGCTATAATTAAAGAAACGTGTGTCTTAATAATTTCCGGCAATGTCTTTAAACAATCCAAATATTTATTGAAGCAAATAGACGAGCAGTCCAACTCGAGTTGATTAGTGATTATTACTAAACAATGACGGTGCTTCAAGAAACTACAAAGGTGTGAAATTACACCTGACAGGATATGTTAGATCACATTTAACTCACAGTTTCCGTTGCGTCATTGTTACTTAAAGTAATGACCCGGTTCTCCACCGCCTCCGACCCCTGATCCTTTCTGGGATGTATGTGCTTCGTCTCTCCCATAACTGCTAGCACGAAAATCAGAATATACGCTGTTCGCCACGCCATAACTGCGGGTAAGTAGCTCCAAATCGGTCTACTGATCCTTATTGCCGCAATATGTATACTGATAATCTAACTCCGCGCCGTCCTTTTAAATATTGAGCAATGTTATCATTATGTTGCGTTTGCGTTACGCGTCTGCGTTCACGCGAAGCCAGGTGCCAAGCAGACTGAGAGTTCCAGTTACGTTTTGTGACGCAAACTGGCATATGTTGCATTTAGGGCAGAGTTAAAGAACAGTCACATCCTTATAAGGTAAATTTGCTGTAAATGACGCATTATGAACACGCCACTCGTACTTGGAAAACGATGTCTATGATCGATATCTATACTTACTAATAAATAAAATTGGAGTGTCTGTTTGTTATATTAAAATAACCTCTTTTTACTACATGCGTATGAATGTATATACGGTACATATACCAAAATAACATTTTTTACAACTTTTGTCTGTCTGTCTGTTTGTTCCGGCTAATCTCTGAAACGGCCGGACCAATTTTGACGGGACTTTCACTGGCAGGTAGCTGATGTAATAAGGAGTAACTTAGACTACATTTATTTTTACTAAATAACTTTTTTGTTAAAATCCACACGGACGAAGTCGCGGGCACAGCTAGTAGTGTAGCGGACGCGTAATTAAATTGTACGGTTCGTTGTAGGCCACAACAGATTAGGCAAATGCACGGCACGTATCTGGTCTGCTGAGTGTACGCCTTCGTTGATCTTCCACCTCGAATTTTGCGATAACAGTATCCGGCGTTGACACTGTCTTGACGATTAGAAACGACGAAGAAAAGCGTTCACGCCCGTTACATACATACACTTTGATTATTTGATGATTTTTTTGATGCGCGCGCGCCGGTAGTCGAACTTTTTTTGACAGCTGTGCCGGCACGACAGATTAAAAATAACTGTCATCCGTCACTGTTGTGGCAGGTGAGAATATTAAATATTTTGATCATTTACTGTAACGAAACAAGTAAACCATATAGATACTGCAATTACAATCGACTAATAATAAAATTCTAACCGATCGCTTTCTGTACATAAACGATATATGAGAAAAAACATTATTACGGGCCTATATTAACGCAATAGAACCCAGAACAATAGTTGTTATAATTTTTGTCTGTTTGTCTGTGCGTTTGTTCCGGCTAATCTCAGAAACGGCTTAACCGATTTCGTTCTGGTTCTCACTAATGTATTACAGTAAGTGTCACTTAATACTTAAAGTTTGTTTCATTGCAATCCGTCCATAAATAAAAAAGTTATAAATCATTTTAAAATAATGAAAGGCTTAAATTTCCCGAAGCAAACCGAGGGTAGTTAGATAGTTAATAATACATTTAGAAAAGGTTACATACAATTATAAAAGGTTTGTTTGCCTCGAAAAAAGAATAGTACATTCCTCTTGGCTTAGGTTCATACAAAGAAACTCATGACACGAAGTTACGGTAGCAGGGAATGTTAATGCGTTGTTTTTAAGTTGGTGAAAATTATTTCTAGTTCGTAATGACTTGCTTGCACTACTGTACAATGAGCTACCTAATTTTGATACCCAAAGAGGAGTAAAAACTAAAATTATTTCTGGCTTTTAAGTTAGAACTTTGAAATTTGAACATTGTTATTTAAAAACACTAAAAAGATTTTTCGCCCACTTACAATCCACACAACAAATATAAAGAGACTGATTTCTAGGTTTGATTATAGTTGTTCAACCGATTAAGACAACGCTCTGAAATACTGCCTTTATGAAATTCCGATGTACGTGTTTTCGTAATTCTCCTTCTTCAAAAAGCAAAAAGGCTTAAGCGATTTTTGTCAATTTTGTTAGACCTGGCATGTCGACTTTCAGTTTCTTTTCTCGACTAAATCATGTTTTATATTTTTTTATTACATACACAATAAACATATTTATAATTCTAAATTTAATAATGTATTAAATTATCAAACTACATCAGCAAAGTTGTGTATATCGCAATCTTTGGTATCAGGCAAACTCCGTCATCATAACGTTTATTTGCGTCACGTACGTTGTAAAGATTTGTGGTTTTATGCAGAAACGTGATTACGTCAAACTCCATAATATTCTCAGGAAAATTTAATACATTTGCATACCACTAAAATACCGAAATTTTACTGTAAATCTCGATTGTCCCTGTTGTATTGTAAATTATTTGTGCGTTTCATTTTCATCCGAAAAAGATAATGTAACGCATCAGGATACACGGGTTCGTAAAAACACCTAATTAGGTCCGTCGAAACTTTATTGCACTTCAACAATCGCAGTCGTACTCGTTGATCGCAGGTAATTCGCTACGTAGGGAGAGAACTATTCGCTTTCGTATTCGAAATTCGATCCGACATCAATTTACATCGATTTCCGGGCCTTCCAGAATTTTCTACGCCTTTCGCGTAGTGTAAATAATAACACCCGGATATCGATAAAACTATATAACTCAGGTAAAGTCGACTGTGTACGCGATATTCGCCCCTTTTTCCAAGGTATAAGTGTTATGTCGACACTAGAATTCATATCTACATTATGGTCCGATCATGTTAAGTTTGCCGAAGCGTGTGCTACAAGTTGAATTACAAAACTATATCGAAATATATGTATAAAAACAGACATAGTTTAGAAACAGAAACTGTATTTTTACAGTATTCATGTGGAATCTTGTCGTACAATATGGTTCTTCTGATACTGTATATATAAAAACAACTCTTAAAAATCAATGTAGGTATTTATATAATCTTCTTCAACTGTTTTCGTTTGACTATTAATCTTATCGTCCCTTAATTTATCAACAGAAGATATTATTTGCGATTGATCCTACTTACGTTATTTTTTGCGTTTGACGTTAATCAAAAAAGTCAATCCTGCCTTGATACAGTGTTCACAATATTACGTCATTTCGTAATAAATCATGTGAAATACATACTTTACGATAAGCAACTGAAGGTGAAAGGTGTTGGCCACATTTTGTAAGCCTATAATTGACCAAAACTATTTTCGATCGATCACCGAGTTGAAAGTTACGGCTGCAAGGAATTTCGGATTCTTTTCGAAGATGCAGCTGTACTCCACATCGAAACAGTTTTTAACCGTGTACAAAATTCAGGTTCCACCACGTATGGAGTACAGTTTTCACATTTGGGCGGGTGCCGCCAAATCTCACATATCAGCCTTGGATTCGGTGGAGAGGCGTGCATAGAAGCTATTGGTGACCTAGATCTGATCGAAACCAATCTGCAAAGCCTTTATAACACAACCGCAGGGTTGCCAGCCGCTCGGTCTTCTATAGGGTACGTTTTGGAGAGTATGCGCGGGAACTGTACGAAATAATCGCCCCTTCCCCACATCGCCGTTCTTCCATCGAACAACCCGACGTACGACGATAATTCATTCTTACGTCATCAACATTCTGTATGTACGGACGGACGACGCGGTATTGCGTCGTCATTCGTTATACACACTGCAAAGGACTGCAATAGCTTCAACAGGAGAGTGAATAGGCTTTTATAAGTCAGTGTATTCAACATCTTACACATCTTCACCACTTAACAACAGGTTAAATTTTTGTCAAGAAGCAATGTATTATATATAAAAAAATCTTGTAATAATTATATACTTATTATTTAATTATTTGACGTTTCTTTAAATTGAACTTTTCTACCATCTAAAATAGAGACATTTAGACCAGCATTATTAAATATTCTGTATGAAATCAAAACACCTAATATATATAATTATGTCTTCTTTTGCCTATCAGAAATCACTAGCATGACTTGCAAAACCAATTAATTTAATGTCTACTATTTTTATAGAACACTATTACTTCATTTCAATTGTCTACGTTATCTACTAACTTCACACCGAACGCCCGTTCCACCGACCGTTAGTGTTATCCCCGGCCGCTTCTAGTGCAAGAAATTAATCTATCTACATTATTAGTAAATTCCATTTAGTCATCATCTATGTAGCCATTGCAAAATCTTGTCGCTTATCCAATTATTATTTAGATATAGTTGAGATTAAAATAATGAACCCTTGCACTTCCATGATATATAATTAATAATTAAGCCAGTGGGATTCGTTTGCTAATGTGTTATCTGTTCTCGCTATGCACTGCTGATTGGACCCTAAGATTTCCCCGGAAGGACACGTAGAGTTAACTGTAACAAACGCATTATATCACCAATGATATTAAATAATCAAAATAATAAATTAAATTAATTTATAATATAAACATGATCATTATGAATTAAAGGCCGATTTCTTACACAAACAATGCTCTTGACGGGCAACTTGGTAAGTGATTACCGCCGGCTATGGACATAAGTAAGATCTGCATCGCCTAGTAAGATGCATGCATGGAACATTCCTTTGGTTGGTTTTATACCACTTCATTCGAGTAACCTTAAAACATTTGAGGGTTGATGTTGATGATATATATTTAAAAAAATTCTTTTGGAAAGTTCATATATATAATAATTGGCTTGGATCCGTTAGCCGCCTACTGGACACTGATCTCTCCATGAGTGAGGAGAACTCAGGAGTCCTTCATTCTACTCCATACTGTTACTCAACATATATCTACCGTCACATGGTCGAATGTTCTATCTTGTAGCAAATGGGATAGTCAATATCCACCTAAGCACGAAATCGCTCATGACTTTTTTTTATAACAAATATCTACTTACGTCGCCCTCAGTTGAAAAAGTGGTGAATTACTTACTTAGAATATGAATTATTCGTGTCATATATCAGCATACTGCTTGAAATACTGTACAATGTATTATAATATACGCTAGAACTATATTGTATGGATTCAGGTAACAGCAAGGTCAGATCTTCAGCAATACTAACTTGATATTAAAATTTTTGATGAGATGTTAAATTTAGTAAACAGTTATTCTCTATAGTAAAAACAGACACCTTCGAAGAAGTTCAATATTATTATCAAGTAGAAATTGTTACAAGTGTGATGCAATTAATTACCTGTTATTGTATTATATAATTCAATAACCCAGCTTCGTTTAGTTTCAGAAACCATACGTCTTACGTTGAATGCTATTCAACGTAAGTTTTAGGAATGGGTTCTATCAATTTCCTATCCCGCGTAAACAGATCCATTTCCCGGGATAAAAAGTATCCTAGAGTATGACCCATAATATAAGTTACTATGCCAAGTATCATCCAAATTTATTCAGGAGTTTTACTGTCATAGGTATGTAGTCAAATGGAGACGGACAAAAATTCCAAACAAATATGTTTTGTCCTCTATTATTATTATATTTAATGTTCAGATAATGCCTCTTAATATTTTATTATTACTTTAGATTATAACATGTTTATTAACACTTAATTATTATAAAGACAAGTTAAAATTAAACAATAGTTTGTAATATGAAAATATTTATTTTCAAAAGTATATCATATAAACTTATACACCGGTATTCTATTTTGTTTCAAACATATATTTTTTTTTTTATTTTTATTCAAACATGTAACCGATTATTTCACAATAACAGGTTCTTGCCAATCTGCAGGACGATTATAATATGGTAAAGGCACTTGCAAATCTTTTAATGAACCATGTTGGTATCCTTGTGTAATTTCCGGTGAACACTGTAAAGTAATTGCTATCGGGATACCACCAGTCGTGGTGAAGTAAGCTATTAGACGCTCAGCACTTTTCAAAGGCAGTTGATCTTGAATCGAGTAGGACGTATCACGAAAGAACGGCTCATCCATTGTTGGCAATATATTATTAATAATAGCATCGTGTTCCAATTGCTCCAGTATGTCTTCATCTGACCTTTGTTTTCTAAGTAGGTATGCGTCGAACATTGAGTCATCATTGTATAGATTATACATATAAGGACTACCGTTCGAGTTATCCCTCTCAAAGGAACTCATGCTGTTTTGAGGTCGAAATATTTGTCCAAATGTAAGGGGCAGGCTGGCGTAAGGAGACGTGGACTTCAACTCTGTATTTTGTACATTTCCAAATCCGTTATCCGCAAAATTCTCAGCGTAATTCTCAACTTCCTCGGATTCGTATTTTGTCAAATCGTGATTTGTTTGTTGTGAAACATATTCTTGATCCGAGGGCGCGTCAACATTACTAATATTGTTCGAACTATTATTTGGTTCACAGATAGACAATTTAATTAGAAAAAATAACAGAAACGATACACCACCCATCATGTTGTTCACGAACTGATGTTTCTTCATACGTTATAAATATTTGAATACAAAACTTCCATTCAGCATTATCACATTACACTGACGATCAACAGTTTCAACACCATTTTGCTATTACAATTACCTAATGTCATAATTTTATTCGTCATAAAATATCACAAACTCAATAGTTTAAGTGTATCGATGTGTTTTGCACAATAAAAAGATTTTTTACTTCGATACAACTAAAATCAACCATAACATTTTCTTACAATTTTGGTTGCAAGTAATTAATTAATTCATTAATTACTTTCTTTTTAATCAACGACGCCTAGATATTGGGAATGTAAACGGACTAGTTAATACTTAAAATTTTATAGTAGAATGTAGCTTTCTATTTAATTAACGAGTATTTTTTAAATATTACATTTTAAAGTTTAAACAGATAAACGTTTATCCAGGAATCTAAGCCAACCTACCTATCTCACGGTGTTTGATGTGGTTCCCTGCTGAAAATGAAAAACACAAGAAAATAACGATCGTTCTCTCTTAGTAGATGTAGGTAGGCACTACATCACCTCGTTTAAACGAACATGACAATCATGGTGATAAGTATTTCAATATGTTGACTAGTTATCACGCTTTTTCGAGTCATAATTTTACATGTTTCGATTATAGAGTAAATAAGCGGACCTTTCTTTTAAGCCGGCATCGCATGGACTACGCCACTTTACGTCATCAACGTCCATAGGCGACTGTGAAAACTAACAATCGATTGGCTTGTCTACATGTGTTGACTATTGACATCAAAATATCATATTATCATATTTTACCATAATGTCAGATATAAAAAAAATTGGTCTCAAAACAGTAAAACCGATGTAGGATGTATAGCAGACTGTGGTCTAAACATTTTGATAAAAAACCTATACACCGTCCGCGTCGGTCGGCTCTTGCCGACTCAACTTCTTAGTTATGATTTCTTTTATTCAATACTTGCTTATTAAGTGACTCATGCACTAAAATAGTGTAAATAGATATACAATACTTTAGGATGAAATTATGCAGTCAGTCAATGTAGGTGTATTAAGAATTTTTTAATATAATAATAAGAATCGAAAATTACACATAAGTAACTACACATATTAGTGTGAAGCGAACTATATCGTTATGAAGGTTCTTTTAAAAGGTTCGAGAAGTGATATAAAATCTACAATGTTATGCGCAGAACATAAATATTACTCGTCATTTATTTACTTAAAAACGCTTATTATGCGCTAATAAAGGGATTTCTAAGATTTTATGATCACAATGCTGGTTTTGATAATGTAAATTGTGAACATCTCATCAAATTCGTTTTCATACTTTATGCGTGATATTCGAACAAACAGCAAATGTAACCAGAATAAATCAAAACATTAAATCAATTTCAGTTTAGACAAGTACTAAAACTTTGTAATCCAAGTGACTAAAGCCGTGAATTGGCGTATTTCACATTTCGAAAACTTTATACTGATCTCTCAGCTAGCAGGTTTCTTCGTGATGTCTTGCTTTGTCAGACCAGTTATAAACCATTTTAATTTCTTTGAAGTACCCACAAGAAGAGAAAGAAATAAAATTTTAATTATATTAAATATTTTATTTATTATTTGAGAATACAAAAATACGAAAGGTTCATTTAACATAATTTAATATCTCTTTTGTGATGTCTTACGCATTGCAGACTTATTTTTACAATATTTTCAAATTTCACCGTAATTATAAATATAATAATTGACGCACCTTTTTCTTGATCAGTATTTATCTGTTGGTTTTTTCGTTAAAATCGTTTGGTCTTTGGCCAAGTGGAGAATGTCGTAACTTCAGTTCTGAGGTCACTTCATTGATGTCTATACCTCGCTTTTTAAGGAAATTTATATTTTCAGATC
Source organism: Megathymus violae (assembly GCA_003671415.1). Taxonomy (NCBI): domain Eukaryota; kingdom Metazoa; phylum Arthropoda; class Insecta; order Lepidoptera; family Hesperiidae; genus Megathymus; species Megathymus violae. The sequence continues at coordinate 13,446,770 of PDGT01000001.1, forward strand.
TGTAAGATGGAGCGCTGTATGCGTGTTGTGTCTTAGAGAGAGTACCAGACACAACTGAAGGTGAACAACTCAGCAATATAGGAACAGCACAATTTCCTACATTAGCATTCGGAAACACTCCTACGGCAGACCCTCCGTAAGATGATCCAGTTGCAGATCCATAGGGAGGAGACAGACTAGGCCCGTACGAAGATCTAAAGCTATGAGTATGAGGAAATTGATTAGGATGCTCTAGAGTCATTTTCGTTGTTCCTCTCGTTTGCGTAAAGGAACTTGGCTGTAAAGTGCTATCTATATTTGACTTCTCATGCATCATCATGTTATGACCATTATTTCTTGATACAAATGTATCCGGAGCATGTAAGTGTTCAAAACCAGTATTCATGGGCGATAACTGATGTGCATTTTTCGCGTGTGCCCATCTTTGTTGAGCTCTTATTTGCTCATTGAAACTCAAATGTTGATCATTCATTGAGTTGGCCATTGACGGGTTTAGTTTCTCAATATTGAAATGTTGTGAACTTCCATCCATTCTCATATTATCTGAATGAGCCCAATGAACTTTTAAAGGATCGTGCAATTCTGTAGGCATGTCATTATTGTCGTGCATTGTTTTTAGTACTTTATCCAATCCCGTGTTATCGTGTAATTCATGTGTTGTTCTAAATGGAAATTCTTGAATATTTGTTTGTTCTACAAAATCCTGAGGGGAATTGAATTGAACATTAATATTAGGTTCTTCTTTGTCGAACATAGAAGCCATTTTTAGGTGCGGGTTTGGGTGATGTGTGTTATCACTGAAATGCATCATCGTTTTTAAATGCTCTGAATTTGGTTGAACTCTAGGTACATTTAATCGCTCATGTAATTCATGTTTTTCATTCTTCGTCATTTCGCTTTTATCTATTAGAGACGGTTGGTGAAGAGTCATATGATGTGGATCTTCAATAAAATCCATATTGTTTAAAAGTTCTTTGTGAAAATCTGATGTATCTCTTAAAAGTGTTAACTCATGATTATCATGGTTATTCATATGGTTTTTAGATTGGATTTTTTCATTATTTTTTTCGACATCTAAGTGCAAATTACTTGTAGTGGCTGACGATCTCTGTGTATCCATATCAGTCACGTGTTGAGGAATATCTTTCTTAGTGTCATGATCATTTCGAAGTTGTTCAATATTAATAGACTCTCCATGTTTTGGCAACAACGTTGTCTTTTCAGTGTTATTGTGATCTAAATGTACTATATTCTTATTATTTTGCGCAGGAAAACCTTCATGTATCGTTTCTACTTCATCAGAACGAGTAGTTTTTGTAGCGTTAGTACTTGATATTATATCTACATGATTACTTCCGTGCGTCACTTGATCATTTTCGTGCGACATCTTTACATGTGAATGATCTTTTTGTAAATCTTTTTCAAATCCTGTTTCTGCATGATTATTAGATGAAGGGTGGTCGTCACTTGATTTTAGCATTTCGATATTATCAACATAATTTCTAGTTTGTTTTTCTAACAAATTTAAATCATTTCCTTCTAATCCTACAAATTTGGATTTGTCGTTATGAGCTTCCATAGCTCGGTCTTTAGTTTCTTGAGCTTCTTGATTATGATTTTCCATTCTAGATTTATTATCTTCTTTTTGCTGATCTTCATCAAGCGTTGTACTGGTTTTTATTAGATTATCACTATGTATTTCCAATTTTCGATTTTTGTCCTCAACTATGGAAGTCAACCCATCTTCAAATTTGTTATTTGTACTGGACGGGGTATTAACGTCATCTACTATACTTTTAAAATCTTTATTTTGATTATTTGAATTGTTATTAAATAATAATTGTTTTTGTTCTTCTTTGTCATCAGTATGTTTAAAATTATCCTCTAAATTTCTAGCAGTTTCAACATTTTTATGCAAATTTCCGGCTTCTTTCCACTGAATCATTCTTTCTTCATCAGATTTCACTGACTTTAAATTAATATTTGAAATACTTTCGTCAGCAGTAGTCGTAACTGAATCTAAGTTTTTGAACTTCCTTTGAATATGATCTAATGCCTGTCTTGCCTTTTCAATATCTTGATGCAGTTCGGTGTCAGATCCTAACTTTTTATGTCTGTGCTTGTTATTTTCAACGCATTCATGTTCTATTCTCTGCAAATCTCTCTCAAATGTGTGAACGGCCTCTTTCGCTATATTAATATTATGTTCCATTTCAGTTTCCGATATTTGTTCATGAGGGTGGTCGCTCTTTACTGTGTCCTCCGAATTATTTTCATCGCAAAATTTTACTTTAATTTGTTTTCTGCATTTCTCTTGTGAATCCACTTGCTCTTCATCTGAGTCACGATAAACGTGGTAACCAATTTTTTTTTTAACAACAATAGGTTTCTTGAACCCACTGAATGTTCTTGCATTGGGATTACTCGGTTCAACTTTGCTTGAAACCTGCTCCAAAGTAAAGTTTTGTACTTGCTCTGCTGTTTTTTGTGTTTCTTGTGGCGTAGACTTTTTGGTTCGTTGCGTTATTATGAAATCCCCTGGCGAAAGGCGAGTACTATCTACATAATCTTCAACCGCTGGCGCCGCAATGGCGATAGTCACCAAGGCAGACAGTACTGCCAGTGTCTTCATCGTGGAATAAGGTTTGATTGATAATGAGATCGAATCTCCTACTGTATTTATACCAAATTAATCCTCAAACGTACTACAGTAACGAAAGGAAAATAAAACGTGCCTAACAATACTTTTGAGAAACACGTGCTAAAACGAATCCATCCGCTTCTCAGTATGCAACGGGTACTTATATATGTAGTACTTGCTTTTTACCGCGACTTTACGTATCATCATCATCCAATGGAAACAAAATCATCACCAACGTCAAAAATTTGAGAAACTATTACAAAAATTTATATCTATTACAAAAATCCTTGCCTCGGCTAAAAATCGATACCACGCTCGTCTCGCGCGGCAAGTACATATGATAGTTAACTTCAACTTTCAATTTACCTACTGTTCGTCATTATAGTTATGCAATATTACAGAAAAATAAACATATTTTATAATTCCTTATTTCAAGTATCGAACAGTGTTTGAAAATACCAATTTTGAATAAAAATTCACTTCGTTTAATGTAATCGAGTGAAACTTTGAGCAAGGAATCTTTGACTACTGTACCATACTTAAATATGAATTGATATAAATGGTTTAATGACTTCGTATCCGAGTAGATAAGCAGACATACATAGTTTTGGTTGAAAATTAGGTCTAGATAAATTAGAAATCCCGCTTGATTTTTACCAATGGTAATCTTCATATTTACACTTAGGTACCAGAATAAATACGAGGCTACATTAAGCGCTATTTTTCCTATTATATAAGGAATTTTTATCAAGCAATACATTGATTATTGTTGATTGACTGTGGGGCCATCATGACTTTACCGTATAGTTAAAGCGTTCGTGGAGTTACAATGAAGTTTACAGAGCGCTAATATAATGATACATTTAACGATTTTGATAGCTTTTAATCCTACACTATAACACGGAGATTTCTTAGAAGATCATTCCAATTCAGTAATACTCAGACTGGCTACTAATTAACAATGCACAAACATCATGTCTTATCATAGTGGTACTTAACAAGTTAATATTAAACCTTAGGTTTGTTTACAATATATTCTGGGAAAGCAACCCATATCACAATATTAGATAATGTTTGTTTATGAAAAGGCATTAATTTATACATACATTTTCCTTACAAAATATAATAACAGGAATTGATTAATCAGTAAATGTTAGAAAATCATTCGTTATCGTCAATAGTACAATGTAGAAGTTCGTATATATACGTCTATGAATATTGTATAAAAAAAATATTGTCGCGATATAACATTATGCTGTTTATCGATATTTGTAGGGTTCTGTTACGTTCTATTAATAAAGGACATAATCGGTATAATCATGCGGTATAATCACACACATGTCTGTGTTTCTGTCTGTCCAATCGGACAATCGTCTGGTCCTATTTTTTTGCATTAAAAAAAAATAATAATTTCTATGAATATTTATTAGTTTAATAAAATATCACTAATTGGTTGCTAACGTTACTTTCAATATTTGTACGCCATTGAACGAGTACTAATCTAATCACATTTAATACTCAATAACAATAAGAATAACAAACACTTCTATTTCGCACTATTATATTCAATTATGACTGAAGTGAAAAAGGTTTTTAAGGTGAAAGGTGTTTAACACATGTGAAATTGCTTGTGGAGCAGAACGGAATACTTGTATAAGGGTTGAATTTTAATGATGCAGGACTGCGATACAAAATAATGGTCATGTCTCAGAGTTATTATTTTTTTTAACTAGCAAACTGCCCTCGCTTCGCTTCGGAAATACTACACCTTAAGGTAAGAAGTAGTATCTATATTATTTTAAATTAATCTATAACTTTTTTATTTATGGACGGATTGAGATGAAACGAACTTAAAATATTAAAAGATGCTTACTGAAATATACAAGTGAAAATCAGAACGTAATCGGTTAAGCCGTTTCTGAGATTAGCATGAACAAAAATTACAACAACTATTGTTTTGGGTTCTGTTGCGTTAACAAAGGCCCCTAATAATATTTTTTATGCTACGTCGTTCATGTACAGATAAAGTCAGTTAGAATTTTATTATATGTATAGATTAAAAATAAGTAAAGACAGGACGTAGACATAGCAATTATGATAGAATAATATTTTTCCGGTTCCAGCTACGAATATGAAATTATTTCGGATTATCCGACTGTTTCCGACAATTTCAGTTACCGTTATTAGATGATTTAAAGCTTGCAAAAAAATTACGTTTTTATAAGGTAAGAGTTTGACCACTTTCTAGTTATTATTTAGTGCTATAATCACGAAAAAAACAAAGGAATTAAAGTTAAATAATAATAAAAACTATCCGGAATTCGTCGAAACTTTTTTATCAACTTCGGTTACAGTGACTGAGCTCTATGACATCCCTGATTTCGGCACAAAGTTACAAATATACCAAGTATAATATAAATCTGTGCAATAGTTTCTGCGCGATACATGTACCAATAGACAGACAAAATTTTATCTCAAAATCGATAACAAAGGCCACATACATTAAAAAATTAATTTATTTACAGATTGGGCCCTTTTACAATTTTATTTCAAAATGAAAACAAAATTCACAACAGATGCGATACGATCCTTTCATTGTAGCAAAATTTTTTCTGCCGCTTTATTATTGTGATAGCTACCCTGAATAAATTATATCTGGAAAGTAGGTGTCAAGACAATAATTAAACAATGAATTTCTCTCGCTTGATATATTTAAAAAGTACAATGTTGAGTTGGAAATATACAATGAATCGAAGTCAAAATAGGATCGAAAACCAAATCAAACTGGAATCATTTTTGCGAATAAGTTAACCCCGTATTTCTAGACATCGACGGTATGCCCATAGAAAAATAAACATGATAAGGTTAACGTTTATTAATTACCAATTATTATTAAAGTTAGGAATGTAGCAATACATCAAAAAAAAAAAAAAAGATTATTTTACAAGAAACCAACCGATGCTAAATCTTAAAACAAAACTTAAGGAGCATATTGATTACTTTAAAACGATTCAAATATATTTTCTGTTTAGCACGTAGGCGCGTTTCATGGTTTTTTTTCAAATAGAAACGCACGTACTACATCGTTAGCATAAATCAAACAACCTTCATTATCTACATGATTAGAGCTGAGCCATCAGCGATATCAAAGAAACGATCACACGTTCCTCGCCTGATTTTTGTAACATAACGTCACGTGTTAATCTTAAGGTGTAAATACACTAACTAGTATTGTGAGATGCAAATCGGTGTATGTATCACTTTGGTTGTAGGCTATCTTGGTTTAATTTTAAATAGATAGTTTTAATAGATTGGTTTAAATTTTTCTTGTAATATGTCTATCCGAATATTAAAATGAGAGAATTCAAATTTTGTATGTTTGTGTGTATGAGAAGGTTAATTTTGGGAACCACACCTATTTAAAAATTTTATTTACATACATTACATACATTTTGTATATATATAAATGTTAGATCCAAACGATGTCGGGACGGTATTATAAAGTGCTTAGTATTTAATAAACACTTCAGCATAATGATAACTATTTGCCATAAAACATATTAATGTGTTTATAAAGTGTAATTACAACGCAGCGATTTCTACCATCTGTTTCATAAAAATTTGAATGCTGTTTTATTATTTAGACGACTTAAAAAGACAGATTGCATAACCTCAGAAAACCAGTTAACAATACATCAAATGGCAAGTACTTACTAGAAAGAATAGGTCTAATACAGAATTCACACACCCACCGTCTAGATCCATTAGGGTTCATCTTGAGTAGGTTATGATTAAAACGACACCGTTTATATGAACTCAAAATTGATAATTTCTTATCAAAAACTAATATTAATCAAGTCAGCGGTCCATTGCAAGACACTGGTCTCTTCTCGTAATTCTAGAAACCTAGGGAATACTTCACGCCGTTCCCATGTGCATGTGTGAGTGTTAGTATTAGTGGCCTACCCATGAGTTGGAAGTTTTTACCTCACCGAATTACATATCTTAGGCTGTTAACTGACTATAATAATAACGATAAGATCCGACCACTAAACGCGCCCTCCGTAGCACGAGAGCTTCAAGAAATTTTGCCACTAGCGGTCACCCATCTAATTACAGACTACGCCCGCAAGTCACTTGGCTCGATCGATCGCTAACGACCAATAAAAACCATCAGGGTTATAAGAGCTTCGTTGTAGCCTGCATACAGTATTTGGCCTTCAATGAGAGACATGACTTACTTGAGCTTCGTTGAACTGAACAAGATCGATTATGGAAGAAAAAGTCCGTTACACCCCAATTTTCTTTTGAATGAATTCCAATAACAAAAAAAAGATAATACATAGTTTAAATTTGTATAATTAATTTCTAAAGGAAACTTATTTATTCATCACTTCTAGTGACATGTGTCTCATGATTTATCCGTGACCCAAATGGCATTAATTGGTACCAACCACTTCTCATATTACTGGTAGCTTTCAATTCATCCTTTATCCCCCTTGATAATTGGTGTTACTAAAATACATAGAATAAACAATAAATGAAAAAATAATAGTGGCTTTAGTCAAATATTCAATAATGTACGGTTTAAACATTTTTTTGTGGAAAATTAGGTGTGATTAGAAAATAATATTATATTCTTTACTATAATTTTATTTATTTTCTCTAATGATAGAACTTTTGTGATTTGTGCTATTCATTGTGTTATATTGTATACGACTATTTGAATTTTTTACATTTTGTTTCACACAAACAAGTTTTGGATACAAAAAGATTTTATTAGTAAATAATACATTTCTCATTAGGTACTTAAAGTATTTATTATATTTTTATCATCACTGGTGTTTATCGCCTATCGGTTTAGAATTACGAGGCGAGTGTTCTAAAGTCAAATGTCCCGTCTTCTCTTGGTGTTCTTCTCCCTCGTGATGAGGCTGCTCTTCTACATTACGGTAGGCGTCACTATTATGAAGCGGTTGAGATTTCACTATCCGGCCATGAGCTATTGACGGCGAGCAGCTTACTAGAAGGGGTACACTGCAGCCCCCAACGTTTGCATTCGAGAACACCCCAAATGCTGGCCCCGTAGCAGAGGCCGGTCCTGCATTGACGATTGGGGGAGCGCCATACGAGGATCTAGCTGTCGGAAAGTGGTCGAAAGTGGCCTGGTTCATGTCTGAGAATCCCAACATATCCTGTTCACTTTCTAATTGATCTTCCGCCCGATAATAAGGGTGCCCATAGTGCGAAGGCCCATAACCGTGATGCGCAGGTACTGTCTGGTACGGAGCATGGCCGTAATAAGGTGTGGGATGAGCTGAAGCATACGCCGGTACGGACGCAGTGGCTGATGTATACGTAGTAATCGGAGCAGACGCCGCGGCACATGGACTTACGTATAAGCCGCCGTAGTTCGATCGCTTTGCAGGATAGACTTCTTGAAGCTTATTTAATTCTGTTCTATCGAACAATTCCTGCTGCCAGTCCCTATAAACCCCGTCGCTGACCGGCGGGGCGGCTGATGCANNNNATAACCGCCATATTTCGATTAACTGGGAAGTAACACATCCAGCGATGATATTTATACAATCCATGTTCAATTCGTCAAAATGAAAACATCGCATTTGCAAACTAAGAATTTGCTGTTTGTGATGACACTGGCCTCAATATTTCTGCTAAGTGGAGATTTAAAATCTTTATACATAAGAAATAATTGCAACAATGCAACTGGCAATAAATAACACGTAAATGTTGTATGTTACATTAACGGCGGTAAAACAATATTAAAAATATTACTTTACTATAAAAAATGTATATGATTTAACATATGTATAAACTAAATATATGATAGATTTTCAATGAGGTTCTCGATGCGACTCGAATAACTTGGTGAAGCTATGTATACTCCCACTAATAGAGTAATTTAAAAGTTGCATATGATTTCTACTTATGAAAATCCCTACGGCAATCATCCGAACTGTAAAGAAAACTTTCCCAGAAAATTCTCCTCAATTTTTCTTCCTCGCAAAGCATCTCATTTTGATGCCACCGCAAACCGTCGTGTTCCCGTCATGATTTAAGTACATATAGGAGTGATAACAGTTCACCTGTACATTCATCCATTATCGCCGCCAATGTCCGAATCCATTCTCAGACCTGCTAATTTTGCGATATCGGAAAATATTTAGTATTTCAATGAACATTTCCTTCTATATATCTATAAATTTACGAGATGAAATGATTCATCCAGAATCCGATTCAGAATTATAGATTAAATAATATTTCTGTGTGTCTACCAACTTGGTTTTAACATGCATGAATAATGGACAATACAAACTAGAGAATTCTTTTTTTTGTATGAGACACTGGCCAGATATAATTTAAGAAAAAACTGAAATAAAAATATGAATTTACAAAATTGATAATCACCATTTTTTTGCCTTTTACTTATTTTAAGACAATTAAAAATGGACTTGCACAGAAATTAATTCAAAGGTCCCCTTAAATCAGACAAAAAATCTCATGTATAGTGCAGATTGGATCTGGATCTTTCGAAGTTTAACACAAAAACCATCGAGTGAAGAGGATAGTTTCGTGTTTCGTGTTCGTGCCGCACAACGTCATCGATCGCGATGCTCAAAAACAGATCCGCGAGAAATGATGGGGTATTTACTACATTATACAATGTGATTAATGTTGAATCTATAAATATGATCCAGAAACAAAGCAACAATCGACATCTTAGTTGTTTTTAAAAAATTACCCTAAAACCTAACCCTTGTCAAAATTAAGTAATCGAGAAGCTCAAAAAAGATTTTGATAAATAGCTTTTCACTTTGACTTACTTCACGAAATCAAAATAGCATTTCTTATGTTAATTGCCGAACTAGCAACGGATAAGCCACTTGATGAGATGTGGTCATAAAATATTTTAGGATGTTTTTGATCATTGGCTACATTGGCCTCCGACTACACATGGAACATACTAATTTTCAACTGACATTTTCCGTGGGCTATATAACTCAATCCACTGATTTGAACCGATTTCAATTAGATGTTCTGTGACGGCTAATTACCTCGAGTCGTCCTTTTTGACTGCGCTGATGTGTTCTTTAATCCGTTGAGAAAAAGGTCGTTTTGTTTGATCAATACAGGCTATCGCAGCTGCAATTACCTTAGAAAAAAATGCTTTTATGTTATATTTTTAGTGATAATGCTACCAGTTTTATCAGTTCTGCTGTACTGGTAGCAACGTGTTTGTAGATATGTATATATTGACATCGTCCTGTAGCCGGCTTGACGCAAAACGTTATTAATGTGATCAAGTTCTTGCTTCAAATGTTCACCGTCACATATGTCGTAAGCTCATTTTATTAATGCTTCGGCGACTTATGCCGATAGGAGTCCGCGATATTATAAGTTTAAAATCCAATAATTATGAGCAACACGCGGTCATATGCCCAAAAATGGGATTCCGACGACTCTCACGATGGTAAAGCGCCAGCATACTCGACGCACATAACGAGGGACTTTTTGGACATCACAGAGGTAAAACTTTCACAAACAGCCATTATTTGTTACCATGTAGCTTTTTTTATTATCTTCAATATTGTCTAACTTATATGTTTTGTTCCTTCTATTACCATAACCCTTTTGTTTCTTAGCATTAGTTTTCTTATTTATCTGGGTTTTCTTGAAAAAATTATCTTATGCTTGTTTGTATATTTTGTCTATGCTGTTATACTATAAAAAGAATAAAGAGTTGAAAAAATCAATAAAATAACAAACCAGTACTTTGAACTACCAATTACCGACACATCCGCCAATTCTGCTATAAAGTCAGCTCCAAGCAATCTTTTAATTCGGCATGAAGAGTCTTACGATACGATACAACTTAGGAGCAGCAAAAGACAACCTCAAACAATAAGGTAGCTATATTCATCAAGCAAACAAGTAAGTTGTCTGCCCCTTTACAACTTCCATACCAGTAAAAATTTAATCTCACCCCACCTTCTGATTAACGAAAGTGAAAAATACAAAACCAAATCAACTATTTACATAATTACATACATTTTACCTGGTAAAATGACATGCGTCATAATAATTTGGCCTCGTTCACGAGAACGTCTTCATCTAACAAGGAAATATTCATCGAACGTGACAACAAAATGGCATAATTTCATATACGCATCAGTCCATACTTGTTTTTAATTTTAATATTTATTGCATATGTTTCAGTGCAATCGTGAGCAAATTGTATTTGATATATGCGTCAACAATATCAGATTCCGAGATGTTTGCGGCAGTGGCATGTGGCATGAGTAAATGGTGAACAATCACGTAATAATTTTAAATTTTGCGCACGGTGGACATTTTGGGAATTGGATATTCTGCGTTTATATCCTTATTTTGTATCTACGTTCGTATCTAATGTAATTTTCTTATCGTAATAACTGGCTTTTCAGCACCCGCTTCGCTGGTTGTAATACTGACATTTCTCTATTATCTTTTATTATAATATATTAAATTATTCATTATACTTTTCCGAACAAATTATGATAATGGTGGTTAACACCATATTAAACTTTTATGTGTAATTAAAAATACCTAAATGCAGAAACGGACAGGGAGATAGTGATTTGTGTTACATTTTACTTCTTATAAGAATGAATGGTATCTCTTACTTCGACATGTAAGTTAAGTCAACCTCCCCTATTCGTGGTGCACCCTTTTTTTTTTTTTTTACACGGAGGGGGAAATCTTCCTAAGATATCCGGCCTCGTACGGAGGAACCGGATGATGTGGGATTCTTACCCACTAAAACCCCCTCGGCAGCCATCCGTCGCATGTGAGAAGACCCCGGGATCTCATGTGATCGCACCGGAGCCTCCTCTGCGTGTTTTCTCATCTCGGGGTTCGATATTTAAACCGGGACGGATTATTTTCCGCCCCGTCGTTGTCGCCTCCGAGAAGGATCAGCCCTCTCCCGATCCCGCTCGGCGGTCTCCTTCTTTACCATTACGGTCTCACAGAATGAGACCATGGCTTTCCACGCAGCGTGCTCCGCAAGCATAGCCGCTACCACTGCTGGCGGGGTCAGGTCTCTCCCAATCCTATCAACCAGGACGCGCCGCTCCGACGCCCACGCAGGACACTCCTCGAGCGTGTGCTGTGCGTCGTCCCGGTCGAATCCACAGTGGTGGCATTGTGTTGCTGCCTCGCGTCCAATCCGACACAGATATTCACCGAAACAGCCATGTCCGGTGAGTATCTGTGTCAGCCTGTAGGTAATGTTGCCTTCTCGTCGCTCCAGCCAGGCTTCAAGGCTTGGCAAGATCGCACAAACAACACGTTGGCGCGCATTCTTCTCCTCTTCCAATCGTGCGCGCCATTCAATCGTTGCCTGCCGGTGCGCCTGGTGCCTGAGCACCCCGAGCTCGCAGTTTTTGACGTATCCGCCTCTCTGGCGAATGGAGCGAATTTGGGTAAACACCCTCGCATCCATTTCCGCCAGTATGTCCAGTGGAGGGAAACGTGCCAAGACAGTAGCCGCCTCATATGATATCGTGCGATATCCTCGTGCGACCCGGATAGCCATGCGACGCTGCACACTATACAGTTTTTCGTGGTGCACCCTGCTAGTTAACGGACAAGGTAAAGGCTTCCGACACCCCCCGTTTGAGGTCACTGCATATATACTAGTCTTAAAATCATATTTTATTATTTATTTTTTAATTACATCTGCAATGTGCGGCAGTCGGTCAAGAAACGCATTAACCCTATTTTCTTTGCCTTCGATAACACTCCCGGTGTTACGGATATTCATGAATGACGAAAACCACTTCCCGTCGGGAAATCCATTTAATTGATATTAAATAAAGTATACTTACCCGGACAGTTTTGCACCAAGACACAGTTTTTGCTGAGCTCATCCCGGATATATCCAGCGGAACATCGGCATCCAACATGGCATTCCCATTTAGAAAAACAAAGACTTCTACTGTTATATAAAAGTCTGACATTGACGCACGTCATAGGACACCTCCAGCCGCATAGCGAAAACTCCTCATTTTCATGAAAACAAGTTGATGTTCTATATGTCACTATAATTCCGAAATTCAATATCAGAAATACATAGTATAACAACATTTCAATATGCGATAACAGCATCGCGATTTTTTAGTGACGAACGATTTATATTTGTTTCAATAAACATTTAAAAAATTCCGTATTTAAATTTTTTACATTTGACTATTTTATTTTATCGTTTATTTTAACTACTTCAAGTCAAACAGCGTTTACAAGCCGTTATAAATCGTGCAATTGTTTTAAACTGAATATTGCACACTATCCGTAGGCTTAGATATGAATCCAGTGAGCGCCTATCATATTTAATGGTAAAAGATGGGACTATATTTAGTTATCAAAAATGGCCGAATTGTCTATCATATAATCACATCTATAGGTTAACAGAGAACTGAACTAGACCAGCAAAACTGACAAACCCCTATTAATTTGGTACTGAAAACATGGTTAGGTATCTCTGAGCCGTTTAAGATATTTAGGTATTGATCCTGAATAAACAGTACAATGAATATCAACAATTTATTTATTTATTCAACGAAGAATGTCTTTTATGTTGCGAGCGCGTAATCTGAAATCTCAGCAACCGAAGGCTTCTATAATTGAATCAAGGCACAGTAAATTATTCTAAGTTGTGATACTCACTCACTGGATTAAAAAACTTACTCTATCGATTAACGTGATTTAGAGATCTAACGTCAATATAAGGAACGTGTGGTAAAGCAAGGTTCACAATCTCCTATCAAGATGAATCATCATTATATGATATCTTTTAATTAAAACGAAATCTACGAGTGTATAAAAACAGAACGATCCCCTCACGTGTTACCACTACTTCCACGTATATTCGTTATTAAATATCATTATGTGGAAGGGAATTTCAGAGCTTCTTTTTCTATTTTTAACAGTATCCAGGATAAGAGGACATTTGGCATGGACCGGAAATCAGCTTCATCCGGTGCAGGGACTGTATGTGAAGCCTTCCGTTGACGGCACTACTGGAGATTTATACGTGGCGGCGACGGAAGACCACGGAGTCGATGCACACTGGCTCACCGACCAACCGATCAACTTTCTCCCGACTGCTGCTGCTACAGAAACAAAACCTAATAAGCTCCCCGTCTCTTTCAGCTCGAGTTTCTCTAAAACTTCCTCCCCCCACGAAGAATCTGTAACTACCCAGAAACGAGCCGTAATCACAAGCCCTCAGAATAAATATTCTTACGGGTTACCGTCAACTGAAGGGAGCCCCCTAGCGCCATACCCTTACGTAGCAGTACCGGTCACTTTTGCATCTTCAGAATCCACTCCACCGTGTTCTACAGACGGTACACCACCAACCTACCCTCAATTTTCCCCATATCACTTCTTTTACCCGCAAATGATGGCAGCTGTTGCAAATGGTTTAACGTCTACAAGTGACGCTAGTAGCGAAAATGGGTCCAGCTCAAGTCAAACTTCACCATATTGGCCTAGGTACTCTTATCCATATCAGTACGTAATGGTGGATCCAACGTCGTGGCTACAAGGGCCCATGAGCACTCCTACTACACCTGCGACAAACACGAACGAGTAACTTATAGTAATAATATTTGATTTAATAATTTATTGCATATTAATTAATTTATAAGTAATAAATACATAAGTAAAAAAAATGTTATTGTATTTTTTAGATTTAAAATCCCAAGAGAATATTACTATTATAGTATTCGTATTGATTACACTGTGATAGTATTTAGTGCAAAAACCTATGATGCACCCGACATCAGACATCCGACATCTGATACAAATTTATGATCTTTAATGTCATAGACAAGCAGACATTGGGTTAAGTCGGCATAGTTACCATGAAATACAATATAAATAAATGTAGTGCTCAGCCCTGTTTAAACAATCGATAAAACAAACATTTTACTTTTTTCTTCATCGACCCTCTGTGGCCTCCATTCTTTATTTTTACCCAGGCTGATCAAGCGGCACTATGAACATGCTATTAATTCTTCACTAGGAATATTTTACCATTTTAATGAAATATTTGTATTTAAGTATATATTTATCTAAAAATGTAAATAAAATTCGATCGCTTCTACCCACTTTCCTTTTTTAAATTCCAACTATTTTTACACTGTCTCTGTATAGATATCTTGTTATAATTTTCTATCGTTAATATAATACTATTAATTCACCCACTTCAAATACACTTTTTAAACTTGTAATGAATAATACTGGATGGTAATACAGTTTTTTTTTATATAAATTCATTAATTCATTTTAATTATTAAACTTTAGTTGTATAGGGGAAAAAATTCTCTCATATAGGATATTTAGCTGTATATAAATGTATATAGATATTTAAATTCATTTTAAATAATTAATAAAAGAAGAAACTGACTTTGATTTTTTTTATACAATACAATACAAATTATCTTTATTGTACACATAATATTACAATAAAATAAGTAGAAATAGACTAAACACGTACAATTGGCGACCTTATCACTAAAACAGCGATATCTTCCAGTTGACTGTATTGATTGTTTGTGATATTACTTGTTTGTGTTGTACTACCACAAAGGTTGTCGGGAAGAGCGATCTTAACGTTATTTAGCGATAGGCTCAAGAATGCTATGCTCAATAATCTATAGCTATGAAATTAAAGATTTATATGAAAACTAGCAGATCCGGCAAACGTTGTTTTGCCATATAAATTATTAATTATATATATCGCTAATTATAATAATTTTACTAAAAACCAATACCAATCCCTTAATGCAATAGAGTGCAAAATATTTTTTGTTATCCCATCTTTAGCTAACACAAACAAAGTGGATGGTTTGCCCACTCGAGAGTATGCCACGTATAATTGTCCGTGTGAAAAACATGGTGTGATATGAATTAATGATAAATTTATTTATATGATATATATATATGATATTTATGTGATAATTAAACAGCTATCGACTTGGGTTGAAAATTATTGAATTACTAACATCGCTATTAAAAATAGGGGTTGATGGTAGAAGGGTGAAAATTTAGGGTTGTATGTATTTTTAATGCCACATCATAAAAAATTAAAATAAAAAAAATTGTCCAAAAAATAAAATTTGGGGTGGACCACCCTTATCACTTAGGGGTATAAAAATAGATAACCTATTCTAAAACCTACTGAATATACATATAAAATTTCATCAAAATCGGTCAAGCCGTTTCGGAGTAGCATGGTAACTAAAATTGTGACACGAGAATTTTATATATTAGATTTTAAAATATAAAAATTTTGGTATTTTTTTATTTTACCTAATCAAAGTAGTGGTCCAAATTATCTGTACAATTTTGCTATTTTGATGGAAGTTTGTTTATCCCTTTACTGTAGAAGTCTGTCGGACGGGAGGTAATGAAGTCAGTGAAAGCATTTTGTACTCTCTCTCGGTGTTGAACTTTTTTCCAATTAAAATATTCTCTAAAAATTAAAAAAAATAGAAATCTGTTTGGATTGAGATCCAGCGAGTACGGTTATTCACGGAGAGCTTCGTGCTGTAACTCTTGCAGCTTTGCGATGCTCGCACGCTGTCGTGGAGAAGCAATTACGAAGAGCAATTGACCACTCTTGGTTGTTGAATTGCGACCGTCTCCATCATTGTTTGCAATTCTTGGCAAAAGACATCTGACGTCACTGTTGTCCCATTCGCTAAGAAACTGAAGAGTGTACTACTCTGGCACTCGTCCACCAGACAGGGCCCATCATCTTAGTATGAGTAATATTTTTTTAGCACACTGACTAGGTGCTGTACCCGGGAACACACACTAGACGAACACTTAGGTTGTCGTACAAGATCCACTTTTCATCGCAGGTAACAATCTATTAAGATAAATTGATGATAAGTGTTCGTGTATTTTGAATTTAGTTAAAGGTAAATAAAAGTGAAGATCATAAATTGTTTTAGTAATATTTATGTACCGAATTTTTACATATATGACAATACGTTTTTACAATCACAATCAATTTTTACAACAAACCATTTTACTTTTTTTAAGAACAACATTTTTCTACGAATCTGTTCTGTGCCAGTATGCTTTACACAATTTGATTTAGAATTCCCTCATTTCTATGCCGATTCAGTAGTGCTATGCATGCTTCGACGCAAAAGTCTCGCTGTTGGTCGGTTAGTTCATGTGGCACCGACTTATCTAGCTTTTTTATCTTTCACATTTTATCTATCTATTTCACCTTTAGTCTTGCGTCGGAATGATGTTGAAGATACATTAACCGTCAAAATTAACATAGTTTTGGCTGAGCGTACCTACGCCAACGCCATTTTTAAGGAAAAAAAAAAATATTAACGTCAACGTCAACGTCAATTGTCAAATGAAAACAAAATGGAGTACGGTACGATACCGTACTGTGCATGTCTCTGTGTGACTAATCTTAAATTTTAATTAAGATTTATGCTAAACTTAAATATTTCTCTAAAGCACTTTTTATCACCGACGAAATAAATATACAATGGTATCTAAAAAGAAAAAGAAGGTTTGTATAGATTGCAAACATAATCCATTCTCATGTGAAATCGACAAAACACGTGTACTATATTATAACCACAAATATTTTTTATTTACAGTATACATCGGGTGAGGGAGCCCAATTTATGACACGCAAAGCAGCGTTAAAAAAGTTACAGTTATCCTTAAAAGATTTCAGACGTATATGCATTCTCAAAGGAATTTACCCAAGAGAACCGCGGAATAGGAAGAGAGCACAAAAAGGTGCAGGCGGTATTAAGACACTATATCATACTAAAGACATAAAATTTCTACTCCACGAGCCAATAATATGGAAACTTCGAGACCTAAAAGTTAGTTGTTTTGACTACAACATTTACTCTTCATTTATATTATAGATTATAATTACCGTATGTTGTGTTTTAGGTTTATCAACAAAAAATCCGCAAAGCACGAGCTATGCGGGAGTATGGCCGAATGAGAAAATATTTCAGAGACTATCCCGACATGAACATAGACCACATTGTAAAAGAACGATATCCAACATTTGTAGACGCTTTGCGAGATCTCGATGATTGCCTTACTCTATGCTTCCTGTTTAGCACTTTCCCTTCTTTAAAAAGGGTACCGAGAGATCAGTCACTTTTGTGCAGAAGACTCACAGTAGAATTCATGCATGCAGTGATAGCAGCCAAAGCTCTTCGCAAAGTGTTTGTATCAATAAAAGGTTACTATTACCAGGCTGAGATTGAAGGGCAGACCATAACATGGATTGTACCACATCATTTTTCATTCCAGGTTAAATATATTGTTTATTCTTACAAGTTATGCTTGAAAACTATTAAATATAACAATATTAATACCAAAACTGTATGTTAAAATATATTATTTGTTTTGTCTATTACAGCCACACAGCAAGGATGAAGTTGATTTTAAAATAATGTCAACATTTGTAGAGTTCTATATAACAATGCTTGGATTTGTAAATTTCAAGTTATATCATTCCCTCAATCTAGTTTATCCACCAAAATTAACAGCGGGCTTCAATGCAGATTCAGATAAAGATCTTATTGATGAACAAGCATATGTGGCAGAAAGAATAGCTGCCATGAACATCTCTTTGGCTAGAATAGCAGGAACAAATGAAATAGAAGAGACTCCTGAAATTGATATTTTCCCGACTGAAGGTGAAGATCCCCAAAAATTAGAGGAAGCCAAATTAGACGCAGAGAAAGTAAAAAAACTAAAAACTATGTTCAGAGGCTTTAAATTCTTCATAAACCGAGAAGTGCCAAGGGAGCCATTAGTTTTCATAATTCGCTGCTTTGGCGGTGAAGTGTCCTGGGATCGTGACCATTTTGTTGGAGCTACATTTGATGAATCTGATGAATCCATTGCATACCAAATTGTAGACAGGCCTAGTATGGAGAAACAGTACCTATCTCGTTATTATATACAACCACAATGGGTATTTGACAGTGTCAATGCTAGAAACTTGTTGCCCATCAATAATTACCTAATAGGTGCTGTGTTGCCACCCCACTTGTCACCGTTTAGTGATAAAACTAGAGACCAAGTATACATACCACCAGAAGAAAGAGCACTAAATGATCCCAATTTCAAACCACTTAGTAAGTTCAGTTAATGTCTTATTTCCGTGAAACTGCTAGAGTATGATGCTGGCCAAATATTTTAGTGCAAGGTGCATAGTAGTGACTACAACCTATGGATGTTTTGTGCCATCCTTAATTAGAACAATCATGATTTGAGATTTTTTTTTATTTTTATGTTCTCAAAATTTCAAACTGGACCATAATAATATTTAACTCATTTTGTTTCCAATTTAATCTATTCTTTTAAACTAACAGATAATCTCAGATTCATAAAAATACCCCCTATTTAACTTTCATAAATCAATAAATTTTTAATATTTCATGTCATTTATTTTCATCAATATTTGTAATCTTCAATTTTTCAACTTTCTGACAACATCTATGTAAAATTACAGATGACGATGAGGACCTATCTGATGGGGATATAGAAGAAGCCAGTGATGAGGATGTTAATGATGAAAAAGAGGAAGTAGAGGAAGATGCAGAGCAGGCTTTGACTAGACAGTACCAGCAGGAAGTTGAAGAGGACTCCTCCTCTGATGAAGAAGATGACTTGGATCCAAAAAGGAAACTTGCTAAAGAAAAGGTTTGTTGAAAGTTAAGGATTACCTTCCAAAATACTCAAATATGAATATTTTTTTATTTGTTTTACTTTTAAATGTAGGGAATGATGTAGGTGTGGACCGTAGACTAATATAAACTCTGTATATCAAAATATTTCATTTCAGAAAAAGGAAATGGCAGTAACCACTGGAGTATCACATAAAGAGAATCCTTATCAAAAGCAAATAGAAGACAAACAAGCATTTAGACTGCGAGAGAAACTTGTACAGAAGAAGCACAGAAATTTGTACAAAAGTATGAAGGCTGGTCAGGAGACACGTAAAAAGGAAATCTGGTTGCTGCGGAAGAAAAGGCGGCTGCATGATGAAAAAAATAAAGAAGAGCAGAAAGCAGAAAAAAGGAAACAGAAAAAGCAGACACTGGAGTCTGCATTATCATAAACATAAAGTTTGATCAACAATGCTACTACAGTGATGTATGTTCAAATATCAATTATTTGAATAAGTAATGTAACAATAAACAGTAATATACATTAATATACATTTTATGTTTAATGTCAATGTTATTTACAACTCATGTCTCTTCAAAAATAAAAGTCTGCTGTAAAATGATATTTATTACTATACAGTAATACAATTTTCTGTGTAAAGATACATTCCTTATTTGGGTTTAGCAGTTTTTTTTTACAGTATTCAACAAAAATAACACCTTACATATTGATACGTAAAAACACAATGTCATTTGCTTATGTGAAATTGAATAGAGTATAATTAAACATTGAAATCAGTGATCTTTTTTACATATATTAGAATTAACTACTTAGCTCGCGTCTTTCATATATAACAGCCTGACAACATATGGCCAAATATTTAATGGAAAATTTATTCTATATAAGTCAACAATAATACAAATAAATAACAGATTCAAGTACTGCAATAACTAGTAACATACAAATATGACTGCATAGTTACAAGCTTCGTTGCACTATAACTATAATACCTTGAATTCATCTTGAAGTATTTAATTGGAATCAGAATCACTGTCTTCGCCGGTATCACTTTCTTCAAGTTCTGGCATGGGAAATCGTAGGATTGCGGCTATCCCAGTAAGCTGATCCAACTCTATAAATAAATACAAATATACAGTATCACAGTGATATAATTTTGGAATGTAAAATGTTTCATTCTTCAGTATAAACGAACCTCCCATGCTGGTCAGTGCACCCTGTTGAATAACTTACGATGCAATGACGACTCTCCTTTTGAAGTTCGCTACACTATTTACCATACCAGGGCAATCGTGCAATGTGTTAAGGTTCTGTCGTTCCTATATGACATGACATGTTTTTATTTTGTATAGAAGCGACTAAATGTCAAGAGTGCTGTCTTGTACAATTCATCCCAGTCGAATGCATGTTAAACATTACTTCACAGTAAATAATTACACAACCAAGAACATTTTAAATCAGGCAACAATACAAATGTGTCTAATTTGTTTCGTGCCTAAAATTGGGATTATTATTGAAACAACACTCATCTATTTTTATTTATCTTATTAACTGATAACCTGGCCTTGCTTAACTTCAGTAAACCGCCTAACGTTTAAAAATGGCACCCGCACTGTTTTAGGAATGGGTTTTTCTAACTCTGTGAATTATTAACATATTAATTTACTATAATCGTTGCAGCCAAGCAGACAAAAATTTATTTAATACTCTCTTAGTAGAATGTACATATTAACTTTTATGTCCTAACCCTGGGAAAAGTTTCTTAGATTATGACCCATAATATAAATTACGCCAAGTATCATCATTTGTTTTTGCAGCAGTGGTTTTAGTGCAAAATGTGGTCAGACAAACAGACAAAAATTCCAAAAAAAGAAATGTATCGACCTGTATATTGATAACAATGCTTATCTGTATTAAAATTTCCCAAAAAATATTTAATGTACAGACTAAATTCCGCTTCAGTTACATTATTATTTTTTAATATTCATGTTTCAAGGCGTCGTTTTTCTTAATTTCATCAATTAGAAACAATGAAAGGAGGGACGGAGATATTGATATTTCTGTTATTACAACAGAACTACCACACTAACTTTTCATTACCTATTCTGTGAAACAGATCCAATACCCAAGATGAAAAGCATACTACATCATGGATCTATAATAGTAGTTACAAAGATAAGAAGTGTTATTTAAATCTGTTAGTAGTAGTAATAACAGATATAGTTTCAACTGATAATGTGTGTAAAGAAACAGACAAAAATATATATTTTATTTTTATCTAAAGGTATCTATATTGATCAAATCACTTATAAAATAATATTTAAAAATAAGTATAGGTTATCAAATAACTTACGTTCACCAGAGACATGCATGCTTGAAAAGATTCTGACATCTGCACCATTCTCCCTTGCTGAATCAACAAGAGCTACATACTCTTTCCTCTGGAGGATGTCTTGACATCTAGAAATAATTGATACTTTTTAGGTATTACCTTGTCTCATTGAGCTTAGGACTCATCTCATCATCTCAGAGCAGCAATAAAGAGGTTAGTACTGTGGACAGACTGGCAATTTCTCTTAATCAACAATAGTAACATCCTCTGATTGTGAATATTTGGATATTGTATAGAATATTGAATAATTTGTGAGGATATTAAGTGACATAACAATGGACCATATATGTATACTTACATGTTTATTAAATATATTCTTATGAAAACATTTATTATATTATTAAATTCCTATGCATGTCTTAGTTATGTAAGGTAGTTTACATATCACCTAAACATTTAAACAAAAAGGATTACCTGAATAATTTATCAGATATCATGAGAGTCTCAATGGCCATTGCTTCATTAGCTCTTTCTACATGTTTTTTACCATAAAACGCCTTAGCCGGTTCCAGTTGCAGCATGGTATAAAAACTTTCCAACAATTTCACCTCACTGGCTGCCTTTGTATCTGAAATTTTTGCCATCACAGATGGTTCTTGAAGAACCTCTGAAAAAACATTATGCACTTTTCAATTTATTTGGTACAAATACTACAAATATAATACAACACCCCACCTTAAATAGGATTAAAAAAATATAAAATATCAATTATCTATTACCTTTAAGTGAGTGTTTGAAACCCGATGAAGCTTTGACAAGTAAAAACTTGCCTTTATTTTCAATGAGCAGTTTGATATCAGTCTTTATTGCTTGTTGCATCATGTAATCAAAAAATTGGTCCTTAACAAACCCTGGAGAAGCAATGATAATGCATTTCACAACATTAAAATCTATATGCCTTAAAATTCCTTGCATCACTGCATCATAAAATTTATTTAGACCCTGGAATTGCAATAAATGAATAAGTCAACAACAACCATTTACAATCCTCGGAGATCCTCTTTGTAACACAGAGATGGGATAAAGCTTATAATAGTAGTATTGTTAAAAAGTGATTTCTTGCAGACAACCTTATAGTATTCATAAATATAGAAATATTTATCTAATTGCAGAGTGTACCAAGAATAAATTAATAATAATTAAATTCTCTTAACTAAACATATTTTTAATAAAGTTTACACTAAAATATATGGAACTATCAACCATATAAATAAATATATATTGTGTAGCAATGCATATCAATGTAGCACAGATAAAATTGAAATAAATGGACATGTTATTTTCAATTACGAAGAATTTTAGTCAGGAGGTCCAAAAATGGTATTTCTTAGAAAAAAAAAAACCTAAAAACCATAGTTATGGCAATTTCAGAACTGTCATTAACTGATTCAATTTGAACCAACCATCTAACAACTGTAGATGACTAGCTGTACCCTGGGTGCGTTCCTACACCAACAACTAAAATAAATTTGAAGGAAATACATTACACAAATATTCAATTAATTTTGAGTTCATGGCAATATATGAAATTCATTGGAATGACAGTGGCGCCATCAGTCGAAAATTGGTCGTACCAACTCAGAAACCTTCGTGGGCTCATGCAGAACAACTTTGCTAAAGATCATCACATGATCAAATACATAGTTTATGATTCTATAAAGGACATACAGACAAACATTCATTTTTACATATATAGATGTCCTACTAACCTTTAAGAAGCTTAGCTGTGAAATTGACGATGAACAAAAGAAAACACCTACTGGCTAGAGCATATTATTGCCGTAGATCATGCCACAATACATCATAACAACAGTCTATTGTTCCACAATCTACTAACTAAAAAAATTTGATGAGCAGATAGAATTAAAAATTAAAAAATAATTAATAACATAAATAAATGAAAAAATATTTTATACAATTATACCTTTTCATGCTGTTGTACAAAACCTTTACGTTTTCTTGGGATTGTAACATCAATTTTAGATCTGACTAATGTCATCGAAGGGGTTATGAGACACACATGAGCCAGGCCCTCTTGCATGACAACAGCAGCAACATCTGCTGTAGCTGCAGGATCACAGGCCATATCAACCCGCTCCAAAGCAACAGAGTCCCAAAGGACTTTTTGTAACACAAACTTTCTGTTCAACTCCAAATCGAGGGTGTGATAGGCTCCCATCTAAAATAATCATAAACTCATTACTTATTTACCCTATATCACATTAGGTTATGGCTGCCACCAGAAACAGGCAGACAGAATGACAGGTAAATGTTTATAATTTGGTCGTGATCATTTGTGTATGTCGATAACACCGTTAGTACCGAGAGTACTATTGCTGGGATGTGAATATCTATGTTTTTAAAAAGAAATATTAGTTTGGAGCACATTTAATCATCTTACCTTAACATATTGATTCTCCACTATGTTTCGACCTTTTAACCGCAACACACATGCTTGTGTATCGAAATGTATATTTTCCACTCTGATGGTAAGGGTAGTTCGTATACGACTGCTGGTTGATGAGCCAGTAGAGGACTCTGTTTGAACCTTGCGTACGGTAGACGCGGTAACAGAGTCCCCTTCCGCAATGAGATTATAAGCGTGCCACATATCCTCGGGCTCTTCGGGCACCAAACCGATACTTCTAAGGACAAATTACACCAACGTTATGTATATTAAAAATAACAAACCTGCAAACTTAGTGTTTTACAAGTTAACAATTTCTATGCTATACTTACCCGCAGCCATCCTTTTCAATATTTTTATGTATGAGTTTCATTTTAATATAAATTAATTAATCTTCGTGCCCATATTTGAAACAATATTGTACTTTTCCTAATAGTAGAACCTGAGAAATCTGAGACACATCACAGCCTACTATTCATCCACAACTATATAAATGACAGATTGTAAATGTATTTATGACAACGATTTGAAGAATTGTCAAATTGCTAGTTTTTTTCTAAACAGACTATAGTAATAAACCTTATTACAACGGAATTAGGTTTTTAACCGTATGTCTGAAATAAATAAATCATTACAAACATAATTATGTCGTACAGTGTTGTCAACTGTACGGTATTGCTATTATAGAAAAATTATTTTAAAATAGTTTAATAAACGAATCACAAGAAGCTCTTAAAATGATAACATTAATCAATTTAATTGTATTACAATGCATCGTCGGTTTTACGATATATTTAAGCCTAATAAACTAATTTAATGGTACTTTTCATAAATAGTTATTGTGACTAGTGAAAAAACCAGTAATGTAATGTCAAATGTTTATCGTTCTAGCTCGCACATTATTCAATGTATTCTTCAGTTACGTTACATTTTTCGTGTTGTGTTCAACGTCTGAGGGAATGAATTTGTATTTCTCTTTCGTGTTTATCTAAGTGTTTTGCTAATGGTTTCAGGACATTTTTTATGTTAAGATAAAGTCTAGTACAACTAATTCCTTATGATTTGTTGATATAGTGGGTTTAGTGTGATCATATTACGTGTAGTGATAACGTTGTCAAGCTCAGCTGGTTCCGTTGCGAGAAGCGGTAAAATTTCGCGTGTTTTTCTAAGCCACGGATAGCACTTTTTGTGCTCTATTTCCTCGCTCAAGGTATGCAGTTATATTTTTCTTCTTCAGCTTACTCCGGCGTGGATTTATTATAGTGTAACCGTAGAAGCAAACGTAATTACACTTAAAAAACCAATAATACACACTTGCCATTTAATTGTTATTGCACCAATTACGTGCAATAATTTTTAAATCAACGTTATTTATAAACAAATTTGTATTTACACTACGTATGTTTGCGTCGTGGCCGTGATCCAGATTACGCGTCTTCTCAATGCGCGGGAACTTGCGATATTTTTAGTTTATTAGTCGTAGGTTTATTTGAGTTGCGTCGCGTTTCTTGTTTTCGCATTGACTACGGTATACATCCAAAATAGCTGTTTTCAGCATGTTAATAATGGGTTCCTAATCGATTTATGATTTAACAAACCAAAAGTGTCAGTAGTGTATAAAGATGAGTGATAAACAAGAAACCGAAGGTGCAGTGCCTCCACCTGCACCTTCGTCAACATCTTCGGACGCTGCATCTTCGGCCAGCACAACAGCATCAACTGTGCCAAGAACAGACAATGCACGACCTACAACCCTTCTAAAACCGTCAGGATTGAAGCCTCCATCAAAGATAGGCCGGCTCTGCTCCAACTCGGCACCAAAGCCAGCAGTTCCTATCTCCCCGAGAACTGGTGAGTTGAAGCATTTTTATTGATTCATTTATTATTACCTTGGCATTAAAGTTTAAAAACATTACAAACTGCAATTGACAAAAAGCATGTTACCACAACAGTCTTCATGATTGTATTTTTATCAACATACCTTATATGTAAGATGCATTTTTTAGTTTTTTTATTGTCAAATAGTGATCAAACATGGCTTAAAGTATTAGCTAGCATTTGAAGGTTATAATACCCACATTTTCATTTTTCTAAATTAATTTTAAAGTATATCCATAAATACATAATATAATAATACAAAATAAAGTTACAGTAGTAATTTTAAAGGTAAAATAGGCACTGCATTCCACAATTACTGGAGACTTTAAATAAATTGATGCACACCTTCCCAAACTGAACAGCAAAAGTTTATAAACTTGTAAATAAAGTATTTATAAGCAAAATATAATTACATGTCCAGTATCATGAGGTCAGTGTGTCTTTGGATCCATCCATCCATCCATCCATCAGCCTTTGGAGGTCCACTGCTGGACATAGGCCTCCCCTAACTTGCCCCACTCTGACCGGTCCTGTGCCTTCTGAATCCAGCGGATGCCTGCTGTCTTCTTCAGGTCGTCAGTCCACCTGGTCGGGGGGCGTCCTTTGCTCCTTTTTCCGAGACGTGGGCGCCATTCGAGGACCTTTCTTCCCCAACGGTTAGCGGTTCCTCAAACTATATGCCCAGCCCATTGCCACTTCAGCCGGCTAATTCTCAGTCTTTGTATGTATTAAAAAAAACTGAACCTAATCCATACACATTTTTTTGCCTCTATAATTTTATTTACTTAAGACTTGCATATCAAGCATTTTATTAAAGTTCTTCCTTCATCATTTCTTCTCTTCAATGATAGAGTACCTTTTTAAAACGGTATTTGGAGTAAAAATAATTATATGCCTAAGTGAATTGTCAAGAGATAAAGGAATGAGGTTGAATATGTTGGAATCTATAGTAATATTATAAAGAGTGAGTGCAAATTTTGTAAGTTTGTGTATATGCAGAAGGTAATTTCTGAAGCCATGGTTCCTATTTGAAAAATTCTTTTATCATTTAAAAGATACTTTATTCCAGATTGACATAGGCCGGCCATATATCAAGTGGATATGTATAATAATTAATTGTTGAACCCAAACGTCACAACAGGCAACTCTGTCATCTGCATACATTATTCTGTCTTATTATTTGAATAAGAATGACATATAAAATTTAATATATAAAATTTGGTAGTATTTGCAATGGCAAAAATATATGTAAGTCTATATTCTAAATTAGTGACATATTTGTTATCAGAATCTAATTAAAAAAATCTACTTAAAATTTCCATTTTGAATGGAACTTACTTTTGCGTTTGGAACGAAAAAATTAAGTTTAATCATGTAAATGTTTAATTACATATGACATATTTTATACTATTACGTATGTAGGACTTTCATGATTTTCCATAACGAAACAATGTCAACTACAACCCAGTCTTGAGGGGTCCGACCACGTTCAGGACACCTGGACGATACTCCACGCTGCACGCATTACGCACTGGAGTCCTTATCGGTGAAAGGATTAGTGACCAGTATAAATATCGGAAGCTTTTATACCGTTCCAGGGACTACCACGTGTCAAACTAGATCTACGACTTAAGATATCAAAGCACTGAACTCACTTGTCTAAATTCCGACCGCGACCGAATTTTCAAGTTTCAAATTTCAATTGATTATCATTAATACACATTGAAAGGTCGTGAGACAAAATTACAATTGGTCTCAGTGCAACAAACGGTACAATTATATATTAAATAGGGTTTATAAAATCCAATAGTATCTATGAGAGAACCACAATTTATTGCTCATGCGTAAGTTAGATCATCGTTGCTTATATTTAACAACAATGATGTATGCATAAAAAAATAATGCGTCCTATGTATGTATGTCGAGTGTCGCTTGTCATCAAAATAAAAGTTGATACTTGAAACAGCAGCCTTGGAGCATCCAATAAAAACCGGCATTTTAATGGCTTTATCTTGAATACCTTGACCGTACTAAATTATACCAGCAACTTCGTCAGTGTGATCATAGAAATTCTCCTCTGGGGTTTACAGGTTGTCCTGGGTGTATCGATAATGGGGAGACTATGTAAGTTAGTGCGATACCGCGATACAGACATTTAATACTTGCTTCCAGTCTTGATTAATTCTGATGTAAACAACGAAAACCATTTCAAAATCTGTTCAGTAATTTATGCGTGTTACTTGCACAAATAAAACAAACAGAATTTTCAAATTTCATGTGACATACAAGCCATTCTTACCGCGTGTTCCATCATTCCATGAATAGTAGAGAGTAGAGACATTGCAGTTATGAATCAATAATGGTACTAAGTGGTCCTGTATATGTTAATTTGCAATATATTGAAATTTAAATAATGTCAGTGTAGAACTACATATATATTTTTAATAACTCAATTGTGTACTTACCGGATTCCTAAATCTATGTTATTACAAATATGACCTCAATTAGTCAAGTTGTTCAGAAATTACACAATCTTTAACGGACGTGTGAACGATTATATATATAAAATTGAAATGTTTGTGGTGACGATGTCACAAATACAAGCTTCGAATTCAGCTATTTCGGTTTCCCATCAAAATCGATTACGGAAACGAAACGTTTTTAAAAAACTTTGTCTCAAACCGATAGTGGAATTTTTACTTTCATTTTAATGGATCCATCGAATATTACAATCCAGTTTCAACCAAAACCATCTAATGGTTTTTCTCTGTAACAGTCAGTATTTAGCAGTATTCGGTTATAAATGTTGAGTACAAGTTTCATCTCGCTATGTCATGTAAAGTAATGTTTTCACATAATAGATGTTTTCCGATTTATCACCTTAGTTCGGTCGATTATATAAAAAGCTTCAGTAATTACACGTCAAAAGCTTCGTCATGAATCACTGTGTATACTTGCATGGAAATCGATGCTATATAATATTTGTGTTTATCGCGTTCGGACAGAGACTGAGGCTTGTTCAATAAATAATGTCATTTTGTTTGAGATCAACAGCACTCGTATAAGTATTTTATTAAATTCGTATTTCGGTTTTATTATATTTCAAGTCGTATTTTAAACCAACCTCTATAAAAAAGTTGACTGAAAATTTATTTTATTTCAAGAATATTAACAAAATTGTGGTGATAAAAAAATCATGTGAAAGCTAAAAATGGTATCTGGCTCAACTTCACGAGGTGGTTAAAGTTTTAAAATGTAAAAATACTGATTACATCCGAATAAAATTCACAAAGATGGGGTACCGCAGAATTTTCTAGTAGAGAAATGTAATGTTTTTTGTAGGACTTTAAAATCTTACAACTGTTTTATAGAATTTTATTAAATTATAGGTCAGGACTTTTATTTTTTTATTTTATTTTTTCTCCGAAATGTACGGTCAATACTTTCGGAGATAAGGCGTGAATGTTCAGGTAATATCTTAATCATCTTATAAATTACTCTTTTAAAAAAATCAAACACGTATCACTAATTTGATATGTCACTC
Organism: Megathymus violae; assembly: GCA_003671415.1. NCBI lineage: Eukaryota > Metazoa > Arthropoda > Insecta > Lepidoptera > Hesperiidae > Megathymus > Megathymus violae. The sequence goes on from PDGT01000001.1 coordinate 13,476,399, forward strand.
GGTGTAATTGACACAAGTTATTTTTTATTTACTTACACTTCATTCAAAGCCCCGAATATTTTTAATATTCTCACAATTTATATTCGTACAAAATTTCAACTTTTACAACTTCGTCCAATTACATACGTAGAAAATGAATTATTTCACTAAATTTACGGAACCCCAATAAAAAGTAATTATTGTCCGAATTGAAGAATTTCACGTCAGCAAGACGTGAGTTACTACGTCGCTAGCTTATTTTAGCTGTTGCGTACGTTGCAACATTATCATTATTTTGCGACGATATACCTTCTCCGCTAACACTTGACTTTCCTTTCTAACTGACGTCACTACAATTTGCCAAGCGAGTATTACGACAGCAGCAAAAAATTGTATCCTGTTATGATTCTGGTACAGCGAATACCGGTTTCAATACGACCTACTTGTAAAAAGTCGTACATCTATTGACACCGTTAGCTTATCGTTAATCGATATTGCTATCATGAAGCCGTCAATTGTTAGCGTTACATTGTTAATTATTTATTGTTTCAGTTAATATTATAGTCTATTATATAATTAAATATCTTAACGATTTTATTGCAGCAATTATCGAACATGACATACGAATAACCTGGTAAATATTAAATATTTGTTGCTGATGACGAGGTTATGTGTCGCGATACTCGATGAGTTTTTCTTGTAATTTTTCTTTAATTATACATTAGTGCACATTCACACTCGCAACTCTTCAATGATTCAAATATTTTCACGGGGATGATTAATAATAATGTAATTGTATTAATAATATATTTTAAATGAATAATGTCTTGAGGCATGCATTCAATTGTATTTGTTCAACGCGCACAATGAGCACATCACGTCACGAGTTTGGACCCAGATAATCGTGCAAGGATGCGGGTCAGTTTCGCAATGGGGTCTACTCCCTAGGCAATGCTTTCAAGGTATCCTATTTGCAATTCAACGTAGACATTCCAATTGATCATCGTGTGGATTATATTTCTTTTTCTTCGTTGAATCGCTGAAGTCGTGAGTCGAAAATAAAAGCTTTCGTGATTCGTTTGAGGCCTTCGATTCGTCTTCCATTGTCCGAATATTACTTTCTCTGCAAGCCACCGTGTCGTGGGCACTATGCTGCGCCTAACTCATTCTGACGGAGCTAATAGCTAGTTAGATCGAACTGTTCATGTACACTTCACCTAATTTGTAAAAGTGACCGCAAGCGAAGCATTTTCGTATGAGCATCACGACAACGTCGACAGACCGAACAGAAAGAAGTAAAAGAAATACCGAGCTAGCAGTGATGGTCTGATGGTTGTTATTTCGGTCTCCCGTCTTGAAGTCCCGCGATTAAATTCTGCGTGCATCTAAATTCAAAGTGACGAGCATTTTTGAAATTTACTATCACGTGAAGCCTGATGTTTGGTGAATTAACCATGGAATATATTACATGGAATATTACACAACTGTCCGTTTGCCATGTATCAGACTCATTGGTCGGCACGGCTGCATCGTGGCACCCGATAATTGTAAATTATAAGTTTTTTCTGCACGATATTATAAGTTTAAGTCCGTTGTCTTGTCTTACTTACACTTGTCGTTAATGTTAATATGGACCCATGAATCTAGTGTCAAGTGTTTTAATGTTTCTTCAGTAACCTTTAGTCTTGCTTCTATTAAAAAAAAAACTCGTTTATTTAATAATATTTTTTTCCCTATCTATTATTGTTTTTGAGGCCAGCTTTTCTAATTCTATGATATAGAATCATATTCATTTAACTTGTACTAACTTTATGTACTATTATTCAATTAATGTTCATTACAAAATAAAATAACACTTTATTGTAGATCACTCCATATATTAAAGAGGTCTTATCGCTTAGAGCGATCTGTTCGAGTCAACCAATTGAAGCAATTACAGAAAGATATATTGGCAAATGGTACAAATTTGTAATTATGATTTGCATAATAAAGTAAAGATGTACCTATTTGAAATACTAAAAAATGAAAATGAAATAATATGCTACACTACGTTACAACTCTGGATACGTCTCCATATTAGTAAATGATAAGATTTGATGTAACGGTTTCCACCAAATGGTTTTATTTTCTTTACAGCTTATCACTGTTCCAGTGGTAAACACTAGGTTTAGTATGTGAGGGATTCTTATTTCCACTTAACTTCTCAGTGTTTGTATACCTTTAACAGTAACAATATTGTATTTTCTCATGCCCTCGTCGCTAAAGCAAGTGTTTTTAATTATATTCTTATGAAATCATCATTTTATGATTTGTAACGTTAAGAGGTGGCTACGAAACTGCACGTCTGAAGTGGGCGACCGATTTTCCCAACTATTGCATACGTGATCAGTCTAATCACTGGTAATTAAAACCTACTGCGCCTACTCACGCAAAATGTTGCAATACCTACTCATATTGTTTTAATACCAAGCGCTGTACCTAAAAGGATGCATATTTGCATTGCATCGTGCTAAATGATAGCCTAGCAACTGGCAAACGATAGTATTTGTCCTTTGTTAAAATAACATATCAGAAATTTCTTAAATCAAAACTGCTCGTAATACATTATAATTAGGCGATTTGGTAGCAGTCCCGGTATCAATTCCCGTCCGGCACACACATACGAAGCAGATAATGATTGTCCTTGTATCTTGACAGTTTGTTTAATTTTTTTAATAGTAAACAAACGAGCCTACGAGCCACCTGACGGTTAGTGGTCAGTGCCATTCATAAACTTTAATAACACCAAAGGCATCACCGAAGTGCCAATCGAAAAGGAAGCGAGAGAGCACTGTTACCGACTCTTCGACACTGCGATCCAAACATACATTTCACGGTCGATTTTAGAAGGAATGTCCTAGATGTGTGTCGCCTGGAATCATAGTGAAGAGTAGATCTATATGTTATGGATATGAAGTTTCGTATCTGAATACAGATAGAGATATATGAATAATACTTTACCGGTTTCGGGTGCGGTTCCGAAATTATTTTGGATCATTCGATTGTTTCGGATAATTTCTGTTATGGGTGTTAGATATATTTAGGAATCGGAAAAAAATATATAATGTATTTTCTAGGTAACATTTTGACTTTATTTCTATTTATTATCTGGTATTACAACCATAAAAAAGATCAACAGCCTTAAAAATATAATAATAAAAACTACCTAAAAATAAGTGCGACGCGGCTAGTATATGCAATACAATAGTTTCGGTTGCGATTACGGAGCACCTTAACATCCCTATTGTAGGGGTATGAATTAGTCTGTTTCTTAATTGCCCCGATCAAATTATATGATTTGTGTTAATAAAAATGAAAACTATTTTTTGTTGTTGTTCTCTGCATGGTATGTGACTTGTATTGTATTAACACTTTCTAGTGTGGGCTCTTTTATGACTATAAAGACAAATTTAGTATTGAAATCTCGGTCACGCTCGGAAGACCAGAAACTATTGCAATTATAACAAATTGAAGCGTTCGGGCAATGTTTGCGAACTTTTGCACTGTCTTATGTAAATCGTTTATGAAAAAACCTTCCTGGTGCTCATTTGTTATCCGACCAAATGTACTAGCTAGCACTTGCATTCTGTGTTGTGGACATGGATACAGGTGAAACATCACAAGTAGACAACACTCAAGAACATACATTTATCTGTCACTCCACACAAATGTCTCCCCATATCATGTCGTCTTCCCAGCCGAGCGACAAACCCAAGACTGTCTCTCAATAAGCAGGTTCACTGCCGTACATGAACTGAGTAGGTACGTATTTATCCATAGCTAGATATATCGACTTAAAATATCCAGGCAACATAGCGGACGCAAATTGATAATGTAATTTATTATCTTTTCCACGGCACCTTGCAAATTGCAGTTTATTTAAATGATTAGATTGAATTGAAATGTCCAAACTGACAACGCTAACGAAGTTTGTCAGTCATTAAATTAGGGATGTAATGGATATGAAATTTCGGATACGGATACAGATATATGAATTTTACTTTACCGGTTTTAGTTACGGTTACGGATATGAAATTATGTCGGATTATCCGATTGTTTCCGAAAACTTCGGTTACGGATATTAGATGATTTAGGAATCGGAAAAAAGGTATTTCTAGGTATTCTCTGGTGTTACAATCACAGAAAAGATCAATGACCTTTAAAATTTCATAATAAAAACTGTTTGAAAATGAGAGATGCGGCTAGTATATCAGTTCGGCCGGCGAAAACCTGGCATAACGTGTTTCTTTTAGACTCTGCCCCTATTCGAAATTATTCGAAATTTTGTTATTGGATTCGTTTATGGTTTCGGATATATTCATATTTCGGATATCCGATAGTTTCGGTTACGGAGCTCCATAACATCCCTACATTAAATTGTATTTTAATGAGCTCTACTCCTTCGTATTCAGTAACAGATAATTATGTTTGACACAACACTAAATAACTGCGTTGTTGACGTTCAGTGGCGTATTATTCGTTAGTTAGAGACATTTAGTTATGGTTTATCTGAAATAGATTGGTGTTAAGACGTCTAAGCTGAACCAATGATGTAGTAGCATGGATGACCGATCTTCGGCTTGGGTGGTCTGGGTTCGAACACTGCACGCACCGCAAATTTTTCGAAGTTGATTTCATATTTGAAACTAGTAACTCGGCTTCGCGTAGGAATAAATAAGCTGTGAAGTAATTGGATATTCCACAAGACCAGAACATTTTTTCAGGAAGAAAAGTATACTGTATGCTAACCGTTCATCCAAGTATCATCCTAATTTGTTCATTAGGTGATGCTATGGTAGTGGTGACATAGTGGGTGACGGGTATATAGCAAAGAACATAGATCCTCCAAACGCTTTTCACTTTCTAATTAAGCTACCTACGTGCATATTTAATGACATGACGATATGTTGATGATGGCGATTTGCGCCAAGATACCATGCGGTATTGACCAAAGAGTGGTTTTTTTTCTACGTAAATTTATATCAGATTAGCTGAGGATCCATTAAAATAAACCTTTCTTAATCAAACCCCGACGTATCCTGAAGGTGAAGCCAACGAAATCAACTTTATCCCACCAAAAACCAAGTCCAAATTTAATAGACATCTAGATCTAATATCTTTATGTCGGAAGAAATAATTGCTTAGAATGTCGTCCGGCTCAAGAAGTGCGGGTTTGCAGTGGTGCCTAATGAAGAAAGACGTGTAGGCGTTATTTCCTACCACATACTACCACATAAATACATCGTCATTCTGACGCAGGCACGTTTCGACGGGTCCTAGATTATATCGCAGGCAGGCAGCTTTGTTATGTTCCACACAAATGGATGTAGCAGGCTTTCTCTACACTCTACACAATTGTCTACTCACTCTACAGTGAGCTCGATCTATGATAATACATATATACTTAGCGAGGCAGTAACGCTGTATTTCTCTTCCATCAATGCATTTCAATCAATATTACGGCGCTTGCTTTGGTCATTATTCTTGTTGTATTTCATTGTGTTTCTACCCAGAATTAGATACATAATTATGTAGAACCCAACTTCATATTATATCTGAAGCCGTTTCCTTCTCTATTGTATGTATCATAATTAGTATTGTGATTTTCTGAGTGTTTATTTTTTATAATGAAAACATTCTACGTAGTAATATCAAGGCTATTGTACCCGAGGCATTTTTTCCTTTCAAATTTATATTATAGCAATATTGTTAAATTGTTAGGTTCAGTGTTATATAAATATTATAATATAGGTTTATCTCGGCAGCTTCATGGAAATTGTATTATAGAATTATTCAGAGTGCCACATAGAAATCGGTCAATATTATAGATTAATGTCTGCCGTTTAACGGCTATAACATTTACAGTTTTGATAATATTACCTGATAAAGACCTGTTCTATATTTCTAGACAGCCTTAGTATTTATAACTTTATTAGTTTATAAGATTAATGAGCAGTCATTCATATTCATTATGTATCGGATGTTGATTTTCAATTAAATCTTTCTAAACTTATATTAACTTAAAATTTATCTACATCTTAAATATCTATCTTAATGTTAAGTTAAATAGATATCGAATATTTTAAGTTCGTCATGTGAGTTTGGCTTCTATCGGTTTCAATTCATGCATGATTTTTTTTCCTTTGAGAAAATTTATGTTGGATGCCCCTTCAACGTGGAGGCGATAGATAGGTTATGCTGGACCTAACGACTACAGCTCCCACGAATGTTCCTTCTCGTTACTCGTGGTTGGGATCACAGATATGTTGTCACATTGTTTTGCGATGTCCTTTGCTCGAATCTAATTCAATTTCTCGTGCTTCTGATGCACCCTGCTGAACAATGGAGTCTGTTGTGCGAAGTTCCTGTTATGGAAGGTCGCTGGAGTCTGTTCTCTTTTTTTATGTTAATAGCCGACGTAAGTGGTCACCGTAGCCCATGGACATCAGCAAAACCAATGGTATCACTGATGCGGTGTCGGACAGGAAATGAGAAGAAGGTAAGAAACATAGAACTGGCTCTAAAGCCCCCATCCGGAACACGACGAGTCGTTTGGCGGCTGACTCAAGCAGGGGGTGGTAGCTAGCCAGGCAGGCTTCACGGAAAGATAATAATACCAGTAATAATAATAATGACTTAATAATAATACTGATAATATAATCTTTACGCAAAGCCCTACCACCAAGCAGGGTGGCTTCTATCGCCTTTTACCCAGTTTTGCCAGCACGGGATTGGGGAGAGTATTCTAGGCCGCGCCAATACGGCCGAAACCTCTCCTATTTAATTTAATGCGACGGTATTTGTGCTTTGTTACAGATTTCTTTATTTACCTTACTAGCTATCGCCCTCTTTCTATAGTAAACAGTGAACCGTGTTTTCGGTTGTAATGTCGGAGGCCAATCAAACAGCGAGTTCACCATCTCATTCACCAGCATCCGCTTCAGGTGGTCCGTCTCCTAGTTAATCATCTATTACCATAAAAAAATATTATAGTAACGCATGAATCACAATAGGTGCATCATAATATCTTGTTTACGCAATGTATTTAGGCACTCGATAAATAAATCAACAAATCTTAGAATAGTCTTATATCCGATCTCCAAAAATTCCTTCTGGCACAGTGATTGGAGCACGCTCTGATTCTCCTCAGTCATGAGATTAGATCTGATACCTGCATTGAAACCCTAATTCGTTAAAACCAAGGTTGGTGTTATGGTAGAACAAAACTTGAATTATCGGATTTAAGAGAACAAAGAACACTCAAACGACAATAAATCTAACGGTCTTTCACTCGTCGTCTGACCTTGGCCTATGGGCCTGCACGCAATCTGTGGCTCGGTGTGGTGCTCGGTAGAAACAAATCCTGGAAAGTTGATATCCATGACTTGAAATGATAATGGTATTACATTGCGTCATAAAAGAACAGTTGCTAATAAATGAGACAAGCAATCAATTCTATGATCTTGATTTATTTGGCAACGTGCTCATGTTGCTCATAAATTGTTCATAAATAGCACATAAATTTAAAAAAAAAAATTATGAATGTGTTGTTCTATGATCCATTTCGGGGTGGTATTTGAAATGTCGGTGAGAATGGGCAGAAATTTCGGCACCAACTGTAAAAATGCATCACCTACACGTTGCCGACCAGGATGGAAGCTGGGCATCCGTTTATTACAGACTCTTTCATATCGTAACCGAAACAAATTAAAAACGTTTCAGGATTGATTCTAAACTGAGGGTGGTAAAGAGGAAAAATCCTTACGCACGATAATCTGCCCTTTAATAATTAACCGTGAAAAAAATCAAGTTACTAAGATAATAATAAGATATGTTTGTTTTTAAAGACATTCAGTTGAATGGTTATCTTTAGAGGCTACTGTTACTACATGTCTGTGGTTTAAAGATATCTTCTAAGTACTAATATTAATCTCATCAACAACAATCAAATAATAATTTTTATGTTATTGATATTTAGTTATTAATATAATTAACGCTTAGATACCATATAAAGGAATCTACGTCTGTAACTGTATTTAGCTTTTACAATAGACGCGTCGTTGCATTGAATCCATGACATTTATAGGTCAATATGATTAAATAATGCAGTCTTAAATGTGAACCACTCGATGAAGCTTATGTCTTGTCTTGCAGTAACAATAATCATATTTTAAATTTTACAAAATATACAAGTTTAATACGGTATTTATGCAAAAGACGACCTCATCAATGAAAAAAGTCGTTCAAGCCAATTTTAGGAAAATGAAAATGTCGTTTAAATTATTAAAGTTCAAAAATTATTAAAAATCAAGCTTTATATGTATCAAATGTTATGATAAAAAACACTGGGGTAAGTCAATATACATTTACGAAAAGCGGTCTCAATAATGTACTGAACACATGCATAATGTGTTTATTTGTATTTACATATTGTATAATTGATGTTAAAGATGATTGTGTACACATAGTACACAGTGATGACATTGTGCACAATTGACAATACTGTGAGCCCTTACTGTTTTTAGAGGACGACAATCCAGCGCGTCGTCTAATTACATTAGATAAACACATTTCAGAAGCGAACGGCTTGGCCAGCAAGACTTATTTAGGGTATGTAGAGATATGTAGAGAACTATGACCCGATGTACCTACTTGTTACTAACGTTGTGTGATAAAATGTATAGAATTCACAATAATTGCATTAAAATTCAAATTGCTTAGCTGCCTAATTACAGTCTAAAGTCAGCCTTGGAACCATGAGCGTTCATTGATCGAATGGTATTATCGTGCGGGCATAATATTTGCGTTAGCAGGCAAATACCAGCTGTGTGTTTATGTTGTTTTATTTGTAAACACGCAAATATTTATCAACAGTGTGAACCCAGTAGTAAAATAGTGAGCGGTAACATCGTGGGATAATATTAGTTTATATAAACTATGACCCTACATCCTTGAATGGATGCTAATTGAGAACTTGACAGTTCTGTAGCTCAGTTGTGTTCCCTGTTACTGAATGAAACGTCCCGAGGATTCCCGAGAAATCCATTATTGTCACCATTTAATGTGTATTGACGTTGCAAGTGTATTCTTACCTCCAGAGATCTACGGTTATTATTATATTACTATGTTTAAAATAAAAACACTTAAAAAAATTATGTATCCTAAAACTTTGCACATGTGGTCGGTTCATAGTGCATTTTTGCTTATAAACTGACGCCCTGACGTGTTTAGTATACCTTTGAAATTGTATGCAATATTTTAATTAATATGTGATTTAAATTAATTTGATTTAATTTAATTATGACAAATGCTACAGCTAATCTTCTAAAAGAAGCGCTCTATCGCCTTTATATTAATAAAAAATGGAGTCATGCTTCCGACACGTTTGCGATCAATAACCATTTGTTCAACAGAAAATATTTCTGTAATCGTTAATTTTACAAAAATCCGTATTTCTATGAAACGGTACTCGTATAAAGAAAGGAATAATTAAGGTTATGTAAAGTTTGTAATAGTATCGACGAACGTAAACGGGATGCTGCACTTAAAACGTAGATATGAATAGATATAGGAACGTGAATTTGGCAGACATTTGGTTCTCCCTCACTATTCAGGACCACAACGAGCGAGCGGCCTCAACTGAATTTGCAAAAACAAACCTTTAGCCAATGAAATAGAATACAATTTGACTAGTTGCATCAAAAGCGTACTCGTATGCGACAAATTGATTGTACGGGAAATGAGGAGGGTGCGGCAAATCTCTACACCTCTCGAAATATCTACAATGACTGAGTAATAAGTTGATATATTTAGAGGACGTCTATTTTACTTCCATTATATTTATGTTAATAGCCGGCAAGGAAATAGACGGGCCATATAGTGATTAATAATCACCGTCGCTCATGCACATCAGTAAGACCAGAGGCTTCACAGAAACGTTGCCAGCCTAGAAATAAGCAACCATTGTTTCCTAACTCGCTTGTGATTCACTGAGGTTGTCGTTGTCCAGTGCACCATCACGATGAGTTTGGACGATACAGAGACTGAGACGCCCAAAAGGAACCACCCAGCATTGTGCACAACGACCAGGAAAAGAACCTGCGATTTCGAATTTATATTTAGCTATACAGCGCCATCTAGTGAATTTATAAACAATTATGTGATCTAAAACAACTATTTGAACAATGTTTTATGGAACAGAAGCTAGACACATATATATAAATTTCAAGTGGATACGTCTTGTACGTGTTTTGATAATCACCAGAAACATAATATTTTTCCCGGATTAATAGTATTCTGTTTTATAATCCAAGTTATAAACTATCTGAGTGCCACATGTCAACCAAATCCGTTCAGTTGTTTTTGCGTTATCGAGTAAAAAACTTCTAAACTCACACATTCACATTTGTAATATTACTATTATTATTACGATGTATGTCTCGTTTGCTGGAATCATGAGAAACATACTTCAAGGTTCAAAGTCACGGGTTTAACGATAAAACCTACTTTGCATTACAATAACTAACAACTTCGTGATGTAAAATTTTTCTTTGTCAATTATCATAAGAAATGTAAATCCAGTTATTACACGTTAAGACCATTATTGAGATTTAGAAACGGAGACAGACTGAATAACTCAAGAAAACTCTTCCGATGTCGGTTGAACTCAATGGTGCTGCATTATTAATAGTCAGTGATATAATTCACATAATTAGATGTAGATGTCCACCGCAATCGAATGTTTATCTATCGTGTACAATCCTAATATTTAACCATAGAGTAGTACTGTTAATTTTGCCCTATTATTTTAGGTACACTCAAATATCTTTGCATTTTGACATATTGTAGTCCTTACGTTTCTATCATAACTTTAGTTTTCTCTGTTACTTCATTTAATACGCATCTAATATTTGGGCACCCGCATAGTTGTATTTAACTTAATATTGTAGAGAGCGCCCCATACTGCAATTTCTCTCCGACTTCATATACTAAAAAAGATTGTAGTAGTGTTCTTGCTTAAGTACTTAAATGTAAATCATGAAACCCAAAAAACAATGAAATAATAGACATTTATCTCGATTACTTCGGCCAAAGATCAAAGAAAGAATCAAACTTGAACGACCTAATTGAAGTTATCTGCTCAAGCATATAATATAGAAGTCATTGTAAATCTTTACGATTACAGTTATTTGGCTCGGTCGTCAAGGTGACTTTCTATTGCGTGCGCAAGGTGCCCTTCTGCCGTGGTTATTGTCCGCTAAAACACTGCATGTAAAGCGTAACTTACATCCTGTTCTTTCACCGGACACTGGACTTCGTCCGCGAGTGATCCGATATTCCTGCAACGTGAGTAGGTGTGTTGAAATCGTTTGTTGAAAGTGTTCCGGGCTGCCGCCCACCGTCTGCGCATGCGGGGAAAATGTACTTAGCTGTATCTATTTCTATTCACTTTCAAGACACATCCTACGTAATTTACGTCGTGTACGTAAAGTGTCCATCTTCCGAATGCGTAGTGCCGTCTATCGAACATTGATTTATTTGGCTAATATCATTATTAACTTCTATATCCTTTCTATGTTTTTCTGTCGTAAATTAATTTGATAATTTTACACGTTTAACACTAGTTGATAATTTTAAAAATCAACAACTCAAAAATCCTTTATGTTATAATTTTGTTACGAAAATATCCTACCGTAACACTCGCGGTGAATAGGTTTTATTTTGGAATTACTTTCTTTTATCTGGCTTTTGGCCAAAAACGTGTCAGCAATGCCTTCCGTATTACTAATGAGTGACGGTTATCAGGTGGTCATCTTCACTTAACATCAGGTGGGTCGTCTGCTCGTTTATCGGCTCTATAAACAAAAAAAAATGGCTTAATCCAATATTATAGTAAAACTAAAACAAACAATTGTTGTTATGTTCAATATTAACAGTGTATTGCTTTCAACGAGTCATATAGAACCACCTACAGCAACGGCAAACACGAGTGTTCGATGAGTGTACGTGACTTTGGCTAGTCAATATCGGCAGTCACACGCCGCTGCACAACAGTCAAAACAAACAACGAAACGCCCGAACCAGTCTCACGGCAACACGATATCTTAATTTCGAGTTGCGCCTGTCAAATCTTGAATTATGACGTGTCACGGAACAATAACGTCGTTTTCGTAACTCGGCTCCTAAATACCACGAAAACCATAAACCTGCTTTATTGGGGCATTTATTTACGTGTATTGACTTCATTGTTCTTCATAGCTCGACGGCTCGCGTCAATCCTAAATCATAAGCAGTGAAACGATTTGAAGAACTTTGCGAAGGTAGCTGTGCTCTAGACCGCCGCTGACAAAGTTTCTTGAGCTCCAACACGTTTCGGAGGACTATAAATTACCCGTCGGTTCCAGTTTTTTTGTCGTTAGCAGCATCTAAGTTGTGTAGGGTGCCTTCGGGCTGGATATGAAATTCCGGAACTAGGATTTTCCTCTAATACGTAGTGTAGTGTGGTACTAATGAGATGATGCCGAATTCATTTTACACTAAAACATTTATTCTCATCTTTAATGTTAAGTCTACGTCCGGAAGAAAATCAATAATGAGAGCATCGTGAATAGGTTGTCTGCGTTGTGTTTAGTAGGCGTTTATTGTATATAGAACAGGGTAGGGGTGCAAAAAGACGGGGCGAGGTTAGATAACGGCGCGGTGCAGACTTAGCTCCCTCCGATTTATCCGTCTCGACTCAACTACGTTTGCAGTAGGCTAACTGCTCTATCTGAACTGCTATTGGCTTGAAGCTTTGTATTATACATATATATGTGATAACTGCTTGACACTAACGCACACGTCGGAGACCAAGAGTCTTCAGTGTAAGCATTAATAACTTTTAAAGCTACATACATGTATAAGACTTCGGAATAATAACATGAAATTGACCGTATGAAAATTCTTATTTTTTGTATTCTTGTCTTCTATAGGTACAATGAAGAAAATATAAATATATGTTAACGTTTAAAAAATATCCGGAAATTATAATGGATTTTTGAACTACGGCTTCTATGTAACCAAAAAAAAAATTGCTAACAAATTTTCAAACCATAACGGCTGGCTGAGAATGTATAGTCTATACTTATATTATAAAGAGTGAGTGCGAATTTTGTGACTCTGTGTGTATGATACGGACGGTTATCACCGAAACCAGGGCACCTACTTCATTTTTTTTTATAAAGGTACATTATTTTAGATGGACATAGACTATATAATACACGCACACACACACACACACACACACATATATATATAAATATAATGATTAAACTCAAACAAAGTCGAGGCAGACCGGTAGTAAACCATAAAGGCAGAATCAAAATTACAAAAAAAGCAAGTACAAATGCAACGTAAAAGATTCGCAAACGGGAATTCCAATCACATGCTGTCACACATTAAAACAGGTTTCATATATTTGTCCCGAGGAAATTGCAACGATATTATGACATAATGCTATATTTGTAGGTATCCCTTAAATTATCGGGGGTGTCGGTTACGAAAAGTCATCTTCAATTTAATTGTTAAGTAACTGTATTGTTAATAATGTTAATTACTTTAGTAAGGTTTTATTATTTTTTAAATTATAACAAATGAAGATAATGACATTTTTATTCCATTGTGTTGTTAACGGGAATACTTTAATATTTATAAAAAGGGGCTTAGATCGCGAAAGCCTGAACAGCTTTTTTTTACCACTGTCCGATTAGATGCAGGAATCTTTAGATATTTCTTTCACCATTCCGTCCATTAATCCTTAGATCTTCATAAGGAGAGTTCAATCTCTCTTTAAAAAATCTTTTTTATTGTGGACAGAGTAGGAGCTTTCTCATAAAAAATATCAGTTCGCTGTGTATTTTAAATCATTGATGACTATTGTCACTTAGCTATAAGTTATAGTGAAGCTAATTGGATTCCGACCCCGCACTTGGGGCAGCGTGGACTACTCGTATACCCATTATTACCGTTATCATCCTAAGAAAGATACTGGGTCCATTGCCCCAATAATTTTAAGATTGGTGTTACAATCTCAATACAAGATCAAGTACAAGGAACTGTTTTTTTTAATTCTAATTGACTTATCAGATTTCAGAGAAAAAGCGAAGCATAAGAACATGTTAATAAAGATTTCTTGATGCAATTAGTCGCCGTTTTTAATTATGCCTAATTGACGCTATAAGATATTTGAGCCCTTTCGGTCTGGCCACGAACGACTACGTGCCTTCCGCTGTAATCTCGGGCCGTGACTCAAGATTGTTTGGATTTCAATTTATCGGTCATTGCGCTGCAGAGTTATTTCAATAATTCAACAATGGTCATCTAGTTCAATACATTTTATGAATTATGCATTGTATTCGTTACTTGATATACGTAATGAACGAACTCATGTCATCTTCTTTGAATAAAGCTGATGATTGTAGAAAGCGCCCGAACGATAGATGCCGACAGTTATGGAATCTAGGATGATGTCAACGTTCACAGTTTAATGGAACTTTTATTCAACATGTTTCCACTTTGTGTATATTATTTGTTCCTTATGCTAATTTTAACCATAAAGACATTTACTTAGCGAAAGTTGAATTCCAGAAATGTTATCGCTGCAGTCTTTAATAGACTATTTGTCATGCTTATCATACTAATATTACTTCTACATTTCTTGCAAAAGGGAATATTAAAACCTTTTTTTTGTAAAATCATCAATCACTTGCAAATTTGTCGTGTTAAAGGCTTAGTTCAAAAGGATTGCTGAAAAAATTTAAGGTAGAAGCGTGACTAAACAAACATTTTATATTCAGAGAGCTTTCAAGCCATTTCAAGAAGCCCTAACTTTTGAGGTGACAGACGCCTTGTTACGTACGAACAATAGTTATAAACTGGCTAATTACCATCCTAATTAATGCCGAAATTACATCTCGGCTTATCTCCAAAGTCATTGCAAGTTGGCATTCTTGAAATCACCGATGTTTTTCTAAAACCTTCAATCGCATGTACTAACCGTGGTTCAAAAGAATTGTTGAACGAACCACTTAGATAGAAGGGGTTCTAAAGGAGAATTTTCCTTTGAGGAAGCCATCAAAAGCCTTTTAAAAAGAATCCCTAACATAAATTATTTGATTTGATGTCTCATGTTTAGACGAACTTCCTTTGCGTCCGTGTGTAACAAAAATAATTATAATGTAACAGTTTCTTTGAAGTCTTAATTTAAAGTTACAATCAGCATTACGGTGAAAGGAGTTACGAACCTTATTGTATTACAGATTACATTGTTGCATAATGTATTGGATCGCTCCGAATCAATCTGGTACAAAATTCAGTGAGAGTAAATTAGCTTTTAATAGTTTAGTTATTTTAAAGTCCGGTGAAAGCTCCCATGGTTTTAGTTACTATGGACAGACAATTTGTCTTCCCAGATAAGCACAATGTGCTCAACGTCCACTCTGTTCTTACAAAGACGGTGTCCGTGGGATGTGGTTCAGTTGGTCTTTAGATATCTCGACCTCCATCGCTTTCTTTGACCTGGTAGAACATCGTAAGAACGACCGTCGCAACGTCTACAAAAATGTATTGAAATTCATTTTCACAAAACGAAAGTCATTAGTCATTTGTCAACTCCATTGTGGCAGACTTGTTCATCGTCGTGCATTTTACCGTGTGCAATAAGCAAAGCAGTGAATATAATTCGATGTATCTATTCGCAAACATAAATTCAAATTATAATTAATAACTAGTAAACCGGCCTCGCCTTTAGATTAACTGCGCCTTGTCCTTAAAAATAGCTAATGCATTGTTTCAAGAATTTCTCGTTGTGTGAATTATATAACCCTTTTTATTTATGGACGAATTGAAATGAAACGAACTTTAAATATTAAGTGATACTTACTGTGCAATACGTAAGTTAAAACCATAACGAAATCGGTTGTGTCTGAGATTAGCGTGCAGCGTTTCTGCAACAGAGAAACTAACAGAAACAAATTGTAACAAGTACTGTTTTTGTATTTGTCTCATATATCCTTCATTTACAGAAAGTGATCAGTTAAAATGTTGTTATTTGTATAGATAGTGATACAAGTTAGACATGATGTTCCATCACCTTTTATGCGGATGTTGTTTCAGCTCAATATGCCTAAATAAAAAATCTTACATAGTAATTGAATAGCCTATGCAATTTTTTTTTGGTTTTACCTGCTTTTTTACTTTTACTGATTCATGTTATAGGGTACCGTAGATCTAATGAAAAACAGAACTGTAATTGGTACTCGTGTGTATTTGTGTATCGTAAAATCACACTTGATTTTCGATTTTTGAAATTTTATGCATATAAAATTTAGGTAATTTACCGTAATAAAAACAATGTTGATTTTGAGAGTTAATTGTAAAAAATAAAAGCGGGAAAAATATTTTACTTATTGCATGTTATGATATATAAAACCTAAGGGCTCATTATGAGATCAAATATATTATATTTTAAATTTTCATACTTTATTTATCTCACGCATCTCTTAAATTAAAGAGCTTACAACTTTGACAAATAGAGGGAGTACATAATCTTCATCTGTCGTTTTCAAGAGGATTTTTTTTTAAGTTTTAAATTTCCACATGCAACGCGATCCCATGCGAATCCGATTTTTACTAAGTTGGTTTTAAAAGACTATATCAAGATGTTGCCTCAGATAACCGGCATTGCTTGATCCACATAGTGCGTAGATATTGTTATCTGCACACTAATAATATTATCTTATCGTTAATATTTATGTTGATGCAAACAGACTTATGGGTCAGTGCTCGGGAAGGTTTATTACGTTTTATGATTGCGTACGGACAGACTTGTGTTTTGTAGTGTTGATTTTTATGTATGGTTAGGTTTTAGGCTTGAGTTATATATAGTGTATATAATTTAAAAATAATAATAATTACCTTACTTTAAATTTTTTACCGCCTTGTTACTGTAAAGATGTTTTTAACAAGAATACTTCAATATTAGCTTGACATTTAATAAGAAAAAAAAATCATTAACCTTAGTTTTATTGCAGTCTAACAAAACTGCTACATAATTGACTGTAATGTTTTACAAAACAAGACATTGGTATTGAGGTAGAGTTGTCATAAAAGGATTGTTATGAATAAAAATTTATTTAGTGATAAATGGTAGATTGGTGAAATTTTTTTGCTTCTAATTTAATATCTTCGAAAGATGAAAATGACATCATCATGGGTTCATCCAATCATAAATACATAGAATTCAATTCTATTAATTTGTCATTTTACACTCTTTAAGTTTTAATAAGTTATCGAAGTATCTTGGAAAGACTTTCGATTTATCTTAAATACAAAAAAACTAAACAATCTGTTTGAAGCCTAGTAGAAGAAAATTCCAATTTTGCTGAAATCGTCGGGTAACACAGTTAATTTCGTGTTCCACTAAAATTCTGCTCTGCATCAGGGGTACGTGGCGAGCGGCCGGTGTATAACAAAAACAGAAATGTCCTATCAGAGGCGTGCGGCGGCCGCCAGTGAGCTTAGTCGCGACTGCCGCGAGCTGAGTAAGTACGCCGTATGCGATACGCCACGATACGGCAGTGCACATTCGACGAGCGAACGAAACACGCGTACTGAAACCGGCTCCACCACGTATTGCTAATTTGAAGCTAACCCCGGCTCATCTCATAACATTACGGCATCTTCCATACGACATTATTGAAGACTAATTAGGAGCAACAGAACGAAAAAAACCTGTTATTTCCCAAGGGTTCGAAATTAAAAAGATGCCGGTCGAAACGAAAATAAGCTTTTCCGGTAAGTGTTCTTCGTTTCTTTAATTCGATACTGTTAAATTGGTCTTAGTATATCAAATTTGTGGTATAGTGATATTTGTTTTATGTGTGACCTGTATTATGTCACTCATCGCAAGTAACAGGGGCAACGTTGATGAACGGTTAAATTCGCCACATCCTCATAACATTTGTACATTTGGGACAGGAACATCGTAAATACAGATTGAAATAACAAAGAAGTATTCGTAAGACATAACTTGTAGAGAATGGAGTTCTTGTTTTTCTGATTATAATATACATAACTGTTCTAAATTTAGATTATTGATATGAAGAAATGTTCATGACTTAGTTCAACATTGATAAACAATCAGTTGTGTTTACAAATAATATTAATGTATGCTAAATATTTTAGGTCGCTTACCGTGGCTATAAATTCAACAACGTAGTTCATAGTGCGTGTATTAGAAGGGATGTTCAACATTACAGCCTTCTCAGACAGTAACAAGTTGAGAAATCACACTAAATATTCATTATGTCGAATAAATAATAATCGGTAATTATTCTAGTCGAATACGGAGACCACGTATAAAATAATATTTGCTTAAGCGATTGATTAATGTCATAGAATAATCCTACGCCCGGTACCTTAGTACTAAATAGACTGCCATTTGCACTTCATTAACACAATTACAGTTATTTATCTAATAACATACCTGCAACCTTCGCTGTATATAGTGATTGTTTATGGTCATCGAAACAAATTTGTCATAGTTTACCCCGATCGATGATTTAATATGTGGGTTGCAATGCGAATAAGTGCAAACGCAAACCACTAGAAGAGCTCGATTCGCGGTTAATAATGTTATTATACTACTTGACAATACCGGCCTCAAGCTCACATTTTGTAAATACGAATTGATTACTTGAGTTTATTTTTAGATCAACATTATTTATACTGAGTAGCGCAACAGCCGGAATGTTTGTAAACCTTCATTGAAGATTACTTGGTCAGCTTTAATGATCGTCTTTTAATTAATCAACATGCCCTTACCGGTAACGAGCGTCCAACGTGTGCTCGATAAGCGGCAATCGTTCAACTTTTGCCTTATATTGTGCAGGATCTTTAAATTCCATACTGCTTATTCTAAATCGCGTAATCGTGACTGTTACGGACACAAATATCTATGTAAGTGACGCGTTACATAACTCGACGGTGTTACTAGAATATTCTATAATTTGAATAACAATGGTTGTTTAGTTGGTTGAAATCTATTTATGTTTTACTATTGTATATGAATCTCCGTGATTAGGGGAATTGTCCAGCTTACGCTTCGACGATGTTTCATTGTTGGAAGCAACAGATAATACAGTAGGTGAATGAAAGAATAAGAATGATAACAATACTCCTTAAAATACAATTATTTGTATACCGAATAAAAATAAAAGCAAAGCGGTTTTCAAACAGATTTATGTCTGGGAATGCGATATTGATAACTTATTGTAACTTTAACACAAATAACAGTTTATTTAAATCTGAGAGATTATTTAAGTGTTCTAAATTACAATTCTTAAACTCATTTAATTTAACTTGTGAAGTGAATGAATTCACAAAATATTTTTTTTATATTAATACAAAACCAGATGGGAAGGAAAAGACATACTGCGTCGACCCCAGATAATGGTTAAAGGTAAGGCAGATAATTATAATGATGATTAATACAAAACTAGGAAAATGGATAGTTACGAGAAGGTTATGTGTAGATCGTGGGTCTAATATTAAGTTTTATTTTAGATGTGAAATTACACCTGGATTAAATAGGTCTCAATATAAAGCTGATAGAATATCTTCATTGTGTACATTACATTGGCATTAGGGAGCCACGCGAATTTCATAAAATATAAGGTGTTCGTTTATTTATTTATTTCATGTACACTAATATAAACTTAAATGAAGTCGGATAATTAATTACTCGTCTAGTAAGCATAGTATATAGGTACTGTTCTAATTCTACTCATTCCAATATGCGAATATTAAACATCTTTACATTTTGGTCGTATTGGGGCGGCCTATAATATCCCCTCCAATCCGATGCTGGCAGAACAGGGTGTCGTAAGAGGCGACAGAAGCCAGCCTGCTTAGTGGTAGGGCTTCGCGTAAGGATTATATTATCAGTATTAGGATTAAATCATTAATATTATTACTGGTATTATTACCTTTCCGTGAAGCCTGCCTACCATCCTCCTGCTTGAATCAGCTGCCAAAAGATTCCTCGTGTTCCGGCTGGGGGAAAGCCAGTACTTTCTTCCTTCTCATTTCCCGGCCGACAACGCATCAGTGATACATTTAGTCTTGCTGATGTCTATGGATGACGGTGACCACTTACCATCAGATGGCTCGCCTGCCCGTTTGTCGGCTATTTACATTAAAAAAAATATTTCTCTAAGTTTATTGTCGTCCTTCGGATAATTTTTATTTAAATACCAATGAAATAAACTGCCAATGTAGTGTAATTTGAAATTTAACTTCCTACGCCGGTTATAGAAAGATATTCATAATACGAGTATTCATATTAAGGTATTGTATTATTTTTAGATACTATAATGGCGGTCTACATTCTACTGGCATAACCATGTAAATAATCTCAAACAGGACTGTGGTCTTATTTACAGTCTGTTCAAAACTTTATCCTGGGCGCAGATAAAACGTTAACTGACTGTAAATACAGACCCAAACCCCAAATGTTTCATTGGGGCGTCTTTAGCGGATCCGAATCCAAGTCGATCACCGCTGCTCGTGGTGCTCTTAGCTGAACAACCATGGGCTCGGTACTACTAGTTTAATTGTGACGATTCTCGTGATTTATTCTAAGGTTCTTTACTTTTCTGGCTACAGGTCTTCTAGAACTAAACGGGAAGTATTACAACTTGTTTTTGTTGCGATATCGCAGATCCTAATTATATTTCGGCAGCAATGCGGCAGTGTTGCCTTTATTGCCACTGATGTTCACGGGCAACAGTGACCACTTTCTTTCAGGTAGTCCGTCCTCTCCTTTGCCGGCTATTTAATTTAAAAAAAACAGGTACTTGTTTCCGGTAGAATATGCAGTGAGCGATCAAACTTTATTTCTTCAGCATTCATTTTCTGAAGGAATTCTTGTTCAAATAACATAAGCAACATCGAAGTAAAATTTATTGTATAAGCAGGAAAATGTCAACTTACTGTATATCCTCAGTTCTAAACTGGTTTAAAATCCGCCGGTAGAAGTGGCGTAAACAAACATTCCCTATTTCGTACACAAACTACTTATATGGTATAAAAGATTTATATGTAGCAAGTCGATTAAACTTACGAATATTTGGACATCGAAAAAGATTTGATTTTTAATAACAGAAGTTTATTATAATTTTGGTGGTATAAGTATGGTAGGTATGGTATTTTATAGTTAATTTATCTCTCTTGTATTTATGTAACCTGGGATCTTAATCTCCTAATTGCAACTCTATCAACAGTCGGTATTCTTTCACACAATTCACCATCTACACAGATACACACAGATCTATACAGAGTAAAAAAATTGAGAGAGAAAAAATTAGAAAGAAATACAGAGAAAAAAATTATACGGAGAAGTTAGAGCCTCTTAGGTACTACTACATCGCACGGGCCTAGTTATATATATTAATTTTAATTCATATTTTATTTACCTTTTAGTTATTAAATTTTTAATTAAATTTTAATACTAATAAAAAGGTTAAACATATAAGTTTATACTTTCTTTGTAACATTATAACTACCCTGCGCGTGCCTGTTAGTTTTGTAAAATCATTAATCAACGTCGCAATAACTAGAGTTTCGTAACGTTTCAGTATTTATAAGCCGAGACTGTATCGCGGGGTATTATGGAATAGCGCCACCCCGGGGACCACCCCCTTTGAATATCCAATATAAGACTATAGCACATAGAATTAAACCGCTCTCGCCGTCTTAATAGCTACTTTAATGAGAATTACTAGTGTGAAATAATCTTCACGCGCTTTCCAACAGACGAGTTTCTTGGACGTTTTTACCACTTACATGAAGTACATTAGTGCCATTTCATTACCATTATAACACTGCGGTAATTCTACATATGATCATTAGTAGTTTCCATCGTTTTACGACCCGTGGCTTGAAGTATCCCTGCCTCTTGATCCTCCTGCTTGTTATATAATGTTTTGTTCGCGCCCAAGACACTCGGAACACAGAATCATAGTCACCGGTTGCAACATTGTGAGCACTATTTTTATTTATGATTGTTCGTTCGCACATAGATATTAAAAGTTGCAACATCGAATCTAGTCAGACCTATTAGTCATATCGATTCTTGTTTTAGGTAGAATATCGCTATCACTTTATCAAGCGCCATTATTGCGAGCGGTTGGCCGTGACCCTAGGTCTAGTGCAGTTATAATGCTTAGCCGGTGTACTGTCACGGTGCAAGCAACAACGCTATACGGTACCCAGCACACTTAACCTTGTTTGGCCCGTAACCATAACTGCATCCTAACCTTGGGGGACCCCGACCAGAAAGAACAATACTGTTAGGCAATGTGCATGCGGCGATGCGCTTGCGCGAACTATTGTGGCCGTTTTACTCGTGTGTCACGAAAATAGTAAAAGGCAAGCGAGGATGGTGAGTTGCATGCTGCATGCTAAATGAGCGTTGAAGACGGGAGTTTTATCGACGCAATAAACCACAACACAAACATAGCCTTTTTGAAGTTGTTATTCGTGATGTTATCGTAGATTCTAGTAGTTTTTATTTGTCAGTTGAAACATAAATGGAATGTTACGTAATGCTTTTGCTTTTGCTTACTATCGAAGGAGTTTAAATAAAATATTGACAACACCAATCATTCGTAGCGAATCGACGATATCTTTTAGGTCATGTAAGGGATGCTCACATATAAAATATATCGATATTTTTTTCGATTGGATATATCGTATCGTTATATCGATGTAGCTCGATATATCCTCCAAAAATAACGAATATTTTCTGTATATCGAATAATATTTCTATGTAATAATAAAACAAAGGAATATAGAAAGAAAGAAAGAAAGAAAGAAACACATTTATTTACAACTTATACTGCACACATAAATAGGAGCTCAAACAAAAGTTTTAAAAATACATATAAAAAAAAAGACAAAAATATAAAACAAAATTAAAATTTAATGAATGTGCTGCAAAAAGCCCTAAATAGGAGCGCACTCAGCGTGTGCCGCGGCTGCTGTGACGCGACCGCGGCGCTGATTTTTTAGTACGCCCCCCGCTTCTAGGTAGCTCGGTCGGCCGTGCACACAACATACTGCATCCACTAATTCGCAATATTTCTTATCTAAACTCTGAAGAAACAAAATTTGATTGACTTTTAGATTGCAATCTGCTTCTTTGCTGAGTTAATACCTGCACGGCCTTTGAAAAAAGCCTTTCCAATGGCACAGAGCTAGCCACCATAGTTAAATATTTGTATGCTATATTATACAACTTGGGGAACTGTACTTTAAGGTGGCAAGCTAAATTTATAAAACTAAACTTTACTTGATAAACTACAAAACTCAACCAACGCAACACACTCTGCTCGGCATTCATTTGACGGCACAGACTAATTAGAGACAGTGGAATTCGTACATCAGCGTTTCGTTTCTCCATCTCCCAGTATAATAAACAATAACTGTAGTAATGATACACTTTCGACTTTAAAAACTAGTATCAATTAAATTGAATGGTTTTTCTATATAATATTTTAGTTCCATCATTTATGTTACGATATTTCATAATATCGGATAAAATATATTGATAGTATGTATCGATTTTAGATAATTTGATAATATCAGATTGATTCGATATATCAAGTGTATATATCGATATTTTAATAAATATCGTTTTGTATCGAGCACTCCTAATTGAACCACGCCTGGCTTTTAGCTGTTACTGTAATACATACAACTTGACTTATTGTGGATTGATGAGATAACTAGCATGCACATTTTTTAATCAACACAGTAAAATACTAAGTAATATATCCTCGTAAAATATTGGAGTCTACCCACCCTAATATATCATTCGTATGAAATAGAATGCGTACTTTTTATGCGATTTGCAGTGTAGGCCGGGCCGCATTTCTTTTGGCAACTAACGAACCCCAAAGTGTGTATGGCCTAAAAATTTCATGGCGATTTCAGTGATAGATTTCGGCATTTTGGGTTTTGGCTTTTGGGATAATAATAATAATAATAATACTCTTTATTGTACACCATAGCACGGACATGTCTTGAGAACAATTTAAACAACATGAATATACAATGGGCGGTCTTATCGCTAAAAAGCGATTTCTTCCAGACAACCTTGAGGTGAGAAGTTAAAAGCATAGGAATATTATCTAGAGGCTGGGTGTACTAAACAAAATTGGATAACAGCTTAAATATTACATATCTTATAGACAGCAATGAACGAAGTTAGTATAGGGAAGTAAGCAGAACACAAAATCAAAGTTGTAAGTAATATTTTCTGACTTTATTTTTAACTTCCAAATTGTTTTTGTTAACCGTACTTAGTAAACTGTAAACTGAATTCAAATTTAAAGTTATAAACGTATTTTATAGGTAACGACGAGGTATTGAATATACGAAACACTTATGTTTTTCTTATTTACTATGTCTTGGAATCATCTATTCTAAACTAATATTATGAAGCGAGAACCCGAATTTTATGACTTTATATACGGAAAGTAATCTCTGGATCCACTGCAACTATCTGAATATTTTTTTACCATTTTAAAATAACACTATTCCGAATGTAGATAGAGTATATCAGTTTTCATATAATATATCGATTTTGTATTCACAGTAATTAATCGTTGACCCGAAAGAAGTCTGGGCAGTTAGCTTGTATATAATTTATAAAGATATTACACGTAAGTATTGTATGTAGAACCTTAGTAACTTATCGGCTGAGGGAAGACCAAGTTTATACCAAAGTAAAAGCCTTCAAACTTAACATAATACGAACTACGACGACCTCGAGTCTCTTAACTAACACGAGGAATAACACTACTACGGTGGTGTGGTTGTAAAAAATGATTTTATATGTTATTCAAGGTTACTTGGGCGCGATGGCCAAAAATAAACGTGTCACCCGAGTTCCTGCGGCGCATTTAATATTTACGTTTTGAACCAACAACTTCCCGTCTCTTATCCTTATCGGCGATGCGCTCGTCGCGTTGGAATTGCTCAATTACACGACTTGGCATTGTTGTCGGTCAGCCGTGGCGAAACTGCAGAGCAGGTGTAACCTGCGAGCGTTTTACGTGACTGTCTTGCGCGATGAATTTATGCACCGTCTGCTCCGATCAACAATTACAACTAGATAACGGATCATGCATGCAAAAACCGACTAGAGGATTATTACTCACGCTCTGGCTTATTTCGAATTACAAGTTACGAATTGTTAAGTTGATTAAAGAGAAATATGGTTTGCGATATTTTCAAAATTTTATATCGTTTTATATCGGACCATTGATGAGCGATTGTGAATGGTAGGTACATGATAAAAAGGGCGTAATAGTTATAGTTTGATTTTAGCAATTGTGACATTAATACAGTGTTAATGTTTATATTGTATATAATGTGTTTTGCAGTTACTGGAATTGGTTGAAGCATACATCCATCGGGACCGTATTGTGTTCTCGTGTTTAACTACACCTAATCAAAATATTTATAGCTCCTACCGATGTTGTCGCCGCAATAAATTAATCACATCGCCACCTTGGACTCCGGCATCGATTTCATACACTGTAGTGACAGCAGTTCTTTTCAAGCGTATCGAACCGAACCAAATATGTCTCAGTGATCAATCGTGAATCAGTGGCTCGGTTTACATTCGACGTAAGAAGGAAACTGGGGTGGTTTGTGAAATAATACAATGGGACCCTCCCATAAGTACTGAATACACGCGTTAACCAAAGCCCCAAAAGTTTCTTCCCTTAGGTATATACTTTTAAAATTTAAGGACGAAATTTTTCGCATTTGAGTTTTACATAATTTAATATTATTATCATTTAACTTGGTCCATAAATACACACACAAAAACTGATGTTTTTATATTACAGTCATCAACTTCATCGACGTTAACTTTATAGTATCCAAGGAGATAAATCTATAAATCACGTTTAGTCACACATACTTACGTCACATTTAACAGCAATCATTTATGTTGACGTGTGCATAAACCAGTAGTTTTTGCTAACGGCGCCATGTCATGTCCTCTAGAAAACTTGTTTTTATTAGTACCTAAATTTCCATTTTAAGACGCATATGTGATGTGTGCGAGTTGTGTTGAATCCTTAATGAATTTTATTCAAAACGATTCATACGAAACGTGGTAAGTTTCAGGAAAATAAAAATACAGCGTCACAATATCTACCGCTCTCAAAACAGGATGTTTTTCAGTGACGTTCGCACTCTGTTAGATAAGCTCTACTTTACATAATTGCCTTTCATTTTAGGCATTCAACTGCTTTAATACTAAAACATCGGGGCCAGAGAATTTTAAGGTGGGTATTAGAATCTCATGTAGGTATATTTGAGGCAAAAAAATTCTACTGTGTCAGAAAAACAAGATTTTTGCAAGAAACATCGCAAATATGATATAACGAGTTATGTGTGATGTGTTTAATTTTCTAATTGACGCGTCGAGTCACGAATCACTTCGATCGGTCATACCTTCAGAAACAACTTTTATAAATGATTCGTATAATCATACTTTTATTTTGTTATTATTGAATACTGGTTATTACTGTTAGAAACATTATAATTAATATCCTTTAGTGACGACACTTCATTACGACTTATAACTAGCAAAATGAATGCTTAACCTCTTGACAATATAATTTTATGTCATTCGATCATTGCTGCCCTTGTATTATTCCATGGAAGTAACCAATACGAGTCGACGTAACAGTAAGATTAATTTAATTAACATTTAGTGTTGTTAAACACTAGATAAAACCGCAGGGGTAATTTTTGGTCTTTTAAATAAAAATGTTGACCAAATCCGGTTTGGATATCCCTCATACGTTCAGATTTATAGCTGAAAATTTGGCTGTGATCCAGTTTTGGGATCTAGAGGACGGGGTTCGTGCAGCACATTATAGACTTTTATGTTATTTATAAACGTCTGCATTGACGCCGGGTTGTCTAGACTATGCTTAATTGAATACTCTCTGTGATCCGCCCAGTCACAGTGCTTTGTCACCGATACCACTTGGTACGTTGCATGCAACTACATATAATTATATGAACCAGCGTCTAGGTACGTGAATACAATTATGAGTCTTCATGTGGTGATAGCTCAATTGCTTCTGTAATGATTATATGTATGCGTTGAGTTGATTAATTTTCAAAATATCTTCTTTATCATATTAACAATATGATACAAATGTTAATCATCAGTGTTATCATTTCCTTATCACAATCGTTATATTGATAACGAAAATAATCTTACCTACGTTTTTCTATGTACAAACATGAAGAATTTTTTTGTAATTACGCAAATTAAAATTAATGTTACACTATACTTACATGTAATATATGATAAACACGAATATTTCGATTAAGCTGCGCAGGTATTTCAGTGCCTATTTGGAATTGGAATTCTGAACGAATCGTAAGCGACTGCTAGGTATTTAAGTGCTCTAAGAACTTTTTTACAAATCTAATCTCAGTAACGGTTTCACATTAATTTGTACTATTTTGTAGCCTTCGCGATCTAGATCTAGGGAGTATTCAGGATGTTTGTTTAGTGCGCGCCATTATGACCAGATGTTTTATAATTAAACTCATTATTACATATTGCGCTCTATTAATTGTCACTGCCTAATAAAAAACAAAGTCTCTATCTCTATCCCTGTGTTTCTTACAAAAATAATACCCAAATTATTGTCCGGTTTTTCAAACGGCTTGTACCAATAGATAGTGGTTTACGAGAAAAGTATGCTTGCATGGGATACACATGAAAAACTTAAAAAACACTCGATGAACACGAACAACAATTGTTTCGGATTCGTTTACTATTTGGTAATGTAAGGATGACTTTTCCCAAATGGAAGTGTGGGCGGGGTCGTGGTACTGGTGTAGTATAAGATAACATTACCTTATTAGTATCTTATTAGCACCTCTATAAAATACATTATTAACTATGCTCCATAATCATTACGTATCTATACAATACAGGTATATTTTGAATTCAATTTGAACGTCTCGCGTGTTCGTACGACGCAGTTCGCGTCGTCATTCGTTATGCGCACTGCAAAGGTCTAGAATAACTTCCCTACGTCCTCTTTCCCGGCCACTTATGATGCGGGTCTTCAAGAGGCGAGTTATAAGTTGGTGCGATCAGTATCTTAGACTTCATCCCCAATTACCATCAGGTGGGACTGTTGACGAGCATTAACTTATTTTACATAAAAAAAATTACATTCAGTGTTTTAACATGTTGTCATTTATTTATATCGATCATCATTGTGATTCATATCAGTTGTCGTTGCGTACACGTACGAGATAATGATAGGGACGTGTCTAATGATGATCACAGTAATCGTGAAAAATATGTGGATTTTCATAGATAGTGCACACACAAGTAATTAAACTTTCCTGTGTATTTATACTATTGATTTCTGAAGTGGCTTCAAAAGTATTTAAAGCGTTATAAATAGTTTAGGGTTATTGATACAAAGTTTTTTCCTATTTTTCTTTTGATGCCTGCAATGCAGTCTTTGCATACCCTCCGCTACATAGTTTAAAACAAACGTTGGTCCGCTTGTCCGTCCGTCCGTTTCAAAATTTGAAACGGTTTCTGTCTGTTCGTCGGAATGCAATAACATAAACAAAACACAAATTATTCAAGTGAAAGGTAATAAGATTATATTAAAAACTAGCAGCCCCCTCCGACTTCGTGCGGGTTGAACAATTAATTATGTACATGATTATTCAAAATTTTATGTTTTTTGCTTGGATTAGACACCATTAGGTTTACTGATATTTTATATGTATACCCTGCGGAATTAAGTGGTCTCATTATGTACCAAATTTTTCTCTTGTACCAATAAGCCATTCTTGAGTTATATAACGGGACATAAATACAGACAGACAAAATTTTCAAAATGAGTAAATTGATGTTAGTGACTCATAAAATGCATTATGCACACATATACATTACATGACACTACAGATTTATATGGTAGTATAGACGTATAAAATAAAAGTTTTGGGTGTGGTCACAGTTTAACAACGTACCGTTTACTGTGATTGCAGTTATGTATGAAGTTGTATGAATTCTCGTAGTATGAGTAATAATGACATTATTTATAATCTCTGTAATCTTTCATTAATTAAACCTATGAAGAAGTATCATGACTTTATGTGGCTTCAACCAATTAGCTGCCCACTGTGGGGCTCGGGTCTCTTCTTGTAGATTAGAGGAAGTACTTTAACGTTTGATATCTAATAATAACAAACAGGACTAATGCGATAACGGGCTCTCGGGAAATGTGACATTTTAAAATATCTCAAATATTTCATTATTTTACCTATAAAGAAGAATAACGACATTTTTAATCTCTGTGTGTCTCATACGCTTGTTCATAACGGGAAAATCATTCAAACTATGACAATTATGAGATACATAGTAGATATCGATTCGGTTTCTATGAAAAAATAACGATGTAATTGCAGTAACGGCGATTTAAAAGGTTCTGTTGTAATTTTGATATTTATGGAATCTTTAAGCGATATATCGTAGAATACTTCAAATAAAATGTACCCGGATGTACTAGTAGCGCTGCGTGCCTGCTCGCAATTTGCAATCTATTCATGCGCACGAGATGAATAGAGATGTGAAATCTCGTATATTAACAATTCACACTACTGATTGGAAATTTTGATATATTATTCGAGTTCTTTTTAAATTTAAATTCATATTATGGATGTATTTGTTTATTACGATGGTTTGTCATTATATAGTATTGTCTTTCTAGTTAGATATGGCGCATAGTCAGTCACGCTGGTTATTAGTTTGATTTATGGATTTTAAACATCTGTAAGAACATTATTGAGTCTCAAGTATGCAGGTTTAATCACGATGTTTACCTTCGCCGAAGCAGGTGAAACGCAAATTTGTAATACAAAATTTAAAAAAGTAATAGAATCACATAAAAGATTCGAATTCAAGTCTCACGTGGGGTGACTGACGTTTAAACCAATAGACTATAACGTAAAGTGTTTACTATAAAGCATCATCAGCTTACTTAACCCGACTACAAACGAATACTTAATTTGTAAAGTGAAACACACATTTCACATTTAATGTTGATTTTTGAGTGGGCCGTTTAGAGACAGCGAAGAAAAATATTTGTGTGATGAAATTTTTATGGCGTCATAGTCGCCCACTTTATAATTGGACAAGTACACCGACGCAGTCAAGCTATTCCAATCCTTCAAGATTTTTATTAATGCTACAATCGCCAAACATACTCAATAAAAATTAGAAATATGACCTCTAGCGTCGTAAGGTCACTCACTAGGAGCTACGACTGGTTCCAATAACTTATACCTATGTACTGATGGTTAAAAGATCACACTACAGTAGTTGCAACTGTTATAAGTCTCGATAAACTAAGATAGAAATATATTTCTATACATAATATTGTTTTTCCCTCTGAGGATATATCCAATGCCAAAGTAATAGTAAGCAGCCATAAGTAAGTATAAAATAAGTTCGTACAATGTAGGAATAAATCAGCAGTGAGCTACGAATAGATTATCGGAATCGGACAGGCGGTCGTTGTAGTGGCTGGTTGTCCAATATTTGAACGCTCAGTTCATTATTTTAGAACATTTCCAAAACTGCCAATCCATTGAACATGCTAGACTAAGATCTTCTTATTTTGGACGGAAACACATGTAAAAGAGTACCGTAACGAATGCCGACTACGCCGCAATGGTGTGACAATAAACATTTGATATTCCATATAGTCACTCTTGCGTCAACCGCTTACCGTCTACTATATAAACTCTAAATGGAATTTACAAACATAGTGCATTCTGTTTCACTCAAGACTTCCTTGTTTGTTGCAAAGGCGTGAAATCAAATACTGCCAACTGTTTGTACAGGTTTACCTTAACATAAATTTAAACGTTTATACAATAATAGCCGCCTTCGCGATTCATTTTAATTTGTCGAATATCGACAGGTTAGAACGTGGTTTACGGTGACATGATTACGCTGTGGACCGCACGATTCGTTGCTCTAGTGAGTTGTAAATCTTTCGAGTCATTCCATGCACATGACCATGTAACTGTATTCGCAAAAGTGTTTAGTTTACTAAAACTCAAAAGATTCCTCGTTTCGTAACGCTGGCAACGTATTTGTGAAATATCAGTGAAACAGGTATGCAAACCGTTTTAGTCATGTTAGTTACTGTAAATTTGTGTTCTGTGACTAACGGTAGTAATAAAGTTACGTTACAAAAGCCCTCATACTCTTGCCCATAAATCTCTCTTACGTGTATACCTAAAATTAGCAGACATAGGGAACATTTTTTTTGGCAACATACTTTATATATAGAAGCAAAAAATGACGTTCATAAGTGTATTTACTAAATACCTATATGATTAAATGATTTTGAATTTGAATTGGAATTTGAATATATTTTTTATAATAAGTAAAAAAACCTCACACGGTCGATTCCGTAAACTTCTGATACATCCAAAATCAGTAAATATCAAGACCATCCTATACTTGGCTACTCTTTAATGTGCATGTCCACTGGCTGTAGCGATTTTTATCAACTAAGGCGTTTGTTTATTCTCTCATCTAATGCATACCTTGCAGACCCTTGTAGCTAAGCAGTTTTAATACAATTCACAAATACTACTTATGAATATAAGTGTAGGATGATAATTAATAATTTTAAAATTAAAAAAAAACGTATAATTTCAATTACAAAACCTGAAAGAAAAATACATTTTTGATAAACTTCGTATTTCAGTGCGATAAAACTCTATTTTTCATGGAACCATTTGATTATTGTCAAGTATTTCAAACCATGGTTTTGTAACAGTTCCTTTTATCTTGTCGTGTTACTATATTCTCTTATCTAATCTGTGGCAATTCGCACCGTAAACGGTGTAGTGAGACTAGGGTTACAAAACGTCAAGATTTGTCTTGACATATCGCGGTTTTAACGAACTTGTCACGAAGCAGAAATTCCACGATGTCACATTTTATGTTGATATATGTATATGTATAGACTACCTGTAAGCGTGAACATATTTCAGATAATAAAAAACTGAAGTAGGTACAAAAAATAAAACACGCTTTCTTCGCGTTATTACTCCAGTATATAAACAGTATTATTACAGAAGGTCAGACCATATTATATAAATCGAACAAGATATCAGGGCATTTAAATTTGCCATTTAGATAACCCTAAGTAGCTTCGGGATTCTTAGATTTGCAGTCGGGATTGCAAGTTGTATGATAGAAATACATTTATATATATATATGTATTTAATATTACCGCTTGGAGTAACACGGAGCAATAAATAAATCAATAAAAACATTTAACTACGCAACGCATTGTTATTGGAATGAAAATTGTGCAGCAGAGGTTGGTAAAAGTGCCAAAGTGCAGGAATTGTAACAATATCAAAGTTGAGAAAGTGACTCAATTATTAAAATGCCCTTAATTATTGGTATTATAGTCGGTGAAACCCACAACACTGCTTCTTCGAACATCTGTTCGGATGTCAGGGTCGAAGGTTTTATTGAAATGGTCTTAAAATTTATTTAATCGCGTAGGTATTCAAGATTAATTAGACTACCGTACCCCGTAACCCAGTTGGTAGTTACCCTGCCTATATATGACAGATATATGTTTATTCTCGTGTCTTGGGGTCTTATGTTTTCATATTTGTCCATGTTCATGTCACCCGCAACATAGAAAATCCTAGTACGGAGGTCTGAGTCTGTGAACGTTTAGTTATTTATTTATTTATTATATTTACATCGAAATTACATCACCATCAAGATCCTTAACCATTCCACCTCCAGACGCTGGTCTTTCTCATAAGAAGGATCGGATACAAGCGCACTGCTCAAATTGAATATTTCGCAATTACAGAATGTACTCATAAATTTTGTTTGATCTTGCAAAAGGCAAGAATTTATAAATATGACAAGTAACATAAGACAATACTATCCTAAACTAGCTGTGTATGCGACTTCGTCCGCGTGGAATTTAAGAAAAAAGTTATTTAGTAGAAATAAAAGTAGTCTAAGTTACTCCTTATTACATCGGCTACCTGCCAGTGAAATCCCGTCAAAATCGGTCCAGCCGTTTCAGAGATTAGCCGGAACAAACAGACAGACAGACAAAAATTGTAAAAAATGTTATTTTGGTATATGTACCATATATACATTCATATGCATGTAGTAAAAAGCGGTTATTTTAATATTACAAACAGACACTCCAATTTTATTTATTAGTATAGATAACGTAACCGGGTAAACATTAATACTTATCAATGAATACTACTTTTTTGTCATAATCAAAAAACAACTCATCTGAAATATGTCTGTATAATCTAACCAAGTTCTTATATTTTAGTTACTTAGGTAGGACATGTTTCGGTTGAACACTGCGAATCGCTACATACTGTGTTGACTTGACTTGCCTTACGTCATTGTCGCTTGAATTATTTGCAAATTTTAGATGTTGACCGTGTGGGAATCCCAGCCGATTTAATGGAAAGAAATTGCTTCACATTTATAAACTTAATTGTATTGATTCATTCTGATTATGATTCAGTTAGCATTGTAACACAAATATTCCCTTTCATTGTTCCACTTATCAATATGTGTCACTAAACGGTGACATACATTGACAGGAATTTTCTTTCATTATCCTTACATGATCTAATCAAAAAGATCACTACATTGTTCGACATAATCAATCATAGCTACCTACCTACCAACCGGTTACAATAATGAGGAATTTTCGTAAAACAATTACGTTAGGCACGGCGTTACACAAACTCCATTCACCGCATAGTACCACACACTTTCCTTTTTTACGATAAAATTATCTGACAAGTAGGTACTTAGTTTTATAGGTATTAAAAGCGATTCTGTGTAGTTAACATGTCAAACAGGTACAAGCAGTGTTGTCGTCATGCTTGATACTTTTATCTGCCGTATATACACAGTTGGCGGGGTCTTCGACTCGTCTATTTACGTACACATGCCATCCTGTATGTCGCAAGAGCACCTGAGTCGCGTTCACACACTCGCAACTTCACTTCGGCTTCACAAGAGATTTGCTTAGGCCTCTCTCGACTGAAAAATGCAACCCTTCAAGCGTTATGAGCCGTTCTCTATTTGTATTTTGCTTTTCCTTGTTTCATATTGCGTACTTATCTATTGTCCTTTGCTGAGAACGCTTCAAAATTTGCGTTCTGTTCACAAGTAGGTATATGTAAGCATACACTTTTAGAATTAGTACTCGATAGTTTAAAAGTAAGATAAACCATTTTATTTACGACTATTAATAATATTGATTAACGATTTCTAGAAAATAGAAATAAGGACAATGCGAAATACAGTGTCGCCAAGCTGTTATTCGTGGACGGTCGATCATAATATAATTCTAGAGATAAATAGTAGCTAGGTACACTCGAACAATGATAAATGTTTGTGGTTACGGTATGTGACATTTCGTGCTAACTGGAAATTTTATGCGGCGACTGAAGGTTCTCGCTTGTTTCTTAAACTTCTTACGGCAGGTTACATTTATCATTGCCTCTGATAACAATCTGGGCGGTATTTCTGCAGGCGTGAGAAACAAAGACAACTGTTAAGAGTGCGCTACTCTTCGTGACCGGTACACATTTACTGCCCGGTTTCATTTATTATCTCAATAAAGTGCCTATAACGTGAAATAGCGAACAGGAGCTTTCTTTATCTACAAGTGCCTCATCGGTATTTCTTCAATAGTGTCATATGTTAATGTTTCGTTTTGAGTACCTTAGTACATCTTTGCCTTTACATGAATTTGGTTCTGTTTCATACATGTTATATTTTCTGTTAGATTACAATTGTGGTATTTTTCGAAAATGCGATTATTTCTTGCGTTGTTGGAATTGAGCTGTTCAAATCTCATATACATACATAAGCTGTATGAATTTTGCTGATTGCAAAATTATTTGGAGTGAATACCGAGAACTAGCTGTTTGGATAGTTTACGCTTTAACACATCGCTTGCTCAACTACTTCCGTTTACCTCATTTACAAGTACCTAGTTAATATAGAAACTGTTAGGTATCGTAACATATTGGCACCAATATAGTACAATTTCGAATAATTGTTTTTTTTTTCATAATTCTGTATACTTAGTTCTAAGTTCTTACGAAGGAAGTGATAGTTTTAATGTTTAACATAAATAGAAAATTGCCATTAATATTTTTGTAGGATTCGTGTTAGTATGGCTGTGATTATTCGAAATAAAATAAACGTGTCTTCGTGTTGGCGACGTCTATTTGTTTCGTTATAGTTTGATCGTTATTTTAATTAAAAGAAAACCCACTTATAAGCACCAAAAGTTCATTGTTATTACTACAATACAGAGTGAATGTTAAGTAACAATACATTGTATGTAATACGTGGTTTTATCACCTTCGACCATGCTATTTGGATAGTTGGTCTGCTGTTTGTTTTGTGATTGCATCATTGCAATAGCAACTAACCCCAAATTATTAATTAGGTATTTGAATATTCGGTTTATGTTTTAGAGATTCCATCTATGAACAATATTCTATCTATTCACAAACACGTCTATACTTTAAAGTTTGATAATCGATATCACACTGTTTCATAGATACTGGTTAAAACCATAAGGACTTGACAATTTTTATAATTAGCATGACAAACCTTATCTCAAGACATTTGCAATAATAATTGTGTTGACAAAATTGATAGGTAATGATTGTTGTAATTTTAATATAAAACTTTACCTTATAAATAAATTTAACTTTTCAGTTAAAGCTATCCGCTCCTGGCATATGTCTTTGTTAATTAGTGAGACTCTAATTGGTCTTAATACAGTACTTTTGTGCCCACTAGTCCATCGGTCCGGAAATTTATGTCAAAGGGATTAAAATATGTTTTCGATAACACAGAATTGTAAAGATACGATGCGATTACGATAAACATTTAAAGTTGTATTTTAACTTAACGAGATAGATGGTAATACTCCCAAGGTATTTCTTTTCATCGGATTTTAGTCCAACAAGCGATCGTAGTACGTGCTATTTCACAGATTTCCACGGTAAGAAAACACGTAGCGATATATTTTTATATATATACTAATCACTTTCGGATCAAATATCAGCATTGTATGCAAGTATCAGTTTCAATTAGCATGCATAGAGTGTTGCGCGCGCACTCATTATCAGCAATCAAAAGCCGCGCGACGTGGCCCGATAGTCGTGCGTGCCTTACCGGACCCTAAGGGCGACGGCGATTATCATTTGAATTATTCAAATGATCCATCGATTACTGTTATCCTTAGATGACTTAGGACCGTTAGATGGCTTAGTTGAGTAATTGAACACTAAATGTACTCCTGACGTATATTTAATTACTTCAAAAAATTATTTTACTTAAATTAATATTTATTATTCTTATTATATATATATTTCTACAATTCGTCCTCTCGGCGATGTCAAGGTGTTATACTGCTGCGCGTAATCGGCATCTTAAGTCCTGAGGCATGTTCTGAAGCACTGTCATCGAAACGCATTAAATCACGAAGTTCCATAATTAACATCTTGATTATTTCATTCGTATTTTGTAAGGTTCACGTGACATTTACTGCTGCAGTCGAATAGAATCCGCACGACTTTGCACATATCACGTCTCCTACTATCGCAACCCGCAAATCATTAATAAGGACCCACGTTTCAAAATCCATAGAAAGCCGCAACGGTAGTATATGAACATTCGGAACATTCGAACATGGCTCGTCTGCTTTTCTAAAAATGGCTGACTTCATATTATGGCATTCCTTTATAGTTAGCCCATGGTTAAAGTATCCGCCCACTATAACTGGTGTAGAAGAATAAAAACACTATCTGATTTTCCCTTGCAAAAACTTTTTAACTGCTAGTGTTTCTTTTATGTGAGTTAAAAATATTACTTCCCATCGTGACATGGTTATCAATAACATTGATATTGATTAATGGGAAATGTTCCATTGTTTGCTAATTGAAACATGAAATTTAATAGCGGCCACTTTGTCGCAATTATTTAATGTATTTCATTACCACTACCCGTCTGTCGTATAGGACAATACGTAATAAATTTTGAGGTAACGAATGCGTAATAAACAATCCCGCAAGTGCAACAAGGCCCCGAATTGTGGTAGGTATCAATTACAAGTATGGCGAGGCGGTCTTTCGGGCTCCCTTTAATACGGGCACACCATTTTAAGTTGAGAATAATGCAAATATGGCTCGGTCGGTTCTTATTATCATTTGCCTGTGTACACAAATTATCGGTAACTGTTTATACAATAATGGTTTATTATTATGCTTTAAACAGCATTGTCTTTTTACGCATATGTGAATGACTCATGGGATTCTCATTAAATTTACTCTCAATCGTCCATGCAGATACGTAATAGTTACAATCATAAGAAATATTTGGATTGATGCACGGTAAGTCATATCTTAAACATATTTACCATTGAGTCATGTATATGTGTACACAGTTGTAGAACAGGCGATATTTACTAGGAGGTGTGAGGTGTCACATTAGTTAGGATCGCGGTAGTTAGTTGTGAAGAGCCAACTCGGTCAAAGCAATTATTTTCGTTCACTGTTACTGGATCACAGATTTAATCCTGTGACCAAAACATCTGTTGCTGGTCTAATTATATATTGTACGGCGTTGATCCTTTTAATCGGTATCTTTGTTGAGTTCGAAATAGTGTTGTTATTGAACGTATGAGCTTGTAGCTGTCAATGTGAGTGAGTGAGTGAAGTTAAAGGGAAATAGTTGGTGACCTTTATGACAAAATTTCATAATCACATCACGACATTGGCATTGTTAATAAAATGTTGGTAATGAAACGTTCCTGATAACACGCGGTTTAAGATCCTTCGACATTCGAGTTGTCTTCTATTTAGCACCAAAGCATTAGGTGAAAGATGCTCCGAAGCTCGTTTTTAATTAATACTCGTCTTTGACAGCGGTAAATCTTTAACTTGAAGTCAGTGGCGAAAAGAGTTCGAATAAAGTTATTAAAGAGAATTAAAGTTTTTGCAAGACAAAGATTCAATACTATTTGAGCAAAGTAGTTTTCCTAGAGATGTTCGTTAAACGTACACGAAGTAGTAGAATCCAATCTATACTTAGATTAAAACTGTAACGGGGTCATGTCTGCTGTGCTCACATCATCCGGAAATCATCTAATGGTTCATAATGCAATTTTGTATGTTCCTCACGTATGGTATACTCCAAATACAATATATCTCCTATTTAAACAAGCTTAATAAACATGCAAAGACAAGTTTTACATATGGATGCGGTTGTAGTACCAAGTAGTTATGATGATTTTTTGTTAATTCTTTGTTTCTTTAGTTCCCACTCACTAACTGCTAATATTTCTTAACTAAGTCAAATTCACTTAACTGTGTAATTGCCGCAGAGGATTGCATCTGGTCTGCAACATTGCACCAATTGAACGGGCAACAAAAAACGAACCGCGCAATTGTCCTTAATTAACTAATTAGTCTATTTGCCGATCAAGAAAGTTGAGTATTGTACTACACCACCCATGACTAATCGCCACATGCTGATCATTCATAGTTAATATTTAATACGACCTTGTTATGCAACGTCCACAACCCATTTTGATCTGAATTTAATTAAGACTTGAGACACAATAACATTCATATGTATATATTGTTTTTTTCGTAATAGGAAAAAGTTTATATAGCAAACGCATTCTAGTGGTAAAAAGCGTTCAGGCCCTTTGAGAAGTCTCATCCACATCAAACTGCAAAATAAATTTGGATTTACACCAAAGAGGTTTTGTATCTGGAACAATACCATGATGAACGAGCTGTGGTGCACACAAGAGACCAAGGTGAATATTAAGTAGGTAAGAATCCCTCGCTAAACGATAACATGATCTCTTAAGTCAAAAGTACTCATAATTAAAATATCTGTAGAAATCAGTTATAAGCACTACACGCACTTGGTGGTCGTGAGTACCGTGGTCTCTTACAATTAGAACTAACCAGCCATGAGAGTCATTCACTCACTTCATGCGAGACAGAAGGAACCAGTATGAAATTACCGCTTTCTGCGCTTGGCCAAAATGGATTTCTGGGCGATGTTGTGTCATTGCAAATGACAAGAGCTGGAATAAATGCTGCAATAAGCGTCGTTGATATCATGTCAATTTCTCAGAATATGAACGGTTGAATAGCTAAAAGCGCCATCAAGTAATAATACATATTACGTAAGCAGCCACTCTTTGATATTACATGTGAAATAAATAATTATTAAAACGAATGTTACAACAATACCCAATATTACGACATGACTGTGATCACATATCAACTTGAACTTGACCAAATAAGCAATGTCAAACTTAAAATGGACGCGGTCACGGTTGGTCGTCAAGCTTACTCGCTAATAACACGAATAAATAATGGCCTTACTCGTATTGCAATTACATCATCTTTGTAAAACGACTCGTATACAATTGTAGGAAGAAGCGGAGACGTAGATGTTCCAAATAGACATTATTCCACGTTGGTTATGATGACAACTGCATGCACGTTTACTGCGTTGCTAGCCGGCATATTGGACGTAGCATCATTTATGATTTGTACATTAGAATGCACCAATAATGTCGCGAGTGCAACTAAGTTGGACTTTAAATGTTAAATGCTTTGAAACAGGCAAAAGGGATATCACCAAGATGGTGACTGACGGTCAAGAAAAAAGTATTATTAAATACGTTTGTTAACTGGCTTTTAACACTGCGACCTAAATACATCAAAAAGTACACGGTTGAATTCAAAAGGTTGTGGGTAGTTACCTAGGTAGGTAAGGAATTAACCTCTGTTACAGAGTCCATCAACATTCAACAGGACCCTTTCATAACATATCGTCCTTTGCACAACGGGTTTCACCATGATGAGGGAGATTGGTTTGGAATCGAATGATATATGGATCACCCTACACCCTATTGAGCTGTGTTTATAATTTCGAGCAAAATAATAATGTGGATTGTCTAACATTGCAGATTAATAACAAATCTCTTTTGAAACTAAATCGGACGTTAGCTATGAAATGTTGATGATCATTGATGAGTTGAGCGTTGACGTAAATCATTTTTGGAAAATTTTGTTTATTAGTAGGAATACAGGTAGTATTGCTGCTGCTTACTTGTATTTAAAGTCAAAATCTGCAATTAATTTAATGTACCAAGTTTAAATGTGTTTAAAATAAAACGTTCCGGCTCACTGGTATTGTAAATATATTGTTCACAAGCAGGAGAAATATCAGGAACTAGAGTAGGTTATCCGCCTCCACCCGGCTGATCTACATTACCTACGCTGATGTCATTTTATACGATGTTATTTTACCTGTCGGTCGCCTTTGTTAAACTAATATTTTAACAATATTATCAACTTGCTTATCTGTCTGTGTTTTTGAATGTGTAGTTTTTGCACCAAACCCGTTGATCTTTGTGGCGTTTTACATTATAATTTATGACTGCCTACCATTTAGTGTGATTCAATGACTCTGCCATAAACGAATTCTTTGGATGATAAATGTCTTCTTTAACATAACAATACGTCTCGATATGTGAACTTGTAGTAAAAGAATACATGTATCTTGTTAAATTGGTCACCGTTGGTATAGCGTCAATTACGAGTTCTTCATATTTTGTGAAATTTAAATGAGCGCCATGAAAGGAATTTTCTTTACCCATAATTATGTAATTACCTACCGAATAATCGACTAATTGTTTATGTAGAATTTCTGAGAATTATTTATGTCGTCCTAGAGATGTCCGTGCATGATGAAATAGGTAGTTAATAAATCCAAAAAAATTTTTTAACGACTGCCTTGAACGGCACCTGCTTGACACACTGTATACTCTAATAATAATTTGGCACTTAACTGGCTCCAACCACAATTGTTTCAATTAAAATATGACAGATGACCTATATTATTCTCCGTCATACTTCTTATGAAGTATGCTCTTATAAAAGGAAGTAGCTGCAAGTTATACCTTGTGTAACTCCCTAGCTAGCCTGGCATCGTTGTTCTTAAAGCTATACTACAGCGTCACTTATTGCATCCAAGATTACCTATTAACCATTAAACCACCTATGAACCACAAAACAAATATATTGGGTGAATATGTCCCCAAATCAAAGATTAATAAGGAACTCCATGCACTAAGTTACCGGATTTGAAACCTGTGAAACGTTAAAGATTGACGCTCTCACCATTATAATGTAATGTTCATAGGAATGTAATTTAAGCCATCTCGACTCGACCTTTAGCCATTTGCACGTGAAGGGGAACAAAGAGATTGGTTACGTATCACAACAATACTATATAACGAAACTCGTATGACCAATATGAGTAGAATGTATTGAGAAAGCGTAAATAATTGACTTTTGAATAACAGAGTGAGTACAGACGATCTATTGAACACACTAACTTCCACGTGACAATAGTAAAAGCGTAAACTGTACTATATATAGTTCTTAGTTTTCGTTTCGGTAGAAGAAACAACTTTTTAATATATTTCTTGAGTTGCGATCAATACTTACATTATTTGATTACGGTGTTCCGTCATGTTTTCTACTTGTCGATAAAAAGTCTTCTTCATATACTTATTAACTAATATCGTCCATCGAAATACGTCCAAAATAATATTCTTTCGATATCCAAATACAGATAACGAATGCCCTCAGCATCCCGGGTCCCAAAGTAGACGATACTTGATATAACTGTACGTACTAATTCAAACTATTTAGTTACGTGCATGGTATCTATAAAAAAAATTGGAAGTGGTTGAAACAAATTGCATTGAGAATACCTACAACTTTCTTCCGCGTTACTTGCAAGTGCATTGTGGGCGACATCGCAGCACAGGGAGCGCTCGCGATGAGCCTTTACATCATAGTTATGATGGCGGCCCACGCGCGGGCGACAAGGCCGGCCGCTGCGCAGTTGTCGCCATGCTCGCCATGATTAATCGGGCCCCGATCACTGCCGGACACACGCCGACACGCCACACTCCGACACAACCGGCCGCAAGCCTCTCATAACATCACAGCCTTTTTGAAATCGCTCTTTTATGTAAGTGCACCTAAAATTCCACCCTTCCTTAAATTTCTTTATT
The DNA here is from genome assembly GCA_003671415.1 of Megathymus violae. Classification (NCBI taxonomy): domain Eukaryota; kingdom Metazoa; phylum Arthropoda; class Insecta; order Lepidoptera; family Hesperiidae; genus Megathymus; species Megathymus violae. The sequence goes on from PDGT01000001.1 coordinate 13,518,761, forward strand.
ACTCCTCCGTATTTACCACACCTAATGTTGTAAGTAACTTTCTAAATTTTAATTCTCGCTGTCTGGGCTGATAAATTAATACCTAATAATATTTTTGAAGAAATCATACAATAAATTAGTCGATGGATTTTTCTTGGAAATTATATTTAATATTCGTGTTTTCATACTAACTTCAATTGTTTTTTGTATTACACATCCTTCAATTTGTTTTGAAATAATGGTGAGCGTCATTTATATAAAAACTACATGTGTCTGTTTAAATTTGTATGTCTATTTAATGAAAGAGATATTTTACTTCTACATTATATTGTCTTTTCTGTCCGCAAATAAGCATTAAATAAAGCTACTTCAGTTGATCTCAACCCTTCAATCGGATACGTATGTATCACCATGAAAAACAATGTGTTTGTGTATATATTTTAACCGTAATGGGTACTCACGATTTTACGTTTTTTTTATCGATATTTCGACCTAATTACATCGATTCTGGTCACGGCTATATTTTCATATAAATGTTAGGTAAGTGTTAAAATGTAATTGTAAGGGAATTTGCTTTCGAAGTTGAACAATACAAAGATTACCAAATTCAACTACCGATTAATATATGCGTTCTTACCTTTATTTATAATTTGAAGAGACGTTAATTAATACCATAATGACTTAGGGATTACAACAATTTTTTTATTAAATGTAAACTTAACTAAAAACCTAAACTTAAACCATTATATGTTGAATCGCATAAAACCTACGTAGATATTTGTAATCAATTATTTATTAATAACTTCACGTTCCACTGACACCGTACATGTATTATAAACAACTTAGGTACACTGATTACTCATTTTATCAACGAGTCGCGCCCAATCAATACAAATCAAACAATTGTGTTATAATGTTAAGACTTCGTGGATATACAGTGTAAAGACAACCATATCTCTAATGGGACATCAATCAAAAAGGTGTGCATCAATAATCTCCGTGTTCTATTGTGGTTTTCGTGTCTCCACAGCAAGTGTTCACACGCTTACGATACTATCAAACTCCGCCCGAAACTCGCATATGAATTGCAAAGAACCTTCTCGGTATCACAAAACATGTCATCTTGCTCAATTTGCGTTCAATTCTACTCGAGTTTGTCTTGTGTACGTGTTTCATTATCACTCGTTTTACGTTCTCGTGTAATGCATACTCGTTTTCGTAAGCATGCTTTTTTATTTGTTTGCTTTACGTGTATTCATTTTTGTTGTCGTAGACGGCAGTTCCTCGGACGCACTGAGAAAGCTGAGCGACGACTCGTCAAGAAAACATTTATCAGGTAAGTTTCATCTTTGGAGTCGGCAAGAAACGAGCGAAAAACAGTTTATGTACTTTGCATGTATGTGAGCACTGTTAGGGAGCATGATGCGCTTCTACTTCGTCCGTACCCGCGCACACACACCACCGCAGCATAGCGTCTTGTGTATAGTGATATTGTGCTTAATGATGTAAATATTAAATATCATCTTTTCACCCTCTTATCATGCTTTTGCACGCGGAGCAGATCTGATCGAAGCAGACGAGGACGAGGTCAGCAGCAGCTTGCCGGACAGACGCCGGTCATTCCGCAAGGCATCTAGTAAGTTATGCACCATCAACAACATGCATATCAAATGCAGTTCCGTTATTTTAATTAATGTCTTGGCAATCTTCGTATTTCGTGATGCAGCAACAAAACAACCCAAGTACCAGGAAACACGAAAATTTCCTAGACCAAATTAAAGTAAAGCGGCACACTGTAGATATGTACTTGGAGTATGGTAATGGTTGTTCCGAATTTTACGTATTTTTTTAACAACGTGGTTGTCTCAACAATAAAGTGCACGATGGTGGGGGAGCTTATTAGAATTGTAATGTAACATCGCATGCGCAGGACCGAGGTGATGGAATGAAATGCATTCGCATGCTAAACTGGCCACTACTGCCTACATCAAGAAAAACGCGTCGTTAATAAAAACAAGTAATTTTAGTAACAAATAATATGAATAAAAATAAATAATATTTGATATTAAAACTCTACCGCATGTCGTAGGTACTTAATAAATCTGACAAGGAGCGCATCCAATTACCAAATACGTAATATTAAGAAGTAAATATTACATTTTACAACTAACCTATTTATATAGATTTCTTTTAATAAGGAATTTTACTGTAAATAATACTGGTAATTATAGCCGATAAGTTTTATGGCGTTTTTGTTCGCCAGACGATGGGAGGAGGCAGGTAGCCCACGCGTATAAGCGCCCGTCAAAACTTTGTTTGCAATTAGTATTATTGTCCTCTCGACAAGAACATAACAATAGATTTTGTTTTTTATCACTTCCGCTAATAAATTTAATCAATACTTAATTGTTATGATTGCATTTTATTTTAAAATAGTGTTTTGTGTTATCAAACTAAAACGTAACGATTATCCGGCAAATATAGATTCCAAGGTGTTCATAATAAAATTGTATATTTATATAAAGCTCAAATCTTCAATCATGATTAAAATTAACTTCAAATTCGAGATCATGCGTGTGCGCATTAGTGCAGGTGCAAGTAGTGGCTGATCATTGTGTGTGTGTCAATGTGTGTGTGGCAGCTGGCAGCACGTTGAGTGGGGTGTCGATGGAGGCGCTGTGGGAGAAGCATGCGCGCCGGCTCAGCGAGGCCGGCCTCAGGCGGTCCTCAGGTAAGGCACCGTATAATATTACACCAAGAGAAGGATGTTACCCCGAGAGTATCCACGACACACCAACCTACCTTAAAAGTAAAATATGCAACATAATACGATATATATGTTAAATAGGAATAATTTGGAAGCAATTATTATTTTTGTAAATATATACGGGATTTTTTGAATTTAAATTTGAACGATATTAACAAAGTTTTAAATATTAAATTGCTATGAGTCATGGTGATATAGCTACTTAGATTACTGTCGCCGGTTTCGCGGTTGTAAATAACATGTAAACGGGAAGCGTGGTCGTGACTGTCGTGGAATTCTTGGGCAAAAACGTTACGTGTTCCACTGTTATCATGATCGCTTGCAAGTCATGCATCCTGTACCGATGCTGCCTCACGTTGCTTTAGAGCAATTTGTAGTGCGCTATGTTTGGTGTCCATGCTGTTTTGTGCTTGACTTCTGGGGTGATTGCAATGCACTTTAAATAAGATTCAGATTTCTAATAGCCGTCTTCAACTCGTTCGCCTGTCGTTAAAAGTCAAATGCAGTTTGTCTCTTTGTTACTGAAGCGAAAGTTCATATTCTAAACTAACGTAACAATATGCAAACTGGAATGCAAATGGGCTCTCGATGGCCGTTGCACTTGCACATCGCCGTATTCAAGTCGCGCGCATCGTGAATTATGCGTTGAGAGGAAGGATTGGAACGAGGATATCCATATTCAATCGGCTACAACTTTGTCTTTGTTTAGATTGTCACTTTCATCAGACAGTTTCCCTTCTTGGATATGCAGGGTGAATATTTTTGTAGGTTATTATATATTTTTTGTTTTACTAATTGATTGTAATGTATTGCAGATCACAGCGTAGTGCTGACAGAAGACACGGACAGCTTTATTATCGGTGAACGTGTTTGGGTGGGAGGCACTAAGCCCGGACAGATAGCTTATATCGGAGAAACACAATTCGCGCCCGGAGATTGGGCAGGCATTGTTCTTGATGATCCTATCGGTAAATAAACTGTCACGTTACACGACAAGATGTATTACCATAAATCTATAGCCACGTACTTGTGAGGAGAAAAATTGTTCCATTCCTTTCAGGCAAAAACGATGGTTCAGTAGCAGGGGTGCGATATTTCCAGTGTCCGGAAAAGCGTGGCGTGTTTTCTAGGCTAACTCGATTGACCCGTGAGCCCCTTATCTCCCACGCCCCGCATGATGCCTCGCCAGTTTCCGATGCCGGAAGCGTGTTCGAACGACCACCCTCCGGCAGCGCTAGACCTAGGCGTACTCATTCTCCAAATGGTAGCGTCCGAAGCTTTGTCAGCAGTAAAATGAGTGAGTGACCACATTACAAACAAATGTGTACCTAATGTTATTTTAATAATATTATTATCTACAAATTTATAATAATATACAATTTATAATAATAATAAATTCGGCTATAAAATCAGTGGATAAATTTATGTTGTATATTATAGATGCTTCAGTCTCGACGACAATCAACGGTGAACTCCGAATGGGGGACCGTGTTATTGTTTCGAGTAGCAGAGGCAGCAAGGCTGGTACCCTGCGCTATGTTGGTGTAACAGAGTTCGCACCCGGAGTGTGGGCAGGCGTCGAGCTCGACGATCCCCTGGGAAAAAATGATGGGTCCGTCGATGGGAAGAGGTATAAATTCGTCCCTTTTGCAGGTTTACTCGTAGCATAGATTAGTTAGAGTTCAATTTGTCGTTATTTTTTTACAGTTAGTTAGAGTTTTAAAAACTTTCAGATACTTCGAGTGCGCGCCTCGCTTCGGGCTATTCGCACCAATCTCGAAAGTGTCTCGCTCTCCGTCGAACCGCAAGCCAGGCGCGTGCGCGATTCACAGCAACGGGCGCGCTACACCTCTCCGTCGTTCCAACTCGCGCGAGTCGCTCACGTCCCTGGGAACATCGATCGCTTCGTCCCGCGCGGGGGTGAGACTCGGGGTGACGTCGCTGGGTGCTCAGGTAGGCTAGCCCCGCGCGCGCTCGGCCGAGCCCCGACCGCTGCGATCCCCGAAACCCGTGCGGCCGCACCGCAGCGCACCCAGCCTACTCGACAAAACCTTGCTCGTCAAGCACGTCGAGTACGACCGCTGCGCCATCATCGCCTTGCCTCAGCCGAAAGTTTACTACGATATAATATTTGGAAATGCTAAGAAGGACGCGATAATTCCTCGTCAGTTAAACGAGACGCTACCTAAGTCTTGGAGATGTTCGGAGAGCGTTCTAAATTTCGAATGTAGGTCGGAGCGGTCACGGCGCAGCGTGTCGAGCGGCAGCAGTGGTCAGTCCCGGCCGAGGTCGGTGGGCAGCGAGGTGGTGCGGTGGGGGGGCCGGCCGGGCGCCGTGACGAGGGCCAGCCGGGGCCCAGCTACGGACGTGTTCGTTGACTTACCGCCGTCGCGCACTCACTTCTCGGGCTTCGGGAAAAGCTACCATTTCTCTTGCGTGTCGCCATTTCAGTTCACTTACCCGTATGTCGTTTACATTTGAACACCGCGGTTGGTTCCTATTACGCATCTCATCAGTTTCCTTGTAACGGCCATAGAGTACACATGTTTACTGGGTAGATATAAAAAGTCCAATTTAAGCGTTCCTACACTGTCCATTGAAGAAGTTACACATTGTATAACTATAGACTATAACCGTGCGGAGTCCGTTAGTAAGCTGTGATATTCTTATCGACGTGTATCAAAAGTAACAATCTGCATCTGCATTTCAATATTACCGTTGCATCACATAACATTTTATTACATTACAATAATAAATTTCATATACATTTTATAGAGTTATCAGTCAGATTAATTGCACTGTATATTGCATATAGATACTCTTATCGTCTCGTTGTAAGTCACATACTCGCAAAAAAGCTACTTATCGACAGTTACATTAACTACAATTACTATACATCACTAATAACGCTCATTTAAAATATAATTACTATTTCAAATAAGTGAAGACGTAATGGTGCACGCAAAAGTGATGGTAGGTAAGTGTAGTGTTCGCTTGTCGTTGCATGAGTAATTTGATTTTTTTTTTTGGTCTGTAGCTGGGCACCGTTTGGTTTGGCCCTTGTGTTTAATTTATTTATTAATTCTTTTAGTTTTTTTTTAATAACTTTTAGTTCAATCATCCGTTTAGTTCGCTTATAGGTAAATTGTTATTAAACATTGGAGTAGAGTAACATACAACTGAAGAATATTGATTCTTCATAAAATAATTTTTGGTATACATTTTTTTCTCCATATGCAAATAATTTTTATATCATGATTTACAATCGTATTTGGTTAGGAGGCTCATCTCTAAAATTCCGTAAGACTGCAATTATTACTATATATATTTGTGTGCCTATTATAATTTTTGACTGTGATATTATTTTTTAGAAATATCTGTATTAACCGTAGTAGATATTAGATCTCAATTGCAATTTCATATTAATCCATTATCGAACATTAGATCTACATCAAACCCACATGTTGGTTGTTTCTAGATAATGATCGTTTTGCCAAAGATACTGCATTGATTAGTTGTAACCTAGTTTTAGTTTCAAGCATTAGACATTGGATCGTGGTTATTTTTATCATTCCTATATTTCGTTACATTTATGATTATTTTGGAGCACCACTTAAGTTTAGAAGTACAACATGTTAAATTTCAATTAGAGCTTCTCATTTAGTTTACCAACAATCGCCATGTTATGTATCTCTTGATACATAACATGGCGGTGCGCATGCTAATGTTTTTCATAATAATTTGCATAATATAAATTACTGCTGCACGGTGTACTAAAATAGTAGCAGAATCATTTTGTCCTTGAAGTATATGAGACGTGTCTAACCTATGTTGAATGTTTGTATTTCGTTTGTCTATTTTAATTCGTTCAGCATAGCGTTAGGCTGTCACAACGGCAATACGATTTGCGATACGACTCAATATTACAACGTTTGAAGTTTCATCTTGATTGTTTTTTTACATTAATTATTAAATTGACATCTACAAGCTTTCCCTTTCACTGATCACCATACTTCGACACACGTAGCGTTACCTACAAAAGTTGTACATTCGTGTCAGCGATTGCAACAGAAACAGACAGAACATTTATTTGTTCGTTTATATTAGTTTATAGTTTAGTGTATATTTTATTACCATGATCGTTAATACTATTATTACTTGCTAAATTCATCGTTTTCAATGCTTCCCTTAAATTTTATTTGTAATCCTCATTGTTAATGATCGCGTCGTCCAGAGCAATGTTACGTTCGGTTCCATCATCACAAATCGTATCGTCGATCCTAGACAGCGCTCAGTAGTAGCATTAGTACACCCGGCGGTGGGAATTGAGTGCGTTAACGCGTGTTGTGTTCCCCATGCGTGTTTCCTGCACTGTCACTAACGGCACGGCAGCGCGTTGGCGGTCCACGAGCCACGTCCACCCCAGTCTCTGCGAAGAATGCCCTCCAGGTACAGTATCCCACCATCGCCGCGCGGTAGGCTAACTTCACTAGCGGTAGCGTGTGCCTCGCGTCAAAAATGCTTCTTCATTTGGGGGACGAGTAATACAGTTTTTATAAATGATATACAATTCCAATGTTGGACTTCTCCTATTTAATGCTAAAATATGTTAAATACTGCTCTTGGATTAGTAGTGAATAAACAACGTTTTTTCAGTGTAAAGGAATCTTGCAATGTATTAATGCTAATTTTATTCATTTATTCCTATGCTTATAATCAAAAGAAAATGTGACGTAATCGTTTTTATATCATCGATGACGTGTTTATCGCCTACATCGAATAATTACTTAAGTTTTAGACCACTTGTTAAGTTCTATAAAATGTATTACGAATTCCCCGAGGTGAAGCCATATATATACCAAGTATGACATTACAGGTTGCAGTTAAACTCTAGTCCGTTGGGGTCGATAACTGCAGCTAGTAGAGCCGGTTTTTGAGGTTTGGCACTCGTTTGGGCGCCAATGTGAACTAACTTTCGTGCGGCTGTATGGGACAGACATACTTTATTATTAACTGATGTTTAAAAGTCAAAAGTTCAACTTTGTATTGCCAGCATCAATAATTTTTTATTATATTTGTGTTATTATTGACTAAAATTTTAACATTTTAATTTCTTTAATTACGTTAAGTAATACTTTCAGATACATTCTTTATTGCGATTACGAACTTAATTTATGTTAGTTAAGATAGTTATGTCAAACATCGCGCACATTATAGTACAAACATCAGTTGTTTTGTAATCATGTTCCAAAATACACCTGGTAAATAACATAAAAGCTCAACATATAACCATTACATTAAGAATCCATAAAGACATAGTACATTACTTTATTTATGTCAGAGGCAAAACTGTGATACTATTCGCTTTTATAACTCTCAGGTATTTATTTAACGAATTACTTTATTTAATTACTTCATTGTAATTTTGATGCGATGTCATTGTGTTTTTATTATTTGTGTAATGTAACTCGATATTTATTTTTAATGTTATATTAATTAATTAATTAATGCCAGTGCCTGCAAGATTGATGATATTCATAATTTTAAGTACTCACTCCAACGCAATCATTCCTTTGTTAGTGTAAAATGTATGTAATTTTACTTTACATATATCTCTATCAATTAATACTGCTCGTAGAGTAACATAGGCTTACATTATTAATAAATAATTGATAAACTTAACTAAGGTACACTTGAATAATGTTTTGAATAACGGACAGATGAGTGAGGAGTTTTAATAAATTGTAACTTGAAAAATTGTGTCTTATTACCCTTTATTCCTTGTAAATGGATTTTCCGGTTAATAAATCGATTATAAAACTAACTGGTTGTGTTTTATTGCACTAATATTGCTGTAAATTGGCTTGTGAAGTCGTGACGGCATGCTGTGTTGTACAAAGATTTTCCTGTATCAAAAATGCCCGCAAAGGTCGCAATAACTTTAAAACGCATGTCCCTTTTTAATTATTATTTTCCTTTATCGTAATTTACGATACTAAATATGGTTACAATTTAAATTAAAGTATGTTGTTTTCAAACGGACTGTAAATTATTTACGAAAAAGTTATTGATTCTTTCACAGGTAACTAGCACGAGTACCTTTGAGCCAATAATGCCTGATGTACAAATAGCTTGCGACATATCGGAGGGAGACATATCAAATGTACAAATAATAGCAGAATAAATAATGCCATAGTATCGGCACTTCAATCGGAAAGAGGTTCAACTTCAATACAGTATTTAAATAGGTGAAATTGTAAATAGGTGATAACTTAAATGGTTTATCCGGAAAGGACAGTTACTCACAACTCATTAATTCTGCCCTAAAGCATATTGCCCGTGTTAGACTTAGCGCGTGACTACTAATGACGATCTGTCTCAGTTTTTAGTGGTAGTAATTTAAAAGCGAAGGAACTCAAATAGAACTGTTATGGGCTGCTGTCACCCTACACGTGACGAGTTCTAATTTATTATACGAATTACAATTTCCCTTGTAAGGCTCTCTAAACGCTCTGTAAACTCTTACGATATTCACACACATAAATATATTTCAAATTTTAGATGAATAGTCTCGAAATATATTGTTCATATTTTAACACGTAATTTTCTGGCGTTTTGAGAACAATATCATAAATTGAGATTTGTACCGGATAGATAGATTAGTAACAACTATTTAATAGTAAACATATAATGTTTTTTATTGAGCAACATTAACAGCCTCACGACGTGTGTTCAAGAAGATAACAGGACGAACCATAACAATATATATGATTGATGATAATGCCTAGGAATATGGGCATAAGAAATAGTTTAAATGAGTATAATGTTTTGGACATTGTCACTATTCCATACATGTATGATTAAAATACGGGTCACATATGAATAAATCGTTATTTTGTTTTTTTGTACTTAGGAATAATATTTTATGTAGGTGCATATTCCCTCAACTTCTGATGATATTAGCTGGATTTCATATGACAGTTTTCACATTATAATATTGTATATAAATGATTAAGAATTTTGTATATATCAATTTAGCTTAAATAACTGAGAAAGGTGGGTGTTGAGGTAGAAAATTATAGGTAATGGGTACCTAGATAGCGGGAACTACTCCCTTTATGGGGCGGTGTAATTGGATGGGTGTGGAAACCAACGGTGCAATCGGAGATACAATGCAACTATTGCTTCGCTTCGACTTACTGACTTTTCTCATGGATGCTATTGCGAGCAAGGAATTTTGGAGCAAACCTATTACCTATAGTTGAATTAATATCAATTTTAACTATAATATAAGTGGAAATTACCGGAATAATAAGAGATCGCACAGTGCAAATATTGCTTCGATTCGTCTTACTTACTTATTCCGCAATTGCTCTTGGAAAATTGGAACTAGGTGATGTATATAGCCAATAGAAGTCAATATAATATTGGTTAATCAATGTAGCTTAAAAGGTCAGGATCCTCTGCACAGAAATCTTACACATAAACCTAATATTAAGTCACCGAGTATTTTTTTTACTACAGTACTCGTATCATGTGCGCGTGTGTATATTGTCTTTTGCATAATTTGGAATCTTTACTTATTCCTCCCACACAACACGGCACAGTGTAACAAGGAAAGGTTGTGATGAAAATAAACATAGACTTAAATAAACCCATAATGCGGTCGTTGCCTTGTTTTGATGTCGGTGCCAAATTTGGCAAATGTTAACTAAACACATTATGGGAACAGCCATTAATTGACATCGAAAAGTAAAGTTACACTATATCGAGTACAAAGGTAAACGATATAACGTTTCCATTCATTCATTCGTTAAGTTTTATGTAAACTATTTGTTAAGTTATTATATATATATATATATTTTTTTATACCTGTCAAAGTCACGGCAACCATTGGCGTTGGCACCACTAACTGAACTGCGCGAAAATAAAAAAGGATTGCACTGAAAACCAGCGACGGTGGTTCTCGACCGATCCATCGCATATGCTGAGGGCAGTCCTTTTTCGTCATATATTTATTATTATTATTGTACTGGAAATGTATCGACTAGTTTAAGTCCTTATGACGGAATAAATGTTTTCTTTCTTTCTTTCTTTCTATTCAGTATCTAAACGCGACATCTTATTAATTAATTTACCGACACGCGAGTCTTTTGTTTATTCGTACATAACAATATATATGGTACATTTAAATGTCAAACATTAGAATATTCGGTACGTTTTAATCAACGGTGGAGCGTTATGGAGAAATTTTTTTCGCCATCTTTCTCCCCAAGGTTGAGGCACCCTTTCGAAACGTCAAATCAATAATAAAGAAACGCGTAATGTATATATAGCTGATGCCTAGAGGGTGCAAGTATAAATAATAAGATTTCAATATATTTTATATTAACAGTGAGTGGACGGAAACTGTGAATTCAATATTTTTTGAAAATGTTCATATACTGAGGAGTTGATATCAATATACAGGTTGACACATTTTTTTCACAATTTCGAAAGTACTGATCAATTATGCCCAATATCAAGTATACTATTCACGCCGGGAAACGGATATTTTATCGCGGAATAAAGAAGTTAGAATATAAATTAACAAATAATAATTTATAAAAATAAAAGCATCGATCGTAAAACAAATAAAACAAACCATAAATTTATTAAATGCCCGATAAAAATTAAAAATATTATCATCTCGTGTGCGGTTGCTATTTATCAACGTCAGGCTCAGGTTTTCTGAAGCGAAGCCAGAATTAAGTTCTAGTTATATAGTATAATATACAAGGTAGTAATATTGAAGCGCTTTATAATAATAAGTAACATAATTAGTTGTAAAATTCCACGATTGTTATCGTTAGGTAGCTGAAATTTAGCATTGTTATCTAACTTACAATACATAGTTTGACCACTAATTCTTCTACCAATCCGCATTACAGAAGCATCGTGGTTTCGCAAGCCTGACGGCGAGATCCATGGGCTGCAAATGCATATGCTCTTTATAGACTGATATTTCTTTATTTATGGCTTTCATAAATATATAGGCGTATTTATTACAGAGTGGGTAGGCAAGGTAATCTTTTTATGTTTTAAACCTGTTTACCATCCACGTCATCGCGTAGTTTACGTAGCTCATATCACGTAGGCAATTCACGTTATTCGTACCGATTGAAATACTTGACATAGCAAAGAGCAATGACAACGGCGGCTTAATATTGATTGAACTATTAATCAGTCTTCGAAGTTGAATATATATTTAAAAAAAAGGGATTAAAGTCACATTATCTTAAAGGGACGTCCTAATTTTGCGAAATACACAGAAAAACTGGTACTGAAATTAATTTAGTATAACTAAATTATCCAAATTAATAATGTTGAAATTCAGACCCGTGATACAGCACTAATCACTTTCTCAAGCAATAAATTTTTTTTAGCAGCATTTAGTGCTCAGTCCACGTACCTAAACTATTTAATGCAAATATAGACACATACATACATCTTTTTCGAAATATAAATATTTTTCGTCGTATATTTTGCACCTTTTTACTTTATTATAATTATTACATATATCATCCCCTCACCATACCGCCCTCGATGTTTTCTGCTCTCCTAAAGGTTAGCTGGGAAAGAATGCTTCTAGTATTAAGCCCACCTTTTGTACCACTGGGTAATAATAATAATAAAGTTTAAAAAAAAAACACTTATTTGATATGTATAAAATATTAAAATCAGGTGTAGCAGTGTTAACCAATATAATGGAAAAAAATGTCACCATCGGTTGTCATTGAGGATCTAATGCTTGTATTTATAATCTGTGGCATTGTCTCCTTGCTAAAAAAATTATTGACGCAAGTCGAAGCCTTTTACCACACTATACAGACACTTAAAAATGTTGTCTTCACATAATAAAGGTGTATTAACACCTGCGCGGCAGCGCATAGGTAATTTTCCACCTACTATTTGAATACCATAAATGCGGCCCGCGCGGCTCCTAAACCTTTTTGAATAAAATTGACAATTGCCATTAAATTCTAAAAATGTATATGAATGACTACTTACTTCGAATACTACTATATAACAAAATACGAAGTTCAGTGCAACTCTATAAAACCATAAAAAATTGTAAATCTATTACACCGGGTCGGGTCGGGTCACCGGCCACGGCACACGCTGAGTGCGCTCCTATTTGCGGCTTTTTGCTGCAGCACAATTTTTAAATTTTAATTTTGTTTTATATTTTTTATGTTCCTTTTTTTTATTTATTTTTTCAATATATATATATTTATCAATTATATTTTAAACTTTTGTTTGAGCTGTTATTTATGTGTGCAGTATAAGTTGTAAATAAATGTATTTCTTTCTTTCTTTCTTTCTATATATAATGGTATTATACACATTAGCATTAGAACAATGTATAGGTAATATTTTTACTGCAGAAAATACATACATGTAACTGTAAATATGAAGTCGGTTAAAACCGTCGGTAAAAATAACATTTTTATTAACAGAATACAAATTTTATTTATATTTAAAAAACTTAGTTACAAAATTCATAGTCTTAAAAAGCTTGCAAATCCCAAAAAATTAATCACAAGAATAATTAACTTAAGGCAAATTCATTCAAAACGAATTGAAATTTATGAAAGACAATCGAGGCGTGCTATTATTATTTTACTTTAAAACAACACTTGGATTCCTTAAAAATTTTGACTCCGTAGTGTGCATAGACGATTGCGTAAGGAAAACCGGGCTCTTCACTTCACACCCCAGGCATAAGAAAATCGATACAACGCCCACAGGATTCTGCAAAATCATAAGCAGTATTTACTGCAGGCAGCTTCATGCGCATGCCTTGCAATTTTAATATTATGTTTCGTTCGTAGTAAGGAGGAATATACTTTTTCATTACTAGTAACCCACATTTGCTTGGGTTCAGAAAATGTGATTTATTAATAGCAACAGAATTAAAATTATAAATTTCTTGTTTCTTCATTAATCTATGTATTGTTAAAAAAACACATGAAAATTCGTGTAGATGTTTTTAAGGTTAACGTGTTGGGATGGATAGACATAAGCTTAGTTTATAAAAATATTTTTTACGTAAATATTTAGAATCGGTATTTCTATGTCAGACTTTAAATTGTTTTTATAGTTTCTATTGAAACAGTATACGACATTGCTCATCCATCGATTTGAATCGATATAAACGATCAGTGATGAATGTATTGAATAATATTTAATTATTTCGTTAGGGCCTGTAACGAATTCATTGTAGGACATTCTTAAAATGGAACTGTTACTGAGCAGTAGGTGTTATAAAACCGGAATAACGGATTGTAACTATTTAGGTATGGCACAAAGTACTTTGCAACTATTTCCAATCCGCAGTTTATCATTGCTATGCGATGTGGTTATGTATGATCGAGGGTGTAAAGGGTTCCATCTATCGTTGTGTGCAAACCAAACTGAGCTGCCCTGTTTGTGGAGCGTCTTACTGAACACCGGACGGGGCTATGGGGACGGTCCGTTATATTAGATATGGGCTCTGTAACACCCAGTTTAATCCCAATGATTTTCAAATATGGTTAGGTTTCTAACCTGCCGAAGTAGGTTCCACCTAAATTAATCGCGAAACGTTTTTAAATATTTAATTTGGCAGAAAGACCGTAACACTCGGGTCTATCGTTTTGAACCCGCAAATCGTCGGTAATATTTTTATTGTTATGGACGTCCATGAACACGGTGACCATTTAACATCAGGTGACTCGTACGTTCACTTCTCAGCCTTTGACATAAAAAAGTCATAAAATTATTGAATAGACCCAAACAACATGCAGATACACTGGAGTTAGGTACATAACTACCAAGTATATCAATTGTAGCAAAATAATGCGCTATTGACGTGTGTCTGCAGTAGCTACTCCTGCATTGCTTTATTCAACTTGAATCTCTATTGAATCTACCCCAAGGTCGAGAAACAATGAAATCTCGTCCGGAACATTTAATTTATGCAAATGTATGTGAGCACATCAACTAATTAAAATAATATGCCATGTTGACATTATTCTAAATTCAATTGGATTAAAATTTAAATATTTAAAGTTATTATATATGTGATTCTATGTATGTGTTATACGTGATTAATTTTATAGATGGAAGTACTTACCTTGGAGCTACAGAAAGCAGTGAATTGTTTATGTTAGGTACGGAGAAAATGGAACCATATGCCAGTAACCGTAAGCTTCTATACTTTCTATATTTAACTTAGGAACAGGTGCAATTTCTTCTCGATCTTACAGCTTATTGAAAAGTGATAATTAATCGTTTTTCAGATGGGGGATGCTTTGTATATGCTGCAAAATTTTGATTAATGTGACTTAAACCAACAGTTAACGCAGAACGATACATGCATGATACCTGTGTTTGCGATGTCCTCGAAAATAACAGGAAGCTAGATTTAGAAGGCATAGGATCGATCACATTGTCATGCATAATAGGATGTAAATATCCAGCAATATACTTTTAAGGACTGATGGGTAGATCACCGAGACATATTGCTGTATCATGCTGTATATGCCAATGACCTCTCAATTAAGTACTATCAAGTATTGATTAGTTGCAATTCGTCACATGAGCCAATAAATTACCAATTTTATTTTTTATTATGGACGTATCAAACAAGCGTTTTGCTTATTGGTGTTTTTTTTATCAAATAGTTCTTGCAGCCACTGTCGGCTAAAATCAATTTGAAACGGGGAAACAGTCGTAATGGAACTTAGTCACAGATGACTACGTGTGAACGCCATCTTAGTATCTAATTTTTTTTTGACGTTGATTTTTTTAAAATAATCGCAATTTGTTTCAGTGTAACAAAATACAGATTTTTTATTATATTAAACCAATTGCAATTTAACAGTTTATGCAATGGAATAGCTTATAATTAAGTTTATACAAAAAATATAAATGTAGGTTCTTATTTAATATAATTGTCTGTAGCAGGGAAGTATGTCACAATGATGTATGCTATACCCCGCTAGATAGCATATTACTTGAAACCCAGCCGAGCAGGATGGATGGTGGTAGAATGTCTTGCGATTTTAACACGCGTATACAATAGTGATTCTAGTGTAGTACTATGATATTATTATACTTGCACTAATTAACTGAACAAAGATGGTTCAAAATGTCCTCAATACATCCGAAAATAAAGATCTCTTTATTTTATCAACGATGAATGTCTTCCATATAAACTTGCTTTGAGAGGCACCGCGACATTTCATGTGAAAGCACCGATGCCTTTCTTGCGGAATAAACTAATCCCGAGGCTAGTAATTCCTACGTTTTGTTCTTTTTCTCGCAAAACTTTTTGCAAAACAAACTAGTCTTATCGGCGATAAGGCTAAATTGTATGCCACACGAATATTTTTATATTATACCTACGACCACTAGAGCGGTCATAAGTTATTTCGGAATTATCATGCTCCTTATGATTATAAAAAATGACCGCATCGAAAAATTTTGTTCGCCTTTACCAGGCGTTTTATAATTATTTCATATCCATTTTAAAATTATCGCGATCAGAAAGGCAACATTTAAATTATAAATTGATTTACTCTCTGAAGAGGCATGCACATACAGAAACAGCCTCAACCCGAGAACATTAACTTGTCACATTAATTCCTGTCCCTAAGGCAAAGGATTCACTAAGAGTCTATACGAACGAAGCCACGCCGTTTTCTAATCAATTACAGTGAAACGGCATTTAATAACTGAGGTTTTTTTGCTATTCATTACTTCTAAGTTAAAGTTGAGGTTTCAGTGAAATGCTCTGGTTTAAGATAAAAAGTGATTTCTCAAGTCATACTTCAAATTTAAATGTAAAAGGTACTAAGTACGCGGTGAACGTTGATATAATTTATGTTTAACTGCGATGGATGACGTAAAAATTGTGGCTAATATTTCACGTTAATACTACGAGGTGTCGGTAATCATGAATGATTTATTACATGTCTATAGACGGTACCTTGCCTTCGAGCCATCGATCCAAATTATGTTACGTCTTCATTCGATTTACATTCGTATCGCTTGGATATCTGGTGCTGTATGTTATTCTAAAAATACACGACCTTTTTAATTACAATATACTTAACATTCAAGAAGCGTTCATTGCTCAATTAATTGTGTAGTGGTGAATGAAGATAAGCAAATGAGGGCGTGATCAGGTGTTAGACGGGTGATAGCTAGTACAATTTTTAAACGCTTCCGTGGTGCGGAAGGCAGCTGACGGCTTTGGTCTTTATCGTAAGATACGTCGTTACGCCTCACTGGAGACCTTCGGATGCTATAATCCCTTCACCAATCCGCACTAGTACAATGTGATGGAGTTCGTTCCTCTTTACTTTATCACAAGGGATAAATTATTTGCGAAAGAAAGGTATTAGCTTGAAATCAACTTAATAATAGTCAAAAAGAAGAGAATTACTAAGTCTGTTGGTTTATTAAATGATACATTTTTGTTTACGTTGTTATTTAATCTAAAATTAAAATCAACTGTAAAAAAATCATTCTTGGCATTACGATAATGTATTTTTGAAGCTATTTTATTATGTAACCCACAATATATAATAAAATGACTTTGAACATATGAAGATTGACGTATGAAGATGAAGAATCGCCCAGAAAACTACGCATGATGTCAAGCTTACAGCACTATTATCCGTAAGAAGGAAATCAAAACTGTATTCTCAATTAAATATTTGTTTTCATTGTAATACTGTTATTATTAACTTATAAGATTAGTTAAGTCTGACGCGTAGTTACTCGCACTTTACTGAGATGTAATGCAAGGTGTATTATGGAACATGATTAATGATTGCGTTACTCATCTCGCATGACTTAATTTTAAGAAAAATAACGCAAAACAACGACGCAGTTTGTTAATTGTCATATGATTATTCTATTTATAGGCATTATGTGTAATTTCTTCAGAAGTTCAGAACTTTAAAATACTAGTATTAATGAAAATAAATAGAATATGCTATCCGTTTAGTAATTATCGTTTGTTTTGGTCCAAAACATAAACATTGCACTTATTTTGCTAGCGGGGGCGGGAAGGCTTTATAAGACATCCGACCTCTGGTAGGTATGGACGATAATCCCTTGGCAAACATCTCTCTCATTTGGAGAGTGTGTAGTGTTTTAGCTAAATTTTATCGTTAAAAAGTCTGCTTTATGTAATTATGCATAGTGGTGCATTTTACATCGCTCCGTGTATTAATAGTTTTTTTACGAAATTCCTTTCCTTTATAATTATTTATTTATTACATAAATTTATGTTATACCTCTCCTTGTTAATTGTATCATTTAATGCCTAATGGTTATGTGCAAAATGCGTAAGCTGCCTTAACGAGATTTAGGTCGTGTAAGCATAATCTCGCCTGTAAATCCAGTCTGATCTGTTCGTGTATACTGAATTCGGTTGCCGTAGTTAGTTTTGGTTGAATCACAAAAATGGAATCGCATATTCTTACTATTAGTATTATAACAAACATAAATTATCGATAATTTTACTTATAGAAATATATTGCACAATTGTGTTGGTATAAAGGTATGTTGTGATGGCATACAGGAGTTGTTGAGGGAGAAACAACTTCACCTGGAGCGGCTCATGAGGGAACGGGAGCTCGAACGTGCAGAAGTGGCTAAAGTGTCGCTGCAGGCCGAGCGCGCCGAGAGCGCACTCTCACAGGTTAAAAAGGAAGCAACCCAGGTATTACACACGAACTAGAGTTACAGAAACTATTAATGTGTTAGCAATGGTTGTATAAAACTAGTACAAGTTATTAACAAAAACAAATATACTCACTGAAAAAATAATTCCTTAAGGGATGTTTCGATCTCAATAATTTTGTGTAAAATTTTTAGTAAAAAAGATGGCTGCAATTATGTTGTTAAATATCAAATACCTTGAACTAGTTTCGCCCAATTATTATTAGCAGTTAGAAGTTTCAACTTGACATTTGTTAGTATCCGCTTAAAATAATTATGTGAGGTATAATCACGTCCCATCAAGTTAGTTCGTTGTATCATCCAAGACTACATGGCGAGTTACCTACTAACCATCAAGTGGGATTGTTATTAAATATTTACTTTTCATGAATAAAACAATAATCTAATGATACTAAAAATAGTAAGTAAAATAAAAATATATGTTAAAGTAAATACATGTCAAACGTTCCAGGCGAGCACAGAGAATGCGAAACTCAAAGTCGAACTGGATAGACTCAACAAGATGTTGGAAGACGAGCGGCAGAAGGTGGAAGATCTCATGTTCCGGAACGAGGAAGAGAATATCAATAAGGAGGACTATAACGTAATGCCTTTTTTTCTTTTCTTCTATACTTGCATATAATGTCGATTATATAAGTAATTCTTTTGTGTTCAGATGAACTGTGTGCACAATAAAACATGCAAGTGTTTGCTCGGTGGTCGATATTCTATCACTATCAGTAAATACATTGTTACTTTTTATTGATAATACCAAAGTTCGCCACTAAGTATCAATAAAAAAGAAAGAGAATCGTTTGAGGAACTGAGGAGAAAATGATACTGAACTGTAGGTATTATCTGCCTATTTATTTCTAATGTTATAAAGAATTTTACGAATTTTGTGAGTTTGTGTATATGCCGAAAGTAATCTCCGAAACCATGGCACTTATTTGAAAAATGCTTTAACCATTTGATAAGAACATGAAGTTCATTGCTTAGTTTGATTCAAGCTTAATATCCTTATGATGACACGTGTAGAATAGTATAATAAGGCTAGACCAAAAATAAAATTAATACAAAGTAGATAACATCTTTGTTTAATTGTATTAATAATAGAAAAGGAAAGTAATTCATTGTATTTTTATTTCAGAAATATAAAGAAGCCATGGAGGTAAGTTTCTTAAGCAAAATTAATTGATAAGTATGTGTAAGTTGTAAACGACTTGATATTTTTTTTTTTATGGAGACGATGCCGCGATTGCTCACTTTCATGTTATAGAATCCAATAGATGGCGTTGTAGACGAGTTATTAACAAATTCTAAATTCAAACATCAAGCCAGACATCATTGTTGCTTTACAGATTTTTTGTCTTATACAACATAAAAATTACTTAACTGAATAGTACAATTATTTTGTTTACTTTGGATTCGACTATCAAAAAAATGTCCAGACATATAGAAAACATAAGTAAATTTTGGATGGTTTACTCGATAATCACAGTGATGTTTCTTGAGTCTTACATTTTAATACGTGTAATTTCTTTCGAAATATTTATATTACATTCGATATTAGATTGAAAACACTGTATTACAAGTTTATCAGAAATTTCAGTTCATAAAATAGTAACTACACACAGAGGGAGCTGGCGGCGCGCGAACAACAGATCCGGACTCTGGAGGCGGAGGCGGCGCTGCAGGAGGCGCGCGCGGCCGCGACAGCCAGCGCGCTGCGAGCTCTCGCGGACCAGCGCGCCGCAGACATGACCGCAGCGGCAGAACACCACCGCGACGAACTAACCGCCGCGCAGAGTAAGTACCGCTTTTTTTCTCTTATTAAGGCGTAGGGGTAAGTACGCTTACGTTCAGCCGAAGTTAACACCTTGACAACACAACACGACCCGCGATATTAGGATATTGGTTCTTAACGTTTTAAATATTGTTACCCCTGTCACATTGTATTAAGGAAACTAATTTTATTGATAATCTGTTTTATTCAATATATTATTTTTTACTACCGATCTATTTATCAAGTTTATTGCACCCATAGAAAAGCGGTTCAACACCTGCAAGAGTATTATTAATTACTCCCACCCTCTGACCTAACCTAGCATTAGAACATCATCTTTCTTCTCTACTCGACTCTGATTATCAGTCGAGAAAACAATAGCGTTATATCCCTTTGCGGGACACTTTAAACTAAGCTATTAAAAAAGCGGACTTAACAGCTATAAGAATTCTGTCCCAGTATACCTATGGAAAATTTCTGGTGACAGAAAGCACAAAATTTGTAATAGGTGACAACAATAACTATGGTTAATAAAAATATATAAATAACCGCATATATAGTTACATAAACAATAAAATATTAAAGATATAAATATACTTTATACAGATACATTATTCCTCAATATATAAATAACACAACAATAAAATAAACAAATACACTAACACATACTAAATATACATAAAATCGTATATAAAACATAAAAATAGTTCACGGTCTAATCTCCTGAATGAGTCTTCCTCCGTAAGAGCTTTGCTGATATTTACAGTAAAATTATCCGGCCGTATGATTCCATTTTCTTCGCAAACTTGGTTACCAAACCACATAAGTATATTTTTACCAAAAAAATACTGTACGAGTATATACCTGTTTTCTGATTTTCCAAATATCTTTTACAAATAATATTAAAATATACATATAAACTGTATTTTTGTAGTCGTATATTAGATCGCGTTACTGTGTCATGAGCGCAGACAAATTTTGTTGAAATAGTATAATTTCTATTTACAGCTCTATCATCAGAACTTCAGAAATTGCTGGACGAAGCTTATGCTCTCCTGAAAGAGAAGGAGTCTGAAAAAGATTCTTTGGGCAAAAGTATGTCAGACGAATTATCTCGAGTAAAAATAGAATCTGAAAAAGCACTAACTGAAGCTAAAACAAAGTTAGCTATAGCTCAAACTGAATTCGAAACTCAAATGTCTGTTTTAACAGCGAAGTTGCAATTAGCCGAATCTAAACTTGATAACGAAAAACAAATCGTGGAACGGCTGAATAAAGAAAACAGTCAAATAATAATTGATCTCAATACCAAAGTTACTCAGCTTCAAGCGGCACTGGACGACAAGTCTCTTGAATTAAACAAAGGTATGTTTAACTTTCTACCATTGCAGAAAGTAAAATAATGAAAGCTTGTTGCATTTAATTAATAATCTTTGTTAATATTTGTGTTTTCAGTGCTAGGAGTAAGTAAAGAACATGAAGTTAATTTAAATAAAGAAATTACAAAATTGAAAATGGAACTAAGTGCTAAGGTACTAGACATTGAACAATTGGAAGAATGCAAAAAGAAAAATGAAGCAACTGGCAAACTCCTGCAAGAGGAAATCACGCATGTGAAAGATGAATTAGCTAATAAAATAAATGAATATGAGACTTTCCTAAATGAAGCATCACAACAGGATGAGAAAAATAAGTCTGAAATATTAAAATTACAACAGGCTCTTAATGCAAAAACTAAAGAATATGAACGACTTCTTAACGAATCAAGCTCTTCAACAAATTCTAATGAAAAGTTAATAAATGAATACAAACAAACAATCCACGAAAGGGGTAAGGAAATAATAAAGTTAAAAGATGACTTTGAACAAGCGACCGCCAATTTTAATATAAAACATAGCAAAATTGCTGAAGAACATAAAAAAGAAATTGAAGATCGTAATACAAAAATTGAACAATTAATGAAAGAAATTGAGTCGCATAAGCAAGCATTAGATCAAAGCAAATTTGAAATTGATTCCCTTAATGCTCAGTTTACGATTAACACAGATGAATTAAATTCTTTGAGACAAGAAAATGAAAAACTTAAAGAAACCATTGCTGAACTTAGTAAAATGAATAATGACTTGAAAGAAAAAATATCTACAATGGAATTGAATGCTGGTGAACTTAAACGTCAGCTTAAAAGTACTATAGAGAAATGTGACGAATTACAATGCTCGAAAGATAAAATTGAATTTGAATATATGAATTTGACTGGACAAGCAACAGATTCTAATGAACAATTTAACAAATTATCTCAACATTTAAAAGAAACTGAAAAAGAACTTCAAGATCTGAGAGATAAATATAGAGAAGCCTCTAATAATCATGGCAGAGTAGAGCAAGAGTTAAAACAAAAGTTATTTAAATTAGAAGAAGCATTTTCTTGTGAACGTGGACAATTGGTAAGGACAGTGAATGAAAATATTGAAAAACATCAAGCTGGTGAAAGTAAAATCAAAGATCTAGAAGCAAGAACTACAGAAACAATAAACCGAATTAAAGAAATAGAAACACAAAATGATAAATTACTTGATGAAAATTCTATATTGAAAAAAGAAATTGAAAGTCTTAAGATAAAAGAGCAAGAATTTATTAGTGAATACGAATCAATACGTAAAAAGCTTGAAGTCGATATAGACAGATACAAGCAAGAAATTTCGGTATTAAAAGCTGAGGGCGCAACATCAGAAGTTAAACTAATGGAAAAAGTAGATCAATTAACGGAAGCTCAAAACGATTTAAATAATAAACTGGAAGAAGCTAGGAGACATGAAGGCTCATTACAAAAAATATTAAATGATATGAATACTCAATTGAATAATCAGAAGATACAACATGAAAGGGAAATAACACAATATCAAACTCAGTTAGCTGTGGTAAGTAATGAAATTGGTGATTTAAAAACTGAAGAAAGTCGGCTAAACTCTTTATTAGAAGAAAAACAAAATAATGTTAAAGACCTTTCATTAAAATTAGAAATGCTGGAAGTAGACATAAAGTCAAATGAAGAAATTGTATCAGAAAAAGACCGCCAGTTAATGCACGTTAGGGAGGAGTTAAACAAAGCAATTGAAAGCAAAAATAAATTTGAAGAACAATTAAATAGTATTCAGTTAGAAACATCAGCGCTAAAACAGAAATACGAAACATTCATGAGTAATTCTTCAACGGAGGAGTCACTACTTAAAGAGCATCTTAATAATTTAGAATCTCTTAGGATAGAAATGGCTGCATTAGTTAACGAAAAGTCATTATTGGAAACTAAATTGAATGAAATGTCAAATGAAATAAATAGACTTAAAAGTGAGCATGAGATGGCACTTACCAATTTAAATGCTAGTATCGCTGAAAATAATAATTATAAGACACTTTTACAAGAGAAAGAAAATGAAATTAAAATTCAAAAAGATAAATCAGAAGCTGACTCTACTAAATCAAAATTTTTGGAAAACGAATTAGAACAGCTGAAACAAAGCATAGAAGATAAAAATAAAGAAATAACTGAAAGAGAACATACTATAACTGTTAAAAATGATGCATTGAGTTCGGAATACAATGAGCTACATCAACGCGTTAAATCACTGGAAAGCGAAAATAAAGATGTTAAAGATAAGTACAGTAAAGAAGTAGGATCATTTACAAACACTATTAATTCATTACAAAGTCGTATTGCAGAACAAGCAAAACAAGTTGAAGAGTTTGAGAGTACCAAAGTGAAAGTAACGGAATTACAGCAATTGCTTGTTAAGGCGGAAAATGACATTAAACAATTAACGAATATAAATGATGGGCAAAAATTAAATTATGAAGTTCTTAATATGCAACTCCAAACCCAGTTTGACGAATATAAAAAGGAAAGTAAAAATGTTCGTCATGAGCTTAAAAGTAAACTTAGAGACTATGAGAAAGAATTGAATGATTCGAGAGAAAATATTAAGACTGAAATTGAAAAACAATGTGCACTGCAACAAAAACTGAAAACTGCTGAAAGTAATGTATTAGATCTCTCTCAAAAACTAGAATTACTATCTGTTCAACAAACAACTAATGTTACTAAGGATGAGAAATTAGAAAAGTTAACATTAGAACTACAAGCCACTAGACAAGCAAACGCAGCAGCTTTAGCTAGTAGTGAAAAGATTATAAATGACTTAAAATCAGACGTTGAACACAAAATGAAGGATCTACGAAAGAAAGAAGACACTATAAGAAAACTACAACAAGACCTCAAGGTATCGTCATGTTAGGGAATGTTTGACGTTGTCAGAAATAATTGTTCTGTTTAAATTTCAATATTCTTTTTGCAGAATTATCAAGCGAAATCAGAAATCGCAGAAAGAGAGAGGGCTATTTTAGAAAAGCAGATAACGAATAGTGGCCAAGGTATACGAGATAAAAACGATAATAACGCCGCTATGGGTGTGTTGGGACAAGGCGATATCGCTACCCGCGAGTAAGTTACATATTTTAAAGAATAGTATTAAAAATAAAAACATATAAAAAGGTTATAATTATCAAAATAAAGTTTGTAGACATGCATTCCAGTAGTTAAATATAATATGTGGTGATACCGAATAAGTTACGGTCTTTTAAAGTTCTTTGAAGTATGTCATTTTGAATGCTAACTTTGCTGTCTATACTTTGGATTATATTGTTATAACTAAAAATGTTCACCTTGGGAGTTTCTTGCTATTTCTTCTTCCGGGACCACTCACAGTAGGGATTTGTTGTGATGGCGTAGTTTAACTTTCGAAGTGTTTGTAAAAACGAACATTTATTTCATTCGTTCATTCAATACTTTAAATAATAGATCTGGAAAAGACCGTATATTTTTTTGTATTTGGAGTCCTGAATCTAGTAATTTTAAAATTTTATTATTATGTATGTTAATGATATCCTTAGTTATAAGTAAAAGTGTCATCCAACAAATTTTATACCAAAACCAGTGCCGCCCATACTCACAAAAACAAAGAAAAAACGTACTAGTAATAAAAGAATATTCATAAACAAATTAAATTTAGTATTACAGAAACCAAATTTAACGGTGGGCTTATGTATATTATTATTAAATTTATTATTTATCACTGCCAATCGTCAAGCAGGCGGTGAGGTGGTCTTAGATTTTTTCTCCTCACACTAGCCACTAACATGCTTAATCTGCACAGCATAGAGTTACACCTTTCAGTTGCAGTAGCTAATCGACTGTCGCGAAAACGATTATTTGTATTTTATTTTGCCAGGATACAAGAAGAGCAAGAGATAATCGAGGGGCAAGTGAGTTTCTTGAACTCCGTGATCGTAGACATGCAGCGCAAAAACGACCAGCTGATGGCGCGCGTGCAGGCACTCGAAAGCGGCTCCACACCTGAATCGCCGATATTGTAAATAAATATTATTAATAAACATCAGCGAATTATAAAAGTTATGACGTACATTTTATGTACTTGTTAAAATAATTTATTTTGGTTGACTATTACATTTTAGTCTTTAAATAAAAGTATTTTGTTGGCCGCCTCGTTTAAGTCTGCTCTTTGCAAAACTGTATATATAAAATTATTATTCTTTTAATTGTACATTTCATTAACAAGTACTTCACATAAAAAAATTTAATACGTCATAATTAATTAAATTGTTAA
Organism: Megathymus violae; assembly: GCA_003671415.1. NCBI lineage: Eukaryota > Metazoa > Arthropoda > Insecta > Lepidoptera > Hesperiidae > Megathymus > Megathymus violae. The sequence goes on from PDGT01000001.1 coordinate 13,544,730, forward strand.
TGTGTGTGTAATTAATTACTCGTCAGCAACGGTCGCAAGGCGCGCGCAGTGGCACCACGATTCTTCTGCGACATCTGTGACGTGTTCGACGCGCACGACACCGACGAGTGCCCGCAGCAGGCGGCCACACCGGCGCCGCCCGCGCAGCGCCGTGCGCCGCCGCCCCCGCGACCCTATTGCGATATCTGTGAAGGTATGTAACAAAAAAGAAAACACAAAAAAAAAATATTTTACAACACGATGAAATTGGCAATTTGTTACTATAATAGTGATGTCCTTAAAATTAGAAATAATAATGCAGATATGAATATAGGTGAAAAATTTTCGCGCTCAACATAATTATGGTCGCCAACAGTGACCTAAAAATCATATTTCAAACGATTGGTATGATATGACCATCATATGGGTCTCCCATTCTGCGTTGTGTCGCTAAGAGCAGACACTTTTAAACTACTTATAACATACTAAAAGAAGGGCAGGTTTCCTCTCATTTCATCAACATCAAATTTTAAAATATGCACATGATTTCGTCATGGATAGAAAGTATTTAAAAGTTCTACGGATACCTCCAAGTTCAAGTTTACACCGGTTCATATCTCAAATTAGGTCAATATAAACATCAAATGTGCTGAACTTTTGTTTCATAACATGAAAATAATTGTAATAATATCGATTACGCAATGGTAGATAATGACTCTCCCAATGGAATAACATTTGTGGAGCTTTCACAGCGAATAGATTTTTTCTATATTTGTCAGTGGAATGTTATGTTATTTAAATTTAATCAAGGCAACTCGGTGATGACGAATTTCTCTTAATTTTATTTATAATTTTTTATTTCAGTATTCGGTCACGCAACTGAGAACTGTGATGAAGAGGAAACATTTTAAAACATATATTTATTGAACTTAGCGATTTGTTACCACTGTTGTTGTTACTTGTTTCAATGGGATATTATTTATTATTGGTTACCACAGCTGGTACTGACTTGTTTGGTCGTTATTGATGTTAAATTAGTAAATGTTTTGTAAATAAGTATCAACCCTTTTTATTTATGTTATAAGATTTGATTATAGCATGTTACATTTTAAAGCAATCAGGGGTGCGGGTAAATTTTTCATATGCATTATCTGGATATAATACATATTGAGAAAATTTTGTAGGCACAAATTTCATACATTTCCATCACAATCATGGTATAACACTATATTTTGCTTAATCAATAGGTAATGGATTCTTAAACATCAAATGATTAGTATTTTTAAAAGCAATAAAATGAATAAAGAAAATGTTGTTTTCTTTGACTTCCATTTTTCTTTATGAATGCATTTAAGAAGTATGAGGACTGAGCATAGGCATGTAAGCAATTACAACCATCATTACTAAAGCTGGTAGCTGACCTTATGCAATTTGTGGTGCACCTTGCTGAGCAATAAACGCTGATATGAAAGTGTTTATATACCACCCAGTTTAATCCTAACAGTACATAACAATGATGTGAGGATTTGTTACTTGCCTGGCTCACTACCATCCTAGAATCAACTGTAAAAAGTATGTTTGTTTACTGTGTCAAATAGCAAGTAATGGCTGTTTGTTGTTATGGATATTATGGTGATTTCATCTAACAAAAACAAACCACTTACCATCTCTTAATCTGTCTGCTGTATGGTCCATTCCTGACACAAAAAGGAATAAATAAAAGTGATAAATGTTTTTATGTAATACATATATTTAGTACACAAACCAACATCTTAGTTACATTAATTTTAAATCTTATACAATATTATTCACTGCACTTAATATTCAACATATTGATTACAATGTCATAATTACAATAGGTTTGCTTTACTATTAAATCTTAATCATAAAAAAAATATTCCCTATTATGGCTTAATTTATAGAATATTAATCTAAGCCATCCTTCTTCTCTTTTATTGCCTCCTGAAACAAAAATTTATATGAAGTAACCAAATACACTATGGAATATATCCTACGAGTCAGATACCAAAAGTCTCATTCTATTGGTCTGTGGACAAATAAGTTGCAGACATTTCATTTGAACACAGATCATCTCTTAAATGAATGTCCATCAGCTCAAAATAAAGTCAGATAGTTACTCAATCGAGCAGTACAGGAAAGCAAAACAGATTTGTTTATACTTTATCTTAATCAATATTTAATATTTTGCCTGAACCATGGTCTGTCTACCTTAGCCAATTTTTAGATCTTCTATATTTTGGCATGAATAGTCTTACTTCCCAATGCCAGAAATAAAGTATACTGCTGCAGAACTCGAGTAGAAATGTGGTTGCAACATAGCTTGTTCTAGATGATTTTATAAAATTATCCATTCTGGGATCTAACCATAATATTATAAAAAATGTTGGAAGTATTCAACTTAAACATTGTTTCTAAATGGAATCATACCTTAAATCTTTCCTCAAATAGTGACAACTCTGATGTTAGGTCTGTAATTGCATTCATGAATGCTTCTTGAGGAGTGTAATCTGATGTAGTTTGGATGCGCAACACAAACTTGTGCTCGAGAGGATGGGGTAGTTTGTATCCCGCAAACAACACCTTGGGGTCCTTCAGGAGCTGACTACAATGAAGACCATAGGATATAAGTATTATTTTCTTGTTTAGTTATAAACCTTCTGTACAGATAATTATTATCAGCAAAACAATAGCTTTTTAGATACTGACATTATGGTATCCAATACTATGAATAATGAAATATTGATCATAGAATATTACAACTCAGACTATAAGACTAACAAACATATTGTGTTGCTTTATTGGGAATAATACCCTAAAAATTTATTATTTTACCAATAATTTTATGCCCTGAATAAATGGAAAGTAAATTGAAAAGTATTGTTCTCTATGTAATATACAATACAAAGATTTTTTTATATTTTGCAGGCATATTAAACACATCTGTGTTGAAGTGATTTGAACATGGTCCATGCCTATTGATATGTTCTAGACTTTTCTACAAATCTTGTTTAAATTAGTTTATATTATAAAAGTGTTAAAAAAGGATTAAACTTCCCGTAATTTTAAAATTAGATACCAGTCAGGGGATCAATGATTGGTTTATGTTGTAAGAGCCACCTTATTTTTTAGCCACAATAATATTTTACTTTTCAAAAACTTAACATTTTATAACACTATTTTATTACTTACTGTCTAATCATATTGCCTAATGTATGGTCTTCTCTATTGACAGTAAATATAGCGGCATTTGTTACTTTAGTATCATCTTCTTTTTGAACTCTGTAAATAATTTAAAAATTATTGGCCATATAATAGTCTGCTTTATGGCTTATATTCCGCAATTTGACCAAATAGAACACTTACTTCTTTTCTCCATCGTATAGGAGAAATGATTCGAATGTTGGTGGCGCATTCATGTCAACTCAAACCTATAAATTGTTAAATTACAGTAAGTACTTTAAATGAATATGAATAATTAATTCACTAAATAAAATAGCAAACAATTTTGAATTTAATTAAAAGTAAGAGAATAATAATAAACCACGAATTTTATGAAATTCACAATTAGAAACCAAACTGAATTTATGACAGTAACACAGACATACCAAATATGACATTGTCAAAGTAGATAATTTCGAGTTAGTTACACAGACGAGTAAAAAAGATCAAAACCAATCAACAGACTGATGATACAGCTGTGAGTGTACAGTAGTAGTTACTACTAGTATTATATAATCACTTTCACAGAACATTCTGCGTCAGTACCATTGAATAGTATATACTCAAAAAATCGTAGTACAGTTTGCCTGTATGTTTAAATGAAAGTGTTGAACAATGGTAGTTTGACATAATAATGTAAGCATGAGCATATATTAAATTACATATACTCCACCCTTATCCCTTTATTAATATTAGTCGTTTTATTGTTACCAGCAGATACTATTTGTTTACATTCACAAAATCTGTCATAGAAGTTACAAACTGTCATTAATATTCAGGGTATCACGGTTGAAGTAAGACAAACTACCATTGTTGTTTCCAAAAGAATGTTAGTTCAATAAATCTCATGTGTTTATAAAGGATGGAATATCATTTACTTGAACTAATTTACTAGGCTGATATGACGTCGGAATCTATTCTTTATAATTTTCCTAAGCTCACACCAGTTTAGTGACAAAAATTTTATTACTAAATTCTTTGCTCCATGCATATTTTTTGTCTAAACTATGTATATGGCAGGACAGGATTTCTTCATAAAAGCAATAAAAACCAAATTACAGCAGAAAACACCGTTTATTTTATAATTACGAGAGAATTTCAGATTGATAACCTACAATACAGAATATGACTATAAAATCAATCTATTTCGAATTTTACAAGTTGTCCAGAAATTCACTGTTAATTGGTGTGTAATATTTTAACCACAAGTTATCATAGTACTTTTAATCAGTGTTCCTTTACAAGATTACAAGAATTTTGACATTAAAATGGATTACGATTTTTAATACATGGTTTGTAATACTTATATATAATTATACGTTACAATTAAATCATTTATAGAACCGCACTAATCTATTTTAACACTTTAACAAATTGTGTATAAAACAGCACACGTTTTAAAGAAAAGATGCAAAGAGATAAAAACGAGTAAGCCAACAAAGCAACGACAAATTAAAACGAACACCACCGAACAAGTTATAGCAAGTAATATTAAATAGCCTGAGAAATGACGCAACTGTTAAAATTGAGGTTTTATATAAACGATATTTAAATGAGAAAAAAAAATTAAGGTTCTGTTGGCTTCACTCCCAATTTCATCTATACCATCATTTCCTATAATCTGTGTAAAGTAACGAGATTTTAAAACAATCAATTAATAGACATAATTTTCAATATTTCACATCATCCAATGCCAAACAACATCAAATATTTGAGAGAACAAAGCACAAATGTTCGTTTTGAAGATTAAACTACGAATCGAAAGTCTAGCGACTCTACTGATAAACCATAAATATTAGCCCGAGTTATTCGATATGAAAGCTACTCGGCATCAATCCGTGGCGACACGTCCCCGCGCCCCTCGTCTTTAAACGGACGCGTCCAGGCGACTGTAAGGGCGCTCACACACGAAAAACGTTAAGCGTGATAACGTTTCCTACGAAGTTGCGGTACTTATGCAACTGCAAATATCACATTTTGAACTCACCGTGATTACGGTGTACCGATGTTGCGTAAATTAATTTTACAATATAGATTATACTAAGAGTAGACATATCGACGAGTGACTGAAGATTGCAAAATATAGAAACATTACTTAAAAAAACAAACAGTTTAACTAAACCAGTATCAAGGGAAGATGTTCGTACTAAAAAATTATTTGTCATCTAGGTTAATAAGACTTATTTTGTTTCTTCGTTGTCTTATAAATTCATCAAGCTTGAACACAGGTTTGCATTAGAAAAGTCAAGTGATTCTCCCTATTACCAATGGCTCCAAAATAAATAAATTATATTTGTAAGTATGGAAAAAAATTATCTCGAGATTAAACAAAAATAATAAGTAAAGTAAAATAAAAAATTAAGTATAATAAGCTTTATAAATTCCATTATTACTTCGGTTTACTTTAACACTTACTATCTATTAACTGTTAATGTAATAAAACGCTATGAGAATTGACACATAAGTATATAAACTATACTAATCGTGTACTTATACAAAATTAGCAATCCGTTAACAGTATGCATGCTATTGATTATGAAAATATCTATGTTACGATAAAGATTGAAAATTTAGAACGCACAAGGCGTCGAGCGTCGATAGAGAGATACGGCACCGCGGCCTCCACGAACATTCAATTTGAACACGAGAACGTCACTTATAGCATAGGTATACTAATAACAGAAGAATGCAACTGCAATATTATTTTAATATTATTGGAATAATAGAGATCATCGAAAGCTGACTAGAAGTCTGTAATGCCTACACTAACATTTTGCAGCGAGTACGCGCGCGCGTCGCCCTCGAGTTGTGCGAATGGTTTCCCGGCAGGTGCCGCGTTGCGAATAACTACCATTAATGTTACTTGGTGTCAGGTACGCAGCCTCGCTTCGAGACTTACAATATACTTATACTAGAAATAAGACAATTCAAGATGCATCTAGCGAGTTTCGTCGTTTGTAAGAATACACACACGAGACAGATGACGCGATGAGTGCGTGCCGAATCAAGCTAGACAATTGACTAGCGAGTGGAACATGCTGCCGATCTCACTTTATGACGAAGCTACGGAGAAAAAGGTATCACCTAATTTTTCTACCGTTACGAAGGCAACTAGATGAAAACCTACTCTTAAAGATTAAAGTCTAATTACGCTATAAGTGTTAAAATTAACATTGCTTTATGTCCTTATATACGGGATCGTTCACGAGCGTGTAGCAGCAGTGCAGGTCTCGCGACCGCACCGGTGTCTCCTTTCGACTCGTAAACGTACAATTTAACAACACGCCATCTCTACAATTTGAATCCCCTTGCAAATATTAATTATTATTATATTATAGAGAAATTCTAATTAATATTAATATGTTGGTGCTTCATTTGTCGAGCAATATAAGTCTACGAACACAAAAGAATCACGATAGACATCTAAATATTCTATCGTTGAAGACTCCGGTGAGAAGGTATTTTAAATTTATTAAAAAATTTACCCTAGCTAAAACGGCTACTATATTTTACTGTACAACAAAGGGCGTCTTAAAAGTCATGAAAAACTAAATTATAACAAGTATATATTCAGCCATCCGACGATGGACTGGATCGAAAGCGACAAAATATTAAGACTGCATCACTATTACATCGTAAACTCTCACAGATCATTAACGTTACACACAATAACAATCAATTTATTATAATATATAATAATGTTAAAGTTAACTAAACAACAACTGCAACTACTATCACACATTCGAAATTTTAAAACAATTTTACAAATTGTAATCAAATATCATTATTGCTACGGCGACGGCACACAGCTCGATATGCTCCCGGAGGCTAGACGCGTGCCTCAGCCTTCCGGCCAATCTGGCCCATTGCTACTACCATATGTAGCCAACGATCAAAAATTCTATATGGATCACCCCTTAGCTAATACAAAATGACGGGTCCATTACACTAAATCAAAAACGCTGAATACTGATACAAGACTCACAGAATAGAGATGTGTAAATTTTTATCATTCGGTATGACCTAGTATTGAATGAACAACGTGCATCGACAATTTGGCGATAACGTTGAAACGACAATATGTTATACTAGTTTTTGATATTGAAGATAAATAACGTCCCATTTCTGGACGACGATACACCAGAAGCTATTCGTTTGCTTAGCCAACATTATTGAAACATTCGATACGATTACATGTATGTTTAAGCCCGCTGGTGTAAGTACACCATATATGGTGTTATCCTTAATACGGAAAACAGCCCGCAGCGTACACTCGAAAGGTCAGTAGAGGTCGATTATATAGATAACTGTATGCGTCAACTACATTAAGTATGAACTACCTACAGTCTTGGTTATCTGTTATCTACAAACCAAGTGTTTACAGAGCATCGTCATCTTTATGCAACCTTTTTAAGACAAATGGGTGTTATTTGAATTAACGTTTTGCACACCAGGATTATATTTTTTTAATAATTGTATAGTGTCGTGAAAGATGCTCGCAATAGGAACTGAAGTACAAAAGGTTGCACAAAGCATGAGGATTCCTGTGAGACAACCTGCAATGAACAATTAACCTACTAATTATTCCATATTAAAATTGGAACCAACGTTTATAGTGTTATACATGTCATAAATTTAATAAGTTGTTCAAATTCCATTAAATACACTTACAACACGCTAAACCCGATGGGAACGATAAACATTCAAGTAAATAGGTATTACTGTATCGAAATCTTTGAAACGGTCGATGTATGTTGGCGGCGGTTGGTTCGGCCGGTGGGTGGTCGTTGCCAGGCAGGATCCAGGCACCAAATAAACACAGTATTGTTTTCGACAGTATTGTTGTCCTGTAAAATCACAATATAAGGTGTAGTTCGCAATAGCAACACAAGCGCGATAGCAGCACAATAGATAGGTATGAAACATTACTACTTACGACTCACTTGGAGGGAAACTCAATATGGTTATTGTAGTCTGTAACCCTATGACCAACTTTAAAGAAGCATATATTTTTATGCAAGATTTAAATCAGGTCGATCGATCTACTTTGATAGTGGAAATATGTGCCAAATCACATGACAACATTTCTACAGTGTAACCATACTTCCCCTTTCATCTCTATAAGCTAAAGATACGCATTGAGTAAGGTATATGTAAATATTTTAAATGAATGCGATTTAATCCACACAATTGCTTAAAAAAACAATTACATTATCAGTATATAAGCAGCTGTAACTTTTCTGTATATTTGCTAAGGACTTGACTCACATACAAGATTAATATTATTATTAATATAAATCAATTTACTTGATTTTTTTCTATCGAATACTGTAAATAGCTATTTTTTGTTATTATATTCAACTATTCTCATTTATTTACGTTTTAGATAGGTATCACAGTTCAGATATTACTGAGGTAATTTATGAAAAATAAATCATGTTATAATATAAAACAACACGAGTTTCATAATTTTGATAATTATATATCTAATCTAAATTCATAATAATTTTACTTCTTATCAAAAGTATTATTACAATATTTAGGATCCTTTTTTCGATATTTTTTGCTGTTTATCATGGTTTTCTAGCTATTGATTTTCGGTAAGCTCTGTAAAACAAGATATACTGTTTGGAATGGTGATTGGAAAAAACGTTCTAGTATATAATCGCATCGAATATATATTTAGAGGGAAACCCCAGTTTAATATATTAACAAAAAAATACTAGCGAAATAACTCTTATCGTTAATAACTCTCTTACCAGACACGAGCAACCGACAAGTGAATATATTTTATTCATACACAAATTATCGGCCTGTTCTTCCTACCTACAACGTTTTCAGTTATAACGTTCTAAGATCAATGTTTTGGTGATTACATTATACCTAGGACATAAAAATATCTTAAAAACAATATTCTTGATACAGCCTACATTGACAGACTCTGATACTATGATATTAACGAGATAATATAACACCGGCCAGTCTCTAATGAAAGCGCCTATTAAAAAGTGTCTCGTCTGTAAAGCGCCTAAATGTTTTATGCGACTGAACAGCACAAGGAGGTATGTACGTCGAAATGTGACATTTCGCATCTGGGACAATTTATATAATAAAAAAATCGTGTTATAATTAAGTTATGCACTCGATAATCAAACTGCATGGTACAGATACTGTGTTTCAGATTGGCATGTACACAGTATATATAGTAATTAGTGTGGATCGGGTGTATAGTAAAGTGTTATTTTTGGTACGTAAAATATCAAGACAAAACGTGAAATGTAATCCGTTTCGTATTCTTTCGAAACGTGGAGTAAGTAAAGCCAATAAGTACGATAGGCATTATGTCGGCTAGATTACAAATAATTATATTAGTGAATTTTTTTTTATATTAATACCGGACAAACGAGCAGACGAGCCACTTGATGGTAAGTGGTCAGCGTCGCCCATGGAGATCAGCAAGATCAAAGGTATCACTGATGCGTTGTCGGCCAGGATATGAGAAGGTAAGAAAAAAGTACTGGCTTTCAAGCCCCCAGCCGGAACACGACGAGTCGTTTGGCGGCTGGCTCAAGCAGGAGTGTGGTAGCTGGCCAGGCAGGCTTCACGCAAAAAATAATAATACCACTAATAATATTAATGATTGAATAATAATACTGATAATATAATCCTTACGAGAAGCCCTACCACCAAGCATAAATAAATTGTTTAAGCTGAACTGTGATAGAACAAAATTGTAGGTGTATAGGGGGGGTTCCCGCGTGAGATAACATACCTATACAGTATTATGCGCATTGAACTCACTATATTAGCATGGTCCATTTGGCTTTGATCAACTACGTTTGTGTTGTGTATTACTACGAAAATTTAATAATTTGCTATAAGAATGTACAGATTCTTCGTCATAGAACCCAAATAGATATGCAGGAATCAAAGCAAAATCAAATATTTATCCAATAATGTTTGAAAGCGAAATATTATTATCTAGATACTAGGTAATAAGCTTGGAGTGCTGAATTCCAAATAGTTGTACAGTTAGTAATAAATAGAGCCATATTGTGTTAATTAAATAGCCATTCATAGAAATAATATTGCGAGAATTGATTTTGACATAAACACCATTTATAAGGATTTTTAAACCAATAGTTAATTAATTTAAGGTTATTTATTTGTGCTAGGTTGTGTTCTGTGACATGCATTCATTATTACTCGGGGGCTATTATTGTAATAAATATTTGTAACATGTAAATATTTTTATGCTTGTTTTATATTCTCATTTTCATGGTATATCAATCAATTTAGAAATGTTTTGCAATTTTTAATTTTGAAAAGACTAAAAGGTTTTACAACCAAATGTTTACATTTATATTATATATACATTTATATATATACATATATATATATATATATATATACGTATTGATTAGCACAGAAACTGAGTTGGTTCAATAGTATAAGCATTAATTAAGTTACAAATTCCGATTTACACATTCAACTCCCTTAATTTTCAGTTAAGTACATTACAATTATCTCCTTTTATAATTATATTTTTATATCATAATCATATGAGAAATTTCACTTTACGCGCGCGTGAATCTACAGTATTTGTTTTTTACTGTTAAAGTAAAGAAAAAGTACAAATAAATATTTCTGTTTAGTAACTTTCAAAATTAAATTATCAACTTATTTAAATAAAGAAGAGTATAAGGTCGTGTCGTAAACTTAACAAGCTCTCGGTGCATGCGGTGCGATATGCACATTATATTCGAAATTCATGTTTTAAAAAATACTGTGCATACAGGTGTGCATATAAAATTAAAAATGTGTTACATATAATTTAAAATCATTCCAAATGCAACTGTGCTATGATGTTATGAGTATTGTGTTTGATCACAATGACAATGCTTATGACGGAAAATGATTTTAAAATGCCATTATATTCAGAATGTTTTAAACTTATACGATCTGTAATGTGAACTTTAGTTATTTTCTTGTAGGTAACCAAATTGATATTGTTCATTATACATTATACAACCACTATGTACAATAATTTAGCTAATAAATTAATCACATCTAATTTATGAATTTTTTTATTACGTATGTAGTAGTAAGTATATTTAGATATATTTTAGGAACATGTGTAAGTAAATATGTTGAATACACAGCTTCAGATACCGGCTCGTTAATAACCGCGTAAAGATTTTACTATTACAGCACTTTAGTTCAATATCATTATTTTATAAACACTACTGAATTACGAACTGGCTTTGAAATACATTCTAAATAAAGTTACATCTAATATTATATCTTCAAATTACATTTAAAACTTAAGTTACAAATAGCTAACTACAATACGATAATGTATAGAATGATTATGCTCGTGTTTCTAAAATGTTTGTACAACGATTCTCGTCCTATGCTCATGATGTCGACACATGCAAATTTACCGCCCCCAATTGAAAATTTCATGCCACGATTACGGCCAAATATTTAATTTTGATTCGAATCACCAAACACAGGCGACACCGCCCGTCGGCGACCGAGCAGCAAGCGTTATGATACATTACAATCGAATCGATCAAATATTACTTCATCTATCACATACAAAATATCTAACTATGGATGCTGTCTATTAAAGGCCAGAGAGAGTAGCGCGCCAAACCTGCCCCCTTCACCCGTTTAGAAGAACGTGTTATACACGTATCCGGTCGCGATCAGCCCCAGCACGAGCAGGCACAGCATAATCATTATCTTCTTCTGCACAATGGACAAACACGACACACATTAGTATCTAACGGCGGCCGGCGGGCCCAGCGGACTCCACCGCCGCGCTCCAGCGGGCGACACCGACGCCGATCCAGTACCCGGCTGTTGACGTCACGTGTTATACACGATGTAAACATTAGTCACATCCGACCGCCGCGGTGACACAGTCCCGTAAACGGGGCCGTCAGGGAAAATTGTGTCTTTGACTCCTTTAACATCGATCTTTTAACTGGGTGGAGGTCATAGATATGCATTAGCCAGCTTGTAATCAAAATATTAAGCCAAGTTGAATTTAGAATATTTATTCAGAAACAAAAAAAAAAAACAACTCGTTATTCGCGTGTTCTTCTTGTTATTCAACATCAACCAAACGAACCAAGCCTACCGAGACGAAATATAGCTACAGAGATTATCAGTAACACTGGAGCATATGTAACTTGATTCACGTTAAACGCGATGCCGAGACTGTCGAGGCCAATCGCAAATTTTAATAAATCTGTCCCGTCGACGGGGCATGTCCACCGGGGCGGATGTGACTTACCTACACGCCACAATTGTGCGTTGTAACAATTGTGAAATACGACATTCCCGTCGGTCGTCGGTCGTCGATCCGCTGGGCGCGACACGATAGCGATACGAAAACTGCACGACACGATCCCGACCGGAGGAGTCCGCTGGCCCGCATCGGGCGCGTGGTTACCTTTGAGCGGTGCGAGTGCCGCGTTCACATGAAGTAGGAGGACACGTAGCCGACGACGACCAGCCCCAGTACGAGCAGACACACTAGGATCATGATCTTCTTCTGTAGCCGTGGGCATGCAACAGTACGCTTTAAACTCGTCCGCGACCGTTTAAATGTTCAAATGCTCTCACTATGGGCTTCGCACCCGTTTGGAATACGACAACTGTGCGTCATTTGCCTCCCTCATAAATGCGAGGATTAGAGAAAAAAAAAAGAAAAAGAAATAAATCGAAATAAAATAAATAAATGTAATTTCTCCACGTTATTAAACATATTTTTACATCAGAGTTATTATCGTGATTACATTATTATAAACTTGTAAATCCCGTCGCTATGGCGGGTCCGTGACGCTTAACTTAACAATATTCTATGAAACAATAAAACAAAACAAAACTCTTTTAACGTTCATTAAGTAATCGTTTTTTTATCTTTTTTTTTTGAAAATGGCATTAAATTAATATCTCACAGTCTTTAGAGTAAACATAATTATTGTGCGAATTTAACACTTCAAAAATGCGTTGTCCACACGTCACAAATTATTGATTGTATCCTTCAGCAAATAATTCAATCATAGGGTATTTTAACAAGGAATCAACTACATAATATGAAAATGTGCGTTATTCTAGGCGGATCCAAGGGCCGCCGCCATAATGTCAAGTAAACTGAGGACCAATCTATAATTTTCATGAGAACTCGCTCGTTAAGTTCCCCTACAGTAGTTATAAAGGACAGAATTATCAATGAAATTATGATAGAATTTATACAATATGTTATGTTATCTAAATAGATTGAATTCGCCATTAAATAATTACAATCAAACGAACACTGATACAGGTACGAAAGAAACAAAATAAAAATGCTTCTTTTAAATGCATTTGCTCTTTAAAAAACATTTAAATTAACAAGGAGATGGCCAACATTGCTCGAAGCTTGCATCACTGCTGAATGTGCCAAAATAAATACAAGTATCAAAGTACACAATTGTAAAACTACAGATTTTTAAGCAAATTTGGTATTATTGTAATTTTAGTTCATAATTACTTATCACGTGAACATTACAAGAAACAATGTTGTAATAAGATACAGACTGATTTCAATATGTAGAGATGGGTTTAATGATTATAAAATCTATATCATATAGAAACACACGTCTAAGATAGGATGAAGAATATTTTTTATTTTGACTTCAAACTTATATAATCGCGGACATCTTGCATTTAAACTGTACTAACAGGTGTAACAGGTACTCACTCTTTTTTTGTTTACCGATATTTCGACTCAACTACAGTATCGTGGTCACGGCGAGACTCGAGACTGCAATCTCGCTACGACCACGATCCGTGTAATTGGTTCGAAATATCTTTAAAAAAAACCACACAGTTACAGTCAAAATGTATTTTAATTTTTATTTCGCCCGAAATATTTATTTTTTATAGTCTTATTAATTCTTCCAAGATATAATAACAAAAAAAATATAATTACCTCATATTCGTTTATTTTCTCCGACTCAATTCGATGCATCACATTGTGCTATAGTCGAAAGATATTCTCTGGAGTAAGTTGGCCACCTCCTCCCAACAAACTAGTGCAATAATGTTAAAATATTATGAGACCTAACATCAAATAACATCCCACTAACAAACATCGTGTACTCTTAAAGGAAGTAAGTACTATACGAACAGATCTAACATAACAATGTCTATAAAATTACTTTAAGCAAGAATATTACAGTAAAATAATACAATAGGTTATTTTATGTAATAAAACAGGTATTTTTTGTGCAATAGTACGAGTTAAAAAAATAACAATTAATTATGTAAGCTTCAACATGAACAACTGTAAACAATCATAATTTGCTCTTTTAACTGTATTATCTTTGCATGTTTGGAAACCGCCGCCTTATAAAAGCACTTTACTGGATAGCAAAACGAAAGCCCTTTTTACATATGTTAATTATAATGTTTCGTTTCACAAATTTCATTTTTGTCGATAAAAAAATTAATAAAATCGCACATGCTTATACAATTTATGGATCTATAGATCCCTCTTTATATTATCTACCAATTAATATAATTATATGCGCCTCAAAGCAAATTAAGGCGGATTTCAACCGCGATGTTAGACCTAGAGCGATGTTAAGAACATCAATGATTCTTATAACATGTGATGAAACTTAGCTTAGTTCGAATACTGATCAACATCTCAACAGCTTACTATCGTTGGTTTATTAAAGACTTTACTTATTGTACCTACCGTACGAGGAAACCTACATGAATAGATACATGCGAATCGTCTGACGAACAATGATTCAACGGACCATTTTCGATGCACGACACACACACACAGCTCCGGCTCTTTTGGAATTTGAACCGGTTCAAGTAGAAACATGTCATACACACACCAAATGAAGACATGTTTTCTTTACAGTACTAACATCACAATATAATATTAGTAGTTTCAACAGAAAGTTGTAACCAACAACAAAATCAACAACCGAATTGCATGTACGGTTTACAAGAGATTGAATAAAAATGCAAATAAACTTGTACTGAACGATAAAAACGATCGTTAGTGATATATTAAAACCTGTGTCAAGTAATTTGTTCTAAACAAATATTAACAATTAAATTTTGTTTCATTTTTTTTGTTAAACTGGCTCTAATATGTTGACTACAAATAATATAAATTTGTTTCCAATATGTTAATACTATTTTATTTAAATTTACCTACATGTCAACTGTTACAATAAATCAGCAAGAAATAAATTTTCTTATATCGATAAAATCATGGATGACATAATTCAGTAATTATTAAATGATAAAACTACAACCAGTATTATAAAAATAACAAAGTTAAAATATTTTATGTACAAATTGAAAAACTCGATATTCAGCCAACTAGACTGGTAGCACCAGTAAAGCTATATACACACAAGAGCTTATCAATCTAAACAGAAGCACAATCTACTTATTGCACTTTTCATATATTGTCTTCGTTACACATCGTCGATATGGGCACGTCCTGACCCACGTGACCCAGGGTAACTTACCCTTTTACAATTTGTAACGGTCACCACATGGTATGTTTATATAAAAGCTCACTGGATTGCATAGATTTACAACATTCGTCAACTAATAAACGAAATGTTATCACAAAACAATCAAGGCGAGTTCTCATACAGAATGTTTCGTGTCTGCTACAACAACACTATTCAACATCAATAATCTGGCCAAACAGAAACAACAATCAATAAGTTAATCGCTATCTCTTACTATCCGTTCAATTCGCGTGGGACAGAAGATTGCGATCACAGTATAAATAAACATAATGGCAGTATACAGATGGATATCGATGAAGTAACGCTAGCGAATGAACTAGATATAGCAGTCGTTCCTTTCTCCTGTGACGTCAGCGCTCCGGTCTTCGTCTGTAGTTTAACTGAGGTGTACCGCTAGCACTATTATTAATATAACCAGCGTAACAGACAGGCATATAATGATGAAGATTTTTTTCTGCAATGACAAAGGAGAAACAAAAACAAAATAAAATCTTCGCTTAAGATAACATAAGTGTAATAATAAGTGATATAATATACTAAATTCATACCAATTTTGAGTTTGCTACGGCAGTGAAATTCTATAGATTTATTTTACGGTGCATTGGATTCTACGCGAAGTTTTTAGTTCTGGAAACTTTGGATATAAAATAGGTAAAATAGTCATGCTCAATTAGTAATATAATGTAATTAGTCTACTAATAAGAAATAGTGTATTGAAAGATAATTAATTATACATCACCAATTGATAATTTAATATTAGTGAATAAAAAAACGTATTCGTGACAAATGAATTTCGTAATACCCACCACCTATGTTAAATTGCCGACTACCCGAATACAATAGTTTTTCTTATATATAATGTATGTAGAATAACAAAATATTATTCAAATAACTCGTATGTAAGGTGTGATTTTTATTTTAATGCCATGCTGAGTCTATAATGCAAAACTATTGGCAACTATGTACACAAACCATACACACATTCATGCAGACAAGGACGTAACTAAAACATATACGAACTATGAAGACTCTAACATTATTTAACTTTATTCCTTATTGATAAAACAACCACAACATTTGAAGCAGCTCTTGAATTTGACTATCGATTATTTTTAAGGTACTACAGAAAGAATTTACTCGAAATATACATAAATTAAAAATTATGATACCGTTCAATAAAAACATATTATTTGTAAAGATGGGAAGCTAGAAGTAGTAGAATTATTTGCAAAATTCAAGGAGTCTTAATGCATATCCACATATTCATGCATTCTACGAACAAAACCAAAATTCGATTTACGAAGCAAAAAAAAGGCTAAAAAAATTTGTAAGCTGTCTAGAAAATGTTGAAGAATGAAAACCCGTCATCTGTTACGTCCGCCAGCTCCGAATTATTCCAGCAGAAACGAAGTGAAGTAGGAAGGATGTAATTATCACAAACACCGCAGTCAGTTCTCACGTAGTACATAATGGTGTTACAGAATACTGTGACCAGGCTGGTTTACACGTTGCGAGGTGATGGTTCGTGTTGTAGCTGGGGTTGATTTTGGTTGCCAAATTTTACACCTAAAGATACCGTCGCAGATAACCATATATATATATGTATTGTGTACCAGATACGCATCACTGTCGGACGTATTCATTAACGTTGCCAAAGAGGAAAAAAGATAATTACAGTTCAAAATACCAAAGATGTCTGGATTATAGATACGACAGTATTAGAGCAATATTTACTTCTTAGAGAATTCAATGACTAATAAGAATCGGTTAAGATGTAATAAGATACAGACTACTAATGTTTATATTACTGCGTCTATGTCATCGGCTAATACTAGCAAATGACTAGCGAACTTAGCAACGAATATATTTGAAGGTTTTTGCACGTCAACCACACCATATGGTCAAATTAGCTCAATGTAATTCACCTGACGTCTGTCAATACATCTAGTCCATGTTTTTTACAATACACATGGTAACTCTCACCGTATACTTTTCTCATAATCATATTTCGAATGTTTCATGACTGAAGATTACTCCAGACGGGTTTTAATGGGTATTCCGATCTCAAACTGAAAACTCAAAATCACTGAGTACATTGTCATTTATCAGTATTCTTGGGAGTGTAATTGTTTTATTTATTCTATATTACGCTCCTTGTATTCACACTACCTTCTTGCTTCTTACCACTGTTCGTTCACGACGGGTCGAAATAAAACCTTGGCCGGAGCCTATGTAAGTATCACTATTTTGTTGCATCGCTGAAATATGTAACGTGAACTAAGCTCGCACCGTGTAAACCAGAATTGACCGACGTGGTCACTGTGGGAGGGTTTACCTTCCTCGCTTTCACTGCCCACTTGTGGGCTTGGATGAGCTGCCCGCGGCCGGTCTCCACGTAGTCCGTACTCTGCGTGACGTGGTGCTCGATGCGGTCTATCAGTTCGCCCTGCTCGGCTAAATTCGGTGGCGCTGGGAGGAAACGGGGACCTTGCGTACGGCCGATTGGTTCATACAGTTTTATTTCTCACCCACGTTAGCCATGTTACGGTAACCGACCGGAAG
Organism: Megathymus violae; assembly: GCA_003671415.1. NCBI lineage: Eukaryota > Metazoa > Arthropoda > Insecta > Lepidoptera > Hesperiidae > Megathymus > Megathymus violae. The sequence continues at coordinate 13,563,074 of PDGT01000001.1, forward strand.
ATGGAGCCGATGACGTTAAATAGAAGAAAATAGTTAAAGTAGAAAAACTATAAAGTTTGAAATGTGACGCCCGAAAACATAAAACATGGTTAAGTCGACACACACGGACATAAACGTGATTTACATTTACAATAAACATCGAGTGATTGCCTTAATTAAACAGTTTGTTAGCTTATAAATATAATATTGTTACATCGATTGAACACTTGTTACATAATAACTTTACATTATTGCATAACATTAGTGAATAGTATTAATCGCATAAAAAATGTTTAGTGAAATCTAGTAAGGTTATTATATAACAACCAACACCATAAATACAAGAGGCAAATAACGCACACACCAAATCAAAGTCAAATTAGTGAGACACACATAGTTTAAGTTGTTAACAGATTAAGTTAAAAAAGCCCATTTCCACCGAGTGTGAGTTCGAGAGATACATGTTAAAATTAAAAACACAACAGTCAAAGCCAATTAGTGTAAATGCACAGATGAGGTTAAAATTAATGAACAAAACAAACCAATGAACCAATCACCGAATCATCAACAAAACAAAATGCAAGGATGACAATTGAACCGTTCACAACGTAAACAAATGGTTGGGACGTGGGGAGGGGAACCGGGCGCGGGGCGGGGGTGAGGTGGGGGACAAACAAAACAAAACGCATTAACAACGAATGAATCGACACTGGAATGATGACAACTCACCCGTCGAGCTTTGCTCTGATATTTTAGGGCCTTCTTAGTATCTTGTGTGGCGGTTTGGACATAGTCCACGGCATGCTCTACATGATACTCAATGCGGTCGATCATCTCTCCCTGTATCCATAGGAGTTGGTTTAGTACACGGTCAGGTTATTGAGAATCAACTTAAGTTACGTTTGTAAAAGGAGCGGTGCTGTCACAGAGCGCCGGTAAAAAATGACCGCCATTCAAGAAGCTCCATATCGCTACACATCGGCCGTCTTTGCTTTTGACTTGGTAACGTGTCTATAGAAGAAAAACTGAAGCTATTGATTAGGCGTTAATAGTATATATCCTTAGAACATGAAGGAACTTTTTATGATGCGACACCATTATTAAACGTTCTTTAACTCTACTCGAGGAAACCACGTCGACTCCATAGATGTTTTAGTGACGTCGTTCGACGCCACTCTACGACCGCTATGTGACGGCTCCGCTCTTTTAAGAAACCGTAATTACGGTAATAGATGATCGCCAAACATTCTAGCAATGGCGGGTGGTTTGGTAACTGTGACACTTGACTACAATTTTGGTTTACGCTTCATTTGATACACAGGAAGGGTTTCGTGTCACCTATTTGAGGACGACACCGTGAAAGTTTTTTATTACGCCTCGGTGAAAGAACTTCGTTTCATGGTGTTTACTTTGGGCGGCTACAGACATTTGTAGTATCGACCAAGGGCGAACATCGATTAATTATCTATTTGAGTTTAGGTATGCAGTACGAACATTAGGTACGAAATCATTTTTTCATATAAAATTTAATATTGCGAATCCAGAATCTCAGAGATTTGTATTAAAATAATATGTTTGGTCAACTTCGAACAGTGAGTGAATCCCTCGGGTAAACATCTGTCCAATAGTTTTTCCGTTTGTTTGGACAAATAAACGCAGAGAAATACATCTCGAGTCAGCAAAGGTCCCTGCATAACACCTTGTTATTATAACATATAATCGACAGTTACATAACAGATAATCTCGTTGAAAAACATAACAATCAGAAGCAAACTGCAGCACATCTTCTAAATATGTTTGATAAGTATGTTATAACAGTGGCTCCAATCATTCTACATAGTTGATCTCAAAAAATCATTTGAATTTGAATGACGTAAGAATAATGTGAAATATACAATATGATATATGACCTGACTCTCGACGAGCATGGCCATGTCCATGAACATGTCGTGCAGCTCACGGATGGAGGTCTCCAACTTGATGATGTCGGCGTGCCGCGCCTCGATATCGGCCAGCGTCTGTTTGGCCTGCTGAGTCTCCATAATGATCTGGAAATCGTTCACGCGTTCCATTATTCTAAATATTCTAATATACATAGTTCTGACTACGCAAAATCGTACTCGACGTATAAAAGGTTACGTCACGGTGTAATGTGATGGAGATGTTGACCTTTTACGAGGATGACGGTGTAAGTCACAGAGTTTTTATTAATATTCCCCAAGTCACATACATATATCAGACCGCAAAACGCGGGGCACGCGAAAACGTATTTCTCAAAGGGAATATAGGAAAATAAAAGCAGAGAGACTGAAATGTATTGGTGTTAAAATGTTATCTGTCGTCTTTGGAATTTAATATCGCCACCGCAGATTGGCGTTGTAACCACGATCTGTGCGGCTGAGAACAATCAGAACAATCCATCATAGTCGTAAATCGGCAACCAATCACCAGCACCAAATAATAGTTTTATTTATAATGTTTCTACATACATTTGTAATATGATATCAAAGTAATGAGAAGAAATCAAACATTGATCATCCACGATAACTTGGTTTGATATAATAATTTGTGTTATAGATACTTGTGACTGACCTTACCAGCGGGAATAAATGCATTTCCCGGAACGAATAGAATCCTAGACTTTGACAGACGAAAATTCTAAAAAATATATGATTAAGCCTCTATGTCGATCACAAAGTCTAGATATTAAAATTTCTACAGAAAAAATATATAGGACTGTATATTTTAATTTACATATAATATTGTATGCAATAGGTGTAATACAATGAATATGTTATCGCTGAAAAAACAGTCTATCACAAACATACGGACAACAGCATTATTATATGTCGTGAAATAAATCATATTCGACAATAGTCAAATCAACATAATCAATTAATATATTCGAACATATAATAAATAACTTTTTTATAATGACGACATACCGAATAATTATGCGGTTTAGGAAATGTTTTTGATTGCATTTTTTTTCCTCTTGAGAATCAATTCCCTTGAAAGACTTCATTCGTTAAAGCTGTCTATAAGTTACTTCCGATTAAGCTTTATCAACTTCTATTGTCAGGTAACAAATTCTGGGTCTTTAATACCCTTCAACATAACGACCAAAACGAAGTACAATAAACAAACCACCACATTTTTATAAAGTACCGTATCAAGAATTAATCCAAACAAAAAATTTACATACTTCGCATTAATCGCCATTTACATTATAAACGATTTCTTGTCGTTCTGCGAACTCTGTCCTACATTTTCTAGCTCTGTATTAATATTAGGTTGAATAAAAAAAAAAAACTCTTCCCGCGTATCGCCTTATCGATTTTTAGCAGCGGCCAGTAACCTTTGTCGCAGTTAAGTAATTATGCCTGCCACATCAGAACTCGCTATTACATTATTTGTGGTACATTACCATGCTGAACGAATTAAAAAGGTAAAATTCTGTAAAAGTATTACAGGTTGGCATTGCCGCAGTGACGAAATTTATTTTTCTCTTTTTAATACATTTTATGAATAGAAACATAATTCAATGAATATGAACTCTTTTTTGCTGATATACCATTTTCAACCAGCATTCCTAGTTATTATTATACACCGGTCGTACCGGCTTTGCAAATCAAAAGAACACCAAAATACTAAACAGTCGCAGCCGACCGGCATCGCAACACGAGTAGGCAACTCACCCCTTGAGTGAACACAGCCGGATTGTCCTGTTCGAGCATGGCCTCCAGTTCGTCGTCGGTGGTGGCGCGGCCGGTGATCTCGAGTTGTCGGAGTATCCGGTTTTTGCACCGGTCCCGGTAGTCAGTTTGCGTGCGATTGTACTCCGTCATCACCTCGACGAACTTGCGCGACAGTGTCGAGTGCTGGGTTTTCCTTATCCTGAGATCGGCAGACGATTTGTTCGAATGCTCCTCTTGTTCGATGTTCTGCTCTATGTCTGCGGATCGGACGATTTAAATGTGAATCTAAAATGTTATTATGATGATAATCGTGTAAGGAAAAATTTTTGCTAAATGATTTCTGTTTTATATCGATGAAAATTGGGGCAGTTTCAAGTTATCTAATAAATAAACAAATTTGATATAAAAAAAATACATATATTTTTTACCGTACATAGGAAATTTAGACTTAAAAGACAGTTGAATTTACACAAAAAGGCGGTCTTGTCGCTCATACAGCGATCTCTACCAGACAACCTTTGGGTAGAATTGTAGAAAGAAGCCCAAATTGAGAGGATTCACGGTTTACGGAGTCGTTTCAGTATTAACATAAATAGAAAAATATATAGATACATACAAACATATATTTCTACATACTGATATACAAATATATTAAATAGCCTATAGATATTTAATGCATAGAAGTACTGATATTTTGCAAGTTGTCTATAATGATAGTTTGCAAGTTTTACGTAGTAGCGGTCATTATTATATAGAACTAGCTGTACCCTGCGCGCGTTGCTACGCCACCAACTAAAATAAACAGTGGCGCAATCTGTCGAAAATTGGCCGTACCAACTCAGAAACCTTCGTGGGCTCATGCGCAACAAATTTGCTAAAGATCATTACATAATGAAATGCATAGTTTACGATTCTATAAAGGACATATTTATATTATATTATATTACATTTATATATATAATTATTGAAGAATCATATTATATACAATATTGAAGATTCAAAGGCGAAGAATAATAATTACCAAATTAAATTCTAAGATTAAGATAATGATCTTAAATTTAAATAATCTTTATTGTTATATAAATATTTTCGCTACTTTTTAAAATGTTAAACGAATATATATAACATAACAACAAAAATATATTAACATACATGAAGAAAAAACGATAAAGTTGATAAAATACCAAATAACTAGCACACTTGGATTTGGCAGCCGACCACAAACGATTTCAACGACCACGCCACCTACTGTATATACCATTACGTAAATATATATTGTATCAGATTATAACAATACAATGAATTTGTTAATAATTATTAGTCTGCTGCTACAGCTATCGGATCATATAATTAATTTATGAATCATCGTATCTGCCAATCCAAATCCAGTCAATCGATCCGTTAGTTTTTATATGATATAATCACTAAGAGACTCGACATATATTACATATATTAAAACTAAAATTACACCGATATTACTCATTTACAAATTTACTTTTCAATAATTTACGAATAAAAAAAGAATTTAACGTAACATGTTTTTATAAAGAACTAAAAAGTATAAAATTTTTCTTCTTCCTTTTTATATTTATGCATTGTCATCCACTTCTGAGCTACGGTCCAAATTTCAAGTACCTAGCTCATGGGGAAGTTAGTTTAAAATCTTTAAAATCAATAACAACATTCTACCCGGACAGATACACAAGAAAGCGAGTTAATAAAAAAAACATGGTAATATACCAAAAAAAAGTACAGATGTGAACGCCATAAAAATATTAAACTTACGTTTTAATTTTCCTCTGACTTTGTTGGCAGTTTTCTTGATGTCAGCCATTAGATCTTCCAGTTCATGCTTGGTTTCTGAAACAGAGAACAAGACAGTTGTGCGAGATATTCGTCACGGCGACACATACTGTAGGTATGTACTTTGTACTCTACGATTACATGTGTGGACAACGAAGTCGAAAAGTTCGTATATATGTTACGTATATAAGAAATAGGGAAGAACTCTAATCGTCTGCGGTCTGTGAGAAGTTTCATAGTAGTTAAGGAGATCGTTAAGTATGTATATACTACAAATTATGGTATCGTGTTAGCTACATTTTATTTTTGGTTTTTGATATGGTTAGCGGTATAAGAGATTCCGGCCATCCTTGGGACCAAGTCAAGCTCCTGCGTTCTTGATGCGTTCTATTTAACAACGGTTGACTCGAAGGCATCAGGTCCTTAGAGGTCGCTGAGCCCCGTACCATCCAACTTAAACTCCATTGACCCATACACGGGTTTGCATGGTAGAATTCTTTATTTGACTGGCTAGTTACCACCCGTCTCCTAAAATCAAGATCAAAACTTTTAATGCATTCCGGTTGCAGTGCCGGAGAGCTAATTATAAAGAGGATGCCCTAATCTCTTCATTAGCTGGCAACTCGTTAACGCTTTTGGTGCTATCTACATCCATTGACCACAGTGACAACTTACCATCAAGTGGACCGCCTGTCTGTCGGCTTCTATAATAGACATTTAAAAAGTAGAAAAACTCGAATTTTCGTGACCTTTTATGAATCACTTAATATCTATTTATTAAATAATTACTTATGACTAAAATTGCTGAAATGAGCAGGGGTGTGGCTGTAAGCAAACATATTCCTCCTCATCAAGAATACATCCCATTCCCGGGCTCAAATAAAACTTTCTGTAGAAACGGATAGGCAGTAAATGCATTTCACTTCGTTACTTAAAGCATAAAAAACGCAAAATATATTATATATATATATAATATATATATTCATTCATTCATTCATATATATACATTTCTTGAGCTTTCATTTTACCTGTATATATTTACTCGGAAAAGGCCGAACGTCAAATAGATTGTGAATATTTGTCTGCGAATATAAAACTGATTTCTAAGAAGCTCTCGTTGAATAATAAATGATAGCGTAGGCTCGACGACATCGTCTAATTTCGGATTCGTATATAAAAGGACCGGAGGAATTACTAAAATATCGTTTGTAAAGCCTGCCTTTGATAACAATCGACCGTTAGTACCTACTTTGATGAACGTTACAAACGGGGAATCGAGATAGGCCGACTTATAGGTACTCGAACATGATTAGAAATGGATTTGGGCAGAACATATATTTCATCTCTATTAATATTATCAAGAGAGAGTGTAAATATTGTGAGTTTGTGTATATGCGGAAAGTAATCTCCGAAATCACGGCACCATTTGAAAAATTCTTTTACCATTTGAAGGGTACATTATTCCGGATGGTCATAGGCTTTATATTGAGTATGTGTATAGTAATTAATTTTTAGTCCCGAACGACGTAGGCACGGGCCGCTAGTTTAATTATAAGTGCCAAGATACATAACTTTAGTATCCCTTTAATTTAGGTTACCAAAGACATTTGTATGGTAATCGAATTCAATAATTTTGACATTATATTTGTTTTGAAATAAGGTCTGTTTGAATTTTATGAATGTCTCAAATCAATACCTGCTTTACTTCATGTTCTGGCTACCGTTGTGTTTAGTGTGTAGGTAAATACACGAATTGTCGAAAGACAATAATAAAATACACCATCTGTCGAAGACATCGTTCGTTTTATCTGGTGGTGTATTTACAAGTGAAATCATCGATTCGTACCGATACGAGGTCCGTTTATGGCGAGGCTTCATATTCGACAAGCGAAAGGTTAAAGCGTTTCGTTGTTGGGAGCCCGACAACCGAAACTAGTACTAACAGTAGACATCCCCTTAAGATAGCCGTGAGACGACGCGTGTTCTCCTTCACTGCGAAAATTTGGCCACTTGCCAGACACCACGGTCTTTTATCAAACCGCTTAGTTTAATAGCTTATAGCTAGTGACGCTGGTCTTTGAAAAGCTTATTTATTTTATACGCTTATTTTAGTATCTATGATTAAAATCAGCAATTAAGTGTAGGATTCAAATATACAACAAAGCATATGAACATTACACTAATATGCAAGTGAAACGTAAAACATTACGATTATCCAAGTTTTATACGAAATAAGCTTTTACAAACGTTGCGTGGTCTTTACCACATAACTTTTATGCCACCGCTTCAGTAGCTCCTATAACAAGTGTAGCGTAGGAAAAGTCTGAAGACCCACCCAATAAAATTATTGTTCTATTTTCCGTTACTAAGAAGGAGAACACAAATTATTTATCACTAGCACGCGCCCAGTAATTTATTTAATAAAATTTATCGCAGCAATCTTTATTTCATATAACATTTAAACTTATTAAACTGGGTTTATATAGTTGATGTGTGTGTTGTTGAGTTATTTAAACAATATTGTTACCTTAATTAGGAATTTTTTTTTTAATAATATAAATACGGTACTAAAAATATTGCCATATTTTACGTTCAGATATTCATACAAATACCTATTCCAGAATAAAAAATAATCAGTCTTTATATATACATATATATATACACAACAATCCCACCTGATGGTAAGTGGTGATGAAGTCTGTGATACTGATCGCACCAACTTATAAAGTTGTACTTTCAGGTCCTAAAATTTTTCTTCTGTAATTTCTGCTTTTTACTTGGGATCTTTGTCTAAATTGCTATTTTTTATTATTAATATTTATACAGATAAATGTAAAAGAAATACATTTGTCCATAGTAATTTTAACATTCCTTGAAACTCTTTAGGAAACGTTAAAATATTTCTTAGATTGTATTGAGAAATATCATTCATTACATACGTCTCGTTATCTTGAAGTGTAAATTATATATGTATAAGTCAATATGTTAGAAAACGCTATAGTCTTTGTCAATTCCGAATGCAACTGATGTACATAATATAATAACCGATTAGATCTTTATTTAAATAAATAAATTAACGTTAACGCACTCACACCCCCCCACTAGGATTCCCCGTGTTGCGGGTGGCATGGACGTACACAAATATGACATCACAAACACCCATAACCCAAGAAAAACATCTGAGGTGTCGTATTAAAAAAAAAAGAGCACTATCTGTTACTACTATTGCTTATGCTACTATGGCTGTTCACACGCATACGTGAACCACTTAAATGCATTCATTACAAAATTCCATACAAATTTATTTACTTATTTCAGGCTCAAAAACCCTTTCCATGTGCCCGATACGATACTTTAAATAATCCATATTCAAAACTTTAGATTCCTGAAGTGAACGGATTAAGTTATACTACTGTCCAAATCAACTGTTTATACATGTATATACATCAATTACCTTAATAAATACAAAATGTTAAATATTACTTAATATAAGTAGTGCGAGTGGTAAAACTTTTTTAAATCTTTATTAACAACTTAATCACTGAGTGATTATATCGCTCTCTTAAATCAACAACATAACCTAACATAAAAATTGTTTATTTATGCATGCACATTCGAATATTACAGTTAACTAAATCTCTTAAAATATTCGCATTCAGGTGGTTAATACCTATTGAGATTTCGAAGAATGTCAATGACACGCAGAGATGTATATTTATTGTAGTTTTATAATCATATTTGGAGCCAGTCACTAGTACATTGGAGATTAAAATTGTCAACGTCAAATAAGGATAACACCCGAAAACAAAGATAATCCAATTTATCTCTTTTCCTGAAAGTAACAATCGTCAAAAAAAGTAGTTTCATATAATTATTGACGTTCAAGAATTACTCTTGAAGAATAATCTAACAACATAATACAAGCGATGATGTCACGTCAACCAACTTCAAATAATGAAATGAAAGATAATGAAAAGCCGCAAAACATTTCGTCAGAAGAATAGTTATGAATAAATTCCGGCATAGGAATATTTCACGCAATATTATCGTGTGGGCGCTATAATTGCCTGTCCGCTGCAGCGGTCCCCCGATTGCGAAGCGATCGATACTCGCAAATCTTGGCTTACCGCAATCGACGAGCACGAGAATCGGAAATGACTTACCGAGAAACTTCTTCCGTCAGCTCGACAAGAATATCTTTACTTGCAAACTTGTCGAGTTGTCGTACAAGTAATAATTGCCTTTTAACGACAGTTTTCGTCGTGAGTCTCAATTGTTAAAACAGAGGCAAATATACGATTACAAACGTACTTGTTATCGAGTTTACACTGAAATTAACTTAATATTCAACTTTATATTTGTATGCCATAATCTGTAATAGACGCTAAGAGAAAATAGTTGTATAATAACTTAGTACCCGTAAAGCAAATAGGGAACTCGTATGAGGACGCCATTACGGTAACTACAAAAAAATATTCTTTTCTTTCCGTATATTCCTTTTTTTAACCGAATTAATTACATATAATCGTTGCTATGGTGTAAGTATGTGGCAATAGACCAAATTATAAGTAACCAAGATAGAAATAACTCGTATCCTGAACAAATATATTTTTTTAATGTAAATAGCCTACAAACGAGCAGACCAGCCACCTAATGGTAAGTGGTCACCGTCACCCATAGACATCAGTAATACTAAAGGTATCACTGATGCGTTGTCAGTCACGAGATAAAAAGAAAGAAGAAAAGTACTGGCTCTCAAGCCCCCAGTCGGAACACGACGAGCTGTTTAGCGGTTGACTCGAGCAAGAGGGTGGTAGCTAGCCAGGAAGGTTTCACGGAAATATAATTATATCAGTAATAATATTGATGACTTAATAGTTAATACTTATTTCAAAATGCACGTAGTATTTTGCTTCTTTTGCCGTTACGAAAAGATGATTTAACATTAAAGATATGATATTGTGAAACAAACTTGTCAGGACATCTTTAAAATTAACATGTATGTAAATTGCAAAGTGAATTTGAACCCGCACGGAATCGATTGCGGCACTATTATTTTCAAGCTTCCTTGTAATTTATTTATACGATTATATCCTTTACCTACAAGCGCGTAGTTATAAGGTCGCTTTGGAATGTGTAACCTTACTGCAATTGTTGAATAAAAATACTCTCGACCTTTTGAAGGCGACGGAAAGGCTGGGGAGATTACAAAGGTGATATCCGAAAAATCTGTGGATTGTTCGGTAGTTAACTAATTCATTAATTAATTTAAGGATTTTGCTTGTTTCCTGCACATTTGGTAGCACATTTTCTACACACTTAATTTTTTAGTATTTAAAACTAAATTATTTATAGTAAACCAATGTGATACATGGGACAAAGCACTGTTTACAACGCCAATTTTTTTTTCTTGCAATCTTAAATATTATCAGCAAACAACACAATATGCTTTTTAATGAAATACAGCGAATCATTAATAGGTATAAGCTATACAAAGGAAAGGACCTAGAATTGAGCCCTGTGGTACATCCATCACAATTGATGATCCCAATGATTTGGCACTAAATTGAGTGCAGTGTACTTGACGAAGTAGTGACAAAATTTAAGAAGTAATATTTCGTGCTCAACAGAATCAAAAGCTATAGATAGATCACAAAGTATAGCATTCTGCGATGCCTTCCAAGACTCAAAGATGTATTTTATAAGCCTAACACTAACATAAGTTGTACTAAACACTAACAGTGTTGTTGTAAAGCCTCAAAATGTTTATTCTCGTAAAGCATCGGAAATATTGCCTATCTTTATTGCTCAAATTTTAATATATGCTCAATCAATTCAACAATGTATTAAATCTGCGCATTCGAATCACACAAAAATCCAATATCATACACGAATCATTGCATAGATGGCAAAAAAATAATATTATTTCATGCTTGCTTTATATTTCTACTGCACAAGCCGATTAATTTTTAATTTGATATACTTAAATTTATATTGAACTACAATAGACTACACTTATACTGCGAAGTTAAATTGTCATGCTGAATTTAATTTAATAGGAATTCATGAAATTGTCAATTGGAACAGGTACGTACGTAACTGAAATTGCGTTCGAGGAGCTTAACGACTGTAATTTGTTATTTTTTTTTTTATTGGAACGTGATATGAATGAAATTGAATAATAGCAGCTATTTATTTTGGCAAAAACAGGCATAGACAGCGGTAAACGTGAGTAAAATCACCGTTATAGAAATTCCCCTCGTTTCATTCGAGGTGGCATGTAGGGGGGGTAAGGGTTGCTAGATATCAGCGACTCGGTAATACTTAGACTGATGCTATATCTATACGACTTCTACTTGCGCACCCATGTTAGTTCACTGTAATTACTGCAACTAATATGTATAATAGAGAATCGTGAATAATCTTCAATACATCCGTTTGGTGTTTGCCTCGTGTAATTGTAACCATATATTCGACGCCCTCTGAATCCAACTTTCAGATGTTTTCTTTAGGCCATTTGATGGACTGATCAATGGCGACTTACAGACAACATCTTGACATTCATATTATGATAATGAAAATCGACAACCGTTACAATATTGCAGAACGGTTCGTTAACTAACATGCATTAATCAAGCAATCAAATTACAGCGATTCACAAGACTCGACAACTGCGATGTTTATGGAAATTATCATTATTGGGTCAAGTCGAATGCAAATTAGGTTATAGAACAAATTTATGTGCGTATGTTGTTTATGAAATTAGAATTACTAAAGGCAGAAGTTTTCCAAATCAACATTTTTTTTACTTCTATATTTACATATATTTTATAAAGTTGACTTTGCAATGATCAATTATTAAGCGCAGATCGAAATATAAAACTGATATTTAATGGAATTTATTTGGATAAGAGATTAATCGTTAAAAATTAATCGTTTAAATATACGCAAACAAATACAAATTCAGAACTAGAACCATTTTAGATTTGACGGTATTCGTGTATGGTGATAAGGATTTACCTGCCTAGGTACTTACAATAAAAGCTGTAATAACAATTACTGATTCGTTCTTGCACCTAATTCACATAGTCTAATTACTAATGTAGAGTTAATATAAGATTTGAATCCATTTAAATTAAAACCAACAGTAATACATAATGCCGTTGAGTAAGCACCGCTTCAAATTTCCAGCTTGCAATTTGTTTTTGGCATATAATAAGGAGTCGTTCCATTTACTTAAATATAACGAGTACATTCGAAGCGCAACACTCGGAATGCTTGCATACAAAATCCCGTGGTATTATTGCTTACATTGTGTTGTTTCCACCGTTTGTGTGTTTTCACACGTTGTGTATGATACAATTCCCCGATGGGATGACACCGTAATTATACAGAACAAGTCTCGTTTTTGTTCATTCATACCAATGGGAGCATAAATCAGAAGGAATATTTGTTTAAATCGTATTGGATGTATTCATTTTTAATTCACAGATTGGACACTCCTTGACGATGGTGCCACGCATCAACTTGCTCGCTATTACTACTCAACGTTACTACTACTGCAACATAATTACACTTAATAATAAAATAAGGAACTTAAAAATTAAATTTGTCCAAATATCATTTCATTAACTTGCGCCATTTTTAAGGGGTGACTTTATTGTGACTCGATTTGTCATCGATGCTTCATCACACGTTTGTCATTCACACACCTTTTGTCTTCATCACAGTTTGTTACGTTCTGAGATCAAGAACAAAATTGCTTATATTATATGTTGGTTTTATTGAATATTTTTCATGCCAATGTTTCCATTTTTATTGTAATAAAATTTGTAGAGAAATATGTATCCCTAAAAAATATTATTATTACATTTTATACTTCCTATAAAACATGTTTATTTTTTGAAATAAGTACAAATAACACCTAAAACATAATTTAAGCTCTTAACATTAATGACATAAACGTACAACAAAATAAATATAAACTGTTTGTATATTTAGGATGGACGTAAATAAGCTTCACGTCTGTACAATGGAACGAGGTAATAAGTAAAAAGAAAACGGATTGCGAGTTCCAAAAACACCATTCCTTTCACGAAAAATTCTTGCAACAAGTTTTTAGTATCGGAAAACCGCTAAGAATGTTCAACGTCGAGGAACTAAGGAAGGATGGCGTATACAATGCTTTACTTCTCCCCCAACCCCCCCAAATTTCACCCACCGACACTGGTTTTAGGTAAAGCATAAAATTAAATAACAAGTTTCACAGTAAAACATTGTTAGGGGTAATGATATTATGCGAGCTATTGGAATACGAGAAAAAGAACTGAAATATTTAATATGCATACATTAAAAATACAGGAATAAATTAAAGTTGTTGGTACGTCCTCATTATTATATTAATTAGTTATGTTAAAAAATTACATCTAATTAAAATTATAAAATTAAGGGTTTCTTACGTGATACCACGTTGATGGGCTATGAGTGACACAAGATAAAAATACGACTAACATTACAATTTATTCCAAACAAACAATCTTGTATCGTGTACATAATTAATAATCCATTACGTACTTTGACATTAAACAATACCTTTTACAAAAGCTTGGTGATGTACATTTTGCATGTCACTACGCGCATTAGGAAAACACTCCCTTGTAACTATCCGGTAAGTACTTCGCATCAGAGGGTCCAGCAAAGAGACTGTTTCTTAACAATGACGAAGTTCGAAAATATTGAAATGTATCGAGTGACATAAATTAACAATTTTTATATTGTTCGGTACATTTTGATCACTAACAAAATGTAACATTGTTTAGAGCCACAGTTTGAAAATTCAATTGAGTAAAACGTCTATAAAGAGCTCCTGGGATCACACGCAACCATTTTTCACAAATCTAGAACATAAGGAGTCCTTCTTAACAACGCACACCAGCGAACATTTTTTTCGGTGGAAGGCTAGTATAGATGGACCGTACTAGTCGACATAAAATCAGCTTAAGCCAATTAAAAAGGCTTTATGTTTCTAAGTAATGAGGACGAAAACGACATGACTCGGCTCAGACGCATCGTTCCAAATCTTCCGAAGCAGATTCCGTATCGATTGGTTTCGAGAGACTTTTAGGCGTCTTGTTAAATTACGTATTTGTTTATATAGACAGCTGCGTAGACTTCAACTACTGATCTGATCTGATCTGTAGAGTTCAACTACTGATAGCAGCTAACTAAGCAATAATATTAAAATAAATTCTCAAATAAAATACTCCTAATAACATTTTTTCATCTTCTTCTTCATTTCAATATTCGCAATAGCTACGTAATAACGAAAACACATTCGAATTGTTGTTTGTCTTAGGATTCACTAACTACAATAGATACAAAAACTATCGGAACTGTGATCGGGAAGCTATTGAAATGTTGAAGTATTATTTTATTTATATATTTTTATTATTTTATTATTTTATGTATATTGTATTTCCCGTGTGTAGAGGCAATAGGGTTTTTACAACGACATGAAAAATCTATACATTTAGTTTTATACAAACGCAATTAATAATGATTGTTTCAGATGCGGTTATTATGTGTTTGTATCGATGCACCTTGTACCCCAATCGATACTGACTGCAGTTGGTGGTTGTTAGTGCGGGCGTATATACAGTCGGCCTATCGGTGCAGATATTTATGTGACAGTTAATGTGTGCTTTCGGTTAATGTGTGATGTCATATTTGTGTACGTCAATGCCAACCGCAACGCAGAGAGCCCTAGTGCGCGCGTTTTTTTTTATTCGAATGCGAACACCATGTTTTACGAAGCGAAACGAGTAAGAATTTCTAGTATTACTGTACATTAAAAATATTAGTTTTGCCTCGGTACGGAATGTTACACGAAAAAAAATTTTCCTACTAAAAATAATATTGAACTAAGAGCCGACGTAAAACTCTTAATGCAAAACACGATTTATACTCTACAGAATAAAACTTCACAACGAGAAATAACAGTAAAACGCCTCGAGGTCTCATTGAATAAGTTCAAGTTGAAGCTACAATCAGCCCCGACAGCGTCGAGTTTTTATAAGTAAAGCGCTTCTTATTATAACTGGAACATAATTTTGGTGCTTGATATTCTTCTTACTAACGATAGTAGCTAGTATCGCATTGTCGTTTAAGTACGACTAATTGTACTTAATAAATAAATGTATATATTAATTTTACGATCACCATCATCGTCATACAACAGATAAAAAAGCTTTCCACTTGGAAAAGACGTCGCTTGCGTGGTGCCGAGGGCGGTGCCCGATTCGGTTCCCTGCCGGATCAGACATTTACGTGACAGATAAATGGCGTTGGCGATGTTTCATTTGCACATGTCCATCGCATTTACGTTTATCTATATACTAACGGCCCCCCTCCGACTTCGTTCTGGTTGCACGATCAATGGTATATGTATATGTGACACGTCTTTTATATAATATATAAATGATTATTTTAATTAGGTATACATTTTTTGCGATCTATATGGCAACATATTGCAATTTTGGATTCCACTTCCTCAACAAAGCACAATTCCCCTTCTAATACAATAAATAAAAAGTGTACAGCAGCGAACAAAGTTTGCATAATAATATTACATAAATAAATCCCGCTACCCACTTTATTTACTGGTAACAGAATTTGGCCTTCGCCATCTCTTGCGGCGTTTTATTAAAGTTTTAGCATTAAAACGATTTGAATTTATAATCATGGTAAGTTATAAAAATTCAAAAAAGAAATGTAACATGTAGTTAAGGTTCTGTACAATCGATTAAAAACTGAACCCTTATAGAAGAATCACTCGAGTGATTATCAGTTCGTTTGTCACAACCGACAGGATGAAAAAAGTATAAGTTAGATACGCACAAAGATCTTAGCGATACACTGTCTGACATGTGCCATAAATAAACGAATGTCAACTAGGTGGTACATCAGCGTATAAATGTGTCGGGTATATAGGTGACATCTATACTAATATTATAAAGAAGTGCGAATTTTTTTAATTTGTTGTATATGCGGAAAGTAAACCCGAAACCACATTACCTGTGTAAAATATTCTTTTACCCTTTTAAAGGTAAAATATTCCAGATGGACATAAGTTACAGTCAAATGTGTGTGGAGGCGGCTTTGTCCGGGTTATTATAAATTACTGTATAATTAATTGTTATATAAAATAAAGAAGCAAAAGCAGGAAAGAACCTATTTACATACATTTATTTTAATTAATTAATTATTTTATTAATTATAATTAACTGTATAGCCCGAACAAGGCCGGAACGGGGGTCGCTATTATCGAAAAGAAGGGTTCGTTGTGCGTGATATATTTTTGTTATACTTTAAAAATTCATAGTTAAAACATTAAAAATATACCAAAATTACGTTTTCCTGTCGTACGTTTCCTGAACTTTAATATTTAAAAAAATATATACTAATTATTCAGGGTTTATCTTTAATCGTCAGCAGGAAACGTTAAATACTCATGGATAAATGTTACAGTATGGAAGCCCACCCGAGTCCGGTTCCGATTTGATCTATTTTATATTTATATGTATACTAATGTGTGTTCACGTAAGAGCGTTTCTCTACATAAAATAAGTTACCGCTTTATAACGATCCCACCTGACGGTAAGTGGTGATTAAATCTAATATGTTGAGCGCATTAATTTATAAAAACCGCACTCTCCGCATACAAGTATACGTATTGAATTTTTAAAATCGAGACAGCATGCCTAAGGGAGAAGAAGCTGGGCGTCGTAGGCTCAAATCGATAAACCTACTTCTGTTCTCGAAATAAAACATCGTGAGAAACGAGAAGGGATAAACCACAGAGAAAAATCTCCAGTAATGAAGCGCACACTTCTGTATGACTAATATACATCTGTATTCTTAGACCCAATCGAGTATTCCGACAGTTGGTTTGGTATATTACAACATAATATTACGCATATATTATTGTTACTCTCATTTGTTATTCCATCGTTACATTTACAATGTTGTTTGGAGAAAATTTTGTATATAGGTACAAATTGAAACAATCCTTCATAAATAAAGTCACCGATTACTTCCTCAAGCAATGGGTAGCAACTTCTTGTGCTTAGTGTTAGTTAGTACATACGTACCTAAACATTTTCTTAATTTAATTCATTGTATTTGGTTTTTCACCCTTTGGGTAAATGTGCAAAGGGTTATTGTTATATATATTTATACACACAGACTTTTGTACCAGTAACCCGGATGTAATAAAGTTTAAATAAATTAATCACAAACCTCACACTTACTATTGAAGCAAATCCAGGATTGGCGACAAAATTTGTCACTATTACTGATATTGGTTCCCTATCTACACATAGACAAATATATATAAATGCTGAATTAAAATAATACTATCCTGTCGAGTTCATTCTAATAGAGAAACGGTAGATGAATTATACCATGTGTAAATGGCGAAATTAAAATTGAAAATTTTATTTCTTGTAGGTTCATACAAAATACTCGTCGAAGCTCGGAACGCCAGAAAAGTTTTGGGATTTACTAGTTGAAGTACTTATTCATAACAATTCGAGTAAGGATATGCTTCATATTCCGTAATGAAAATTTATTAGGGACATTTGCTTTACGTAAAGGTCAGCAAAAATCTATTACATGGAAACCAGTATAGGACTAAATCTATTACATCATATATCAACATTTACTACAGGAGAGCCATAGTAATCTGAGGGCACCTTTTTAGATTAGACCAGTGCAGAGGTATGGAAGAGAAGAAATTCTCGTATGTGCAACCGACATCGGGATCATTCAGACATAGTTGATACGCATCAGATTCATTATCATATTCACCTCATCTCATCATTCTTTGTTCTTTCTCGTAATTTATTTTCAGTGAATATGTATGCCCACTCGACTTTAATTTACCTGTTTCAAATTTTGTTAATCCAGTTCTTAAACCTATTTGCAATATAAAAAGATTCAGCTTTTGCAGCGATATCTTTAAACGTATTTGAAAAAGTTCTAAAACGAACACAATGTCTAGACGGTGTTAGCATTTTTTATGATATCAATGGCGATGTAGACAACGTTATAGATAACTATAGTAGATAAAATTGATATACATATAGTAAGTTCTTACACTGAGATGAAGATCGGACTTGTTTTAAAGTTATAATTAAATTCAAGCTTTTTTATTTTTTTATTTTCTTTTTATTGTGCTGTCTAACGATAAAGTCGCCGCCTTGAGTACTGTTTCTGTTATTTATTATTTTATCTATTTTCTTATAAAATTTCAATTTTAACTTTAAATGAAATAAAGAGCGATATAAAAAAGAGGGTAATCTCCGGAATCGTGGCGCCTATTTGAAAAATTCTTTTACCATTTCAAAGGTACATTATTCCCGGTGGATATAACTACATATCATATATATTTGTTGAACCTGAACGAACTCGGAACGGTTATCTTATGAAATTATACTTTGTGGACACAAAACTATCACTTCAGTCCCTTTTTTAGCAGATGTAATAATAATTATTGTTGTGAATATTTTTTTCTGTTCAATTCTATTCTAAACTATCATGAATTCCTGGACTTTATTCACCATGTAACAGATGTAAATGAGATGTATTATTTTGAACGGGTCTTTGTACAGTCTAGCATAATTTAGAGAAAAATAAACGGATTCACAGAAAAATACTGAAAAAAATATTCAACGAGCTGTTTTTCTTTGAGAAAAAATTATTTAAATAAATTATTTCTAAGTTTTTACGTATGACAACAATATGGTGTCAATTGCAAATGTCAAATATCGTGCGTGTGATAAATTATCTGTGGAACTTCACAACAAACAAACAATGTGGAACAATGATTCAATTTTATTTTAAGTACATTTTTATTTATCAATTGGCAACTTTTATTACGTTGCATCTTCGGTAAGTTACCCGTTTGCCTTCTCTGTCACTGGTCTTTGTGATTTTGTACATATTATATTGCCGTTTGACATTCATGACATATTATATCAATAACTGTCATATCCATCTGACTGATTATCCGCCATCCACCATAATGTTTTAGTGTTACAATAAATTCACAAATTGAATCACTTACACTAAACCAAGCTGAAATCTAGAATTTGAATGATAAGGAATGCATTCAATTAATATGATATATCTTCTATAGTTCGTACATGGCGCCGCCCAGGCTCCACACACTAGTAAAACATCTCCTTTATGTTTAATAAACTTCGTTTGTTTTTATCGAATAACACACTTTATAGTTTTACGCAATTTACCATAGAAAAACTGAAGCAATTTATAGTGAGTCAGACGAAGCCTTCAGACTTTCGCAAATACCATCATTCAATTAATTTGCCCACACAGAAATTGAACTTATTCGATTCTCCCAAGCAGTTTATGGTAATCCTCTAAAATTCATTCATATCTTATTTGACGTGCAATTCTGGACCCCCTTTATACATAAACAAAATCTATATTGCGAGTCATTACAAGAAGCTTTTTCGCATACTTAGTCATTCAATTAAAAATTTATACAAATATCAATATTTTAAAAGAAATAAGAAACTACTTTATTTTCTTAAGCCGTACTTGAGGTAAAAGGCTTTTAAAACAAATATTATACAAAAACTCCCGCAGTCTGTTCTGATAGAGTCTGTTAATAAATGAATATTCTTTATAAAATAATGGATAAGAAATTTTACCATGATTATTCATCCAACTACCAACCCAGCATCCGAACGTGCTTAACCTAAGGAGATAGGCCTCTTGTAATTGGCGAACTTGGTCGTGAGAGGGACCTATGCTGTACTCATAGTCAATCACTATTGACACAAGCAGTCGGGCTATGAGCACTCCAAAGCTACAATATATATATTTTAGGTTTAAATTTTGATCAGCATCACTTTCTACATTTAGTCTTTTAGTAGTCCGAAGCCTCAAGCTTATATGTGGAATATAAATGAGGTCGGCCAAAACAAATGTCAATTTGTGTACGAATGGAACTTATGCAGTAACTTGCTCGAACACCGGTTTCACATTGAGAGTTCTCGTACATTTATGAATGTGCTTCATGTGGACTAGATTCAATTCACAGGCAGACTTGTGTTCAGTTAGTTGCCAACCAACACTACCAATAATGCCGATGTTCTACATCACACTAAGATGTTTTCCAATAGGAAATCTGAATGTTCGAGAATTCCCCATAATGTTCTCAAAGGCGTATGAAGTCTGCCAAGGATCATTTGGAAATTTTAATGATTGAGACGTGAATCGACTCTAGCAATGTACTATTTTATGTTGAAATTTGATAGACTTAACAAGAAACCGTGTGTATGTATGTAGGTATGTAATAATGACTAGATCTATATAAGATTTAAAATTGGAATATATTTTTCGTTGTCTTATATCAGAATAACCAACGTAATATTTATTAGTTGACAGACGGACAGCAGTTATGTATGACCGCCTGCACCTGTTACAACGATAGTCAATCAATTGCAACACTGGTCCGGTACTTTTCGTATAATACTAGGGGTGATCCAAAAGTAATGATAATCGGTTATTTACAAGGCACAGAATAATAATAATTTATTGTCTTCTAATCACTTAGGTATCCATTAGGTCAGGTACAAAAAATCATTTAAATAGGTCATGATTCCCGAGTTATATTCATTTGAATACGAAATTCTGGGGAGTGAACTTCAAAATGGAAAAAAATTAAATCAGAGCTGTCATTAAATACTTCTGCCTGAAAAAAATGTCTACCAAAGACATACACAGCGACTTAGTGGAAACATTAGGGGACTCTTCCCCTCCATATTCCACAATTGCACGCTGGGTAGAGGAGTTTAAGCTGGGAAGAACATCGACAGAAGACGAACATCGGGAAGGACGGCCATCCACGTCCCTCACTGAAGAAAACGTGAAAAAAGTTGAAGAAATTGTATTGGCCGATAGAAGACTGACTATCAGGCATGTAGCTGAGGTCACAGGGTTCTCATATGGCAATATTTAAAGAATCATTACGAACGAATTGCATATGAGAAAAGTCTCCGCGCGTTGGGTGCCGAGAATGTTAACCGACGAACAAAAACAGAAACGAATCGACACTTCGAAAGCAAATCTCGAAAGTTCCAAGCGGACAAGGAGAATTTTTTGACACATTTTATGACCATGGACGAGACCTGGATCCACCACTTTGATCCCGAAACCAAACAACAATCAATGACATGGAAACGAGCCGACAAACCGACGCCGAAGAAATTCAAACTGTCAAGCTCAACAGGGAAGGTTATGGCGTCCGTTTTTTGGGACGCTAAAGGAATTGTTATGGTGGACTATTTGGAAAAGGGAGCCACTATTACGGGCTTCTACAACGCAGAAC
>PDGT01000001.1:13601410-13626715 GCA_003671415.1 Megathymus violae
TATCAATAGCACGCTATTTAAATATTAACGTTCCCCTGGGTTCAGCAACCCGCGACCGGAGCGCTTCGCGGAAACCGCAAGATACTACAGGTGGTGCGGGAAATATTTTATTGTGCTGTAATATTATCTGAAGCGCTTATAGCCTTGGCTTGTATCCGTTGAAAGTGATCGAAGTTTAGTATATAATTTCCGATGCGGTAGGATGGGTATTGAGATCTATTTTATAAAAAAGACAAAATTGGCACTGGAGAATGTCATAGAAAAAAAATTACGAAAGATTCTTTAAAATTTCTATATTAAGCTTCAATTATCCATCCTTGGAATATGAGTAGAGCTATTCGTATGTAACCTCTCGTGATGTGCATATTATGCAGTGCCTTGGTGATAGGATTGTTATCACAATGTGAATAAATGAATATACGACACGTAAAACGGACCGCTATGCCAGAAAGTTAAACTAGAAACTGAATTATCTATACACATAATACAATTCTAACTGATCACTTTCTGTACATGAATGATATATGAGAAAAAATATTGTTAGAGGCCTTTATTAACGCAATAGAACCCAAAACAATAGTTAGAATTTTTGTCGGTGCGTTTGTTCGCGCTAATCTCAGGAACGGCTTAACCGATTTTGTTCTGGTTTTTGTATTGCAGTAAGCATTACTTAATACTTAAAGTACGTTTCATCTCAATCCGTGCATAAATAAAAAAGTTACAAATTAATTTAAATAATGTAGGTACAATTTCGTATCGTAAGGTGTAGTATTTCCGAACCGAAGCGAGGGCAGTTTGCTAGTTCTATAAATGAATACGAATGCACTTCCCTGAAAAGACGCAACAGAACTGAATTGAAATCCAATCCAACATCATCGTTTTTCATCTTGACAATTGCATAAGAGCAGCCATTTTTCGTCGCTTACTATATGGTCCGTTATAAGCCCACATTTGTTGATGTACTTGCCATATTCAAGAACTTTTTAAAAGTCGTAATGCTTTCTGAATCTACATCGCAATTAATCGCGCTTTGGAAACTTTTATTTTAACAGCTGAAGATAACAATAAAACGAGATTAAAATAAAATAACAAGCTAACAACTCAATTTAAGAAGAAAATCAATATAAAACTTTTTGCAACGTCTCCGTTACGTGATGATACGATTCGGGCACGGATATGTATGTATGATTATGGAATATCGCGCAACAAAAACTTACACACTAGAGCGAGGATTGGAGCCATGACGCGCGTAAGCCGAGTTACAAACAATGGCAGTTACCTCAACGATAACGCAGTCACCCACTGTCGCTTGAATGTTTTTATTATTCATTTACAGTCACCGGTGCCGGCTTTTAGCTAAAACGAGTAATAAGTTTAAGTTTATCCATTATATTTCTCGACTTATAAGTGTCTATGTTAACACTTTTATTGGTACTGTTCGCGGACATAATCGACACAACGACGAAAGGACGGCTTCGGCGTACTTACAGAGGTTTCAGTTCCAGTGCGTATTGGAATTGAAGCCAGTAATCGACGCTGCTAATTGCCACCTTTAGATTCACGGAAGGGCTTTTAAATTATAATTTGCCACCGGCGGTCGCCAAATTATGTTCCGAACGCAATTGATATTTTTTAACTTTTCAAGTTGTTTAAGATGAACATAATCAGTTGAAGGCTATACGTAAAAAAGACGAAACTTATCTCTAAAATTCTGGCCAGTATACTAAACTTATTATTTAATTCTCTATGTCGCAACCACCTACGGCGTAACAAACATCAACTTTTTACCAATATGTAAGTGTGTGTGCTGAACTGAGCTCTATTGAATCTTTAAAATAACGGAACAGCAAAACCGCCCTCGATCATTTTGTACAGGAAGTTATTAAAATTGATGTCTATATACATAATATTTGTAAAGTTAATGTAATAACGAGTAGTAAACACTCCCAAATCAAATGAATACCGCAGGTTACAAATAACATACAATAATCTCAATATAAATCTGAGCTACCCCATTATTACTCTGCTGGGAAGTGCTCCTCAGCACTTACCCAGTACACATGAATAAATCTAGTGTCCCATATTTTATAAATTATTTTTAGCTTCACATACATATTTCAAGACGTTGTTGTATTCGTTCAAATGAGCAGTTTTCATAAACATTAGTTGGATAATTACACTTTAGAAGAATTCCGTCAATTTGTGTACGTACACTTCAGGAAATTAGAAACCAACTTAAATTTGTTTACGCAAGCAATAAGTACGTTATAAATTATAAATTCTGGGCATGTTTAAGGGTTCCCAAATTTAATTATCCAGCGTTAAGCTACTGTTTATTATGTGCTGGCGAGGTGTCAGATTAACTAATTCCACGTCCCTAACGCGTTCCGAAGGCGGGCCAAGTTCTGCAAAACTATGTAGATAAAGAACAGGGTTACAATGAACGTAGAGGCTTCTTGATTACGGGTAATTTACTTTTATCGAATACTGATTCAAATGCGACCATTTTTTTATTGCTTCCTTGAGTTGTATGCCACGAATCATAGGTTTTTATAAGGCAAGTGTCATGTAACTTAACTTTTATTCTTAAACACAATCTTTAATGCGTTAGTAATCGTGTAACTTCTGAACGATTTTACCGTACCAGCTTTTCAGGGAATTATCATTGCTATACAAGGATCACCTTTCTTCTACTTACCTGCTAATGCTATTGACTGCTAACCAACGGCCGTAGCGAGACAAGAGCACCAGTTCCCTTATAGCAGCCTCTGTACACAAATTAATGATGTCCGCGCATTGTGTGTGTGAGTGTGTGTGTGTGTGTGTGTGTGTGTGTGTGTGTGTGTGTGTGTGTGTGTTGCAATGTTGTAGATCCGATTAACAAGCGACATCAACACAGACCCCTCAGCCGTTACGCATATCTAGCGAAAATGACCACTAATATTTAGTAGGTAGTTCTACTTCTTATTTGGCTGGTTTAAAGACAATTTAAAACTTTAAAACCAGCGTAGCGTACCCATGACGGCTAGTACAATATAAGCAAATGACTGACCTCACTGAAGAATTCGTCCATGAAGCCGCCTTCAACGGCGACGTTGACGTCATCAGGCCCAACATCATCGTCGTCGCTTTGCGCCTGAAAATAAATAACCATAGTTAAATGTGAAACTGTAAATCACCACGTAATATCCAATTTAAGAGATATAACAATCACGTACTTATTACACGAAAAATTACCTATCGCGATCGCTTTATAAATTCTGTTCCAACTCTGATAATTTCCTATCACGCATCGCGGTCGATGTGTCTCAAAAGGAACCCTCTTTCCACAGTTCACGCGATACATCTATTCCTACAGAATTTTTAGTCTTGAAAATAACTCCGCACAGGAAAATTCGTGGTCGGCCCCTACTTAAAATATGTGGAACGAAACGCCATAAAAAATCGGTTAACAGTTCCTTCCATTACGGCCGTTGTTAAGCGGAACAAAGAGCGATGGCAACGAGACGCCTCGAAAATAGATGGTGGTTATTTTAGTTTCTCGTCATACAGCCGGCTCTCTGTCGGCAGGAACACGTAAGGCAAAATTAAATTAGTTGAAGCGCGCTACCCATTATTCAATATATTTAGACCTACAAAGGTTTGTCCTAGAGGGCGGATATAGTGGAACACGCCGAAAGGGTTACCTAATTGAAAGCATCCCCTATTCCCATACCTAATTTATAACAAAACCTTACATCCATCCCGGACTACATGATCATCCGAAGCGGTTTATAAAATTGATAATTGAGTTATCAATTTCTCTAGGCAAGTCCGTCTCTACGTTTAGAAGGTCAACTTAGCAAATAAAGCGATCTAGTTCTGCCATGATGAACGTTGCCTCAAACAAATTGCTTTGAACAAAATTCTGTTACGGTAATGTTGGTGTGAAGCGATTTATTTCAACCCTCACCAGTAGTATAAACTATATTTCTGGCCCAAGCTATTTTTATGGTTGAATGGGTTCTAGAGGTTAACTAACTCTTTTGCTACGTTCATAAATGAAATGTAAGAGTTAGAGTACAAATAAAGGTGGATATTATCGTTATAATGGCAATATGACAAAATTACTATTATCTGTAACGAAATATAGGATTCACGCCGTAACATTCTTAATACTGACCGTCCGAGAGTTAACGCACAGCTGAACCGGTGGTTGTTGAGATATGAAATTTTGATAACATCGTCTGATGACGTCCGGCTAAAGCGTATAGATAATTTATGGTAGTAGTTTTCAGTGAAGGTTATATAATGTGTTTTATTGTCATATTTAATATTAAATTAAAACTAAATTGGCGGCGAAAACAGTGGTGTATCACGATATCACGATAAAATATATATACCTAAAGAACATTAGGTCTATGAAGGAGGAATATTAAATGTGCGGCAGTATGGTTTAAATATAAATAATAAGATGGCACTGTACCGATTTCTGAATGAAGCATTTGAAATTTTGTTGTAGAATACATAATACATAGGATGCAAAGCTATATAAGGAATTAAAAGGGACAGTAATGTAGAGGTGGAAGAGACTGTATTATCTTATTTTATGCCGTAGCAACCGAGCGCCGAACAGAAGTATAAAAAAAATTGTATTAAAAATTCTATTAGAGAAATGTTGCTAAGTTCCTGTTACATTGCCGATGGCAAATGTCATCCGACCCGTAGCTAGTAAGTATCACATAAATATACAAGAAGTGACAAAAATAGTTTTTCTTTGAGGCTTTCCGAGTTACTTCGAATTGTGAGCAAATTGTAACGTTCACGTTCTCGTGTTCTCACGCGAACATCTTGCATGCTACGTTATAATTAATTGTCGGTAAACGTCCTGTCCATGGGAACACGTCTGTGTAGCAGACAAATTCGAGCAAACAGCTTATTAGATGTCCGTAAAACGCACACTTAAGAGACGGCGTGCACTGCAGCAGGAGCCTTTGTTTCGGGGTTTGATAGAAACTAGGTCACGGACGACGGCATGACGGCGGCCGGGCGGCAGCGCCGCGATAATGCGTCGTACCCATTATTCCAGCCTCGGGGGAGGGCTCCGACATGCAAACTTAATTTATTAGTCTCGTATTTGAAACACTTTTCGTCAAGTTACGATGACGTACCACATTTAAAAGAGAAAGCTCACTTCCATATGCTGTCCATTTAAAACAAATATATTTTAAAAGTTACAAGCATTGCGTTCAACGCCAATATAAAAAAAATGGCTAGTTCGTCCCGTCCCTTATTACTTCACTTGTCGTAACCACCGAAATATGTATTCATTGCATATAACGACTCTGTAGTCCAGTTGGTAATCATATTGCTTGTTGAGCGAAGCGATCTGAATTCATTCGCGGTGACATTTGTGTGACAAATAAATATTTTTACTAAATTAGAGACACAGTGAAACGTAGATTATTACTAATATAGTATATAAACGTAAAGTTTGCGTGACAATCAATACCAAAAACAACATACAAAATATTTCGCATGATTGAGAACGTATTGAAGCTCAATCGAATAGTCACAACCGCAATAGCCATATCGAATCAACAACCGTCACTCGGACAAATAAATTACGTACTAGTCGAATATTCATTAAGGGTACTATACGGATCAACGTTCGTCGGCGTGAATACTTTATGCTCCTCTCTAGGCGTAGGACGTAACGATATCGGGCGACCGAGGGACCGAGGGATCGAGCGATCGGACGACCCCCCGATACCGCAAATTGTCATTGACCATCTGCAACACGTGTTACACGAGAACATCGCAAGCTTAATTAATACCCCCTAATAAAATTTCACACGATCATAGGTGTGTAAATAGGAAAGACTTTATTTTATATCTAATAATTACTGTACAATATCGCAACTGAATGTACATATTGTACAATAATATAACGATGAAAACCCGCTTATATCACGGGACTTTCACAAGCAATGCTACTAGTTTTCATGTAAGAACTTAACAGAATTCCATGGTCTTTGATGTCAGAAAAACACAGAAACCGTCCATAGATTGCATTACTGAATACAATAATCTATTAAACGGGAATAAATAATGGTAGTGAGCGGACTAAATAAAACTGGTGTCAAAGATCCGAGAAACCTGCCCACCTCGAAAGCCCAGCTCTGGTTATACGTCGTCACATTTACTGAATATGTGAATTAATACGTTTATTATAGGCTTTAATCATAACATTAAAATTAGGATCAAACATTATTTTACATGGCAAAAGAAATTGTTACTGAAGTAAAATTTCAATTGTTATAGGTATGTACAAATGAAAATAACAATGGTACGTTCCGTTGTACATTATGATAGAGTGAGGGGCGTAAATTAATTAAAAAGAGTAGCGAAATTACTTATTTAACAATGCATTATACGAAACAGAAGGAGTAAAACTATTAATTACAAACAAAATGTAATGAAAAAACTATTTCGATTTTTGATATCATCTACGAAACTATAAAAAATAGTTTAGAATATTTTTCTAACTAATTGTATAAAGAATTACATATACCTACTCCGAAACTCGAAGTTACGTACTTTCGTAATGCATCAATGACCCGCTTAAAGATTAGATAGACACTACTGAGATTGTAAAAAAGTATTTGCAAGCATGAATCACAATGGTATTTAAGGAAAAAATATCATTTAAATACAAATTTTAGTAATCAAGAAGTTAGTTGGATATCGATCCTGTCCTGATGCATACAGAGGAAACCACAGCGTAATTGGAGCAACCTCCTGGACGTGGACGAGGACATAAATTCAATTAAGGGTCGATCGTCACTAGTAGTTGCTCTGTCGTTTAAAAACGATCGTTGCAATGGTACAGATACAGTATAAGAACTTACAGTGATCCATTGTCTAGATAAAACCTCATTTTGACAACATTATATACTACTTACATGGTTTTTAATCATATTACAAATAAATATTTATAGCGCGGAAGGCAAGTACATTTTCTTCCTCAAACCCTGTTAGATATCTGGCAACGGGAAATCTTTCTGTTGTTGTTTATATATTTTTTTTTCAGTATATCTAATGAAAGAGCGAACCGAATATACTAAAAGTACAATGTTTATACTTGGTACATACATTTATAGGGTTGGATGAACCACTCACAAAAATACATAGTGGCTAAACTAATCCCGATTATGACAATTACTTTAGAAAAGCAAAATAAACCGAATTAAACCGAATACATTTTAAAGAAAACTTGGTCGTTTTAAATATTCACAGGAAGTTAAGTATTCATGGATAAATTATACTACTACCTTTTAGACTAATTAACGAGAGTGTCAGTAGTTTGTAAGACCACACTTCTAAAGTCGGAAAAAGCTTAAACACTCCGGCTCCTAAAGCTCAATTTAAAAATGGTAAGTTCTGACAATTTTAATATTGATAAAACTTAAATATTTCAACGGCAAATATTTTGAATAAGATAAACTTAGATTTTAACATATACTTTCCCACTTGATTGACATATCATAGCTTACATTAAGATAACAACTACGAATTAAATTTATTGTTTATAGGATCACAATCAAAAACTTTTTTTTGCTGGCGATTACCGTTGTTACTCATTCCGATTACAAAACTCTTAATTGTCTGTGATCCACCACGCATTCAGGTGTTAATTATACACGTATCATCATTGAACTGGGCAGTTTTATCGGCTTATTATAATTTATACTAAAACCACAGCATTTTGTTTGCACAAACGGCAACATGCAGATGTAACCGCAGTATAATTAACGCTTTCAAACCTAATTTGACACGTAAAACATGTCTGTGGTTCGATGTCACTGATGACGGGTCTGCAATCGATAATTGCGGCTTAATATTTAACTACTTACTAATCATTAGGGATGTCAAATTGTTACATGCATTCAAATAAAATTTTCATACACTTTTTTTTTAATTCCATACATTAATAATAATAATAATATAACAGAGTATTTCATATAAAGAGTACAATTATGAAAAAAACAATCGGCCAATAATATATAAATATAACAACAATATTCTTATTTGCGATATTCTTTTCATACAAATTACGATAAAGCTCCCATCGCTTCAATGGCCAATCCCAGTTGTATAATTCAGTCGGGGTCAGAGATCACAGCATGACCGCTCGCCGGCATCAATCAACTCAAATCGAATTAACAAGGACTTTACGAGAGCGGCAATTACGGCGGTTAGCTCTGCGTATAACATATAACATCAAATCCGCTATCGTAATAAACATTAAAAAGCACAGGCAATTATAATCCTTTGTTATAATTATCTTTTACTTTGGGAAATAATATTTAATATATATATATATATATTTATTTATTTAATAAAAACATATATGTATTATTTGAACTACTATGACTCACACATACTTATTGTATATGTCCCTATATTAAAAATAGGCACATAGTGATAAAATAAGTAAACCTACAATTACAGAAATTGTAACAAAGCATTCATTAACCCAAGAACGGAGTTCAATAACCCTTGCGTTGTATAATTGCATTTATTTACTAATCTGCTAATTTAATCGAGTCCCTGCACTTAAACGTATGTACAGGTACATATCGTTAACACAGTACGGATTCCTCGCATTTTAATGATATCGAAACAATGAGTAATACACCGCAGTGGTAACTCCTAAGGGTTTTAAAGTCGGTTTTCCGCACGGGAGACTCGAGTTCGATACCATATTATCAAATTATGTGCTTATAAAAAAAATATTATCTCTTGCTTCGTTGAATGAAAACATCGCGAGGAAACACGCACACATGAGTTCTCCATAATGTCCCCAAAACTGTGTGAAGTGAGAGACTTAAGCCCAACAGTATAATTATAGTTTGGAATGAATAAATAAAAAAAACAATAAATATATCTAGTAGAATTATATATTACACCCATTCCTTTTCAATGCGGGCGGTTAAGTTGTGAAAATCGCTACCTTGTAATGGAACAGCTGAAACATTCATGACATTGATCTATCTAATTAGAATATGTATAAAATAGACATATGTATATTATATGTATTTAAAATACCGTTACATAGTTTACATAATAGTGTTTATATATTATCTTGGGTGTTCGATATATAATAGGTCTTTACCTATGAAATTGCCGTTTTTCATGAAATAAATGAAGCGTATTTTTTTTTATATTTTTTATTTCTATTAATCAAAGTAATCACGCATACAATCAATGCATCTTTGCCAACGCATTGGTAGCTTATTGATGCCTTTTTTGAAAAAATCAGCTGGACGGGAAGCAACAAATTCTTCAAAGGCATTTTGTACTGCCTCTCGGGTATTGAATTTTTTTCCCGCCAAGAAGTTATCCAAATTCTGGAAAAAGTAGAAGTCTGTAGGCGCAAGGTCTAGTGAGTACGGCGGGTGACGGAGAACTTCCAACTCCAGCTCTTGTAGCGTAGAGACCGTCTGCTGTGCAGTATGAAGTCGCGCGTTGTCGTGCAGGAGCAGTGGAGCCGAACGATTGACCAAAGCTGGTTGGCTGGCTTCGCCATCATTGTGTTCAGTTCTTCACAATACACATCTGCAGTAATACTCGTCCCGTTTGGTAAGAAGCTGTGGTGAATTACACCCGCGTTAGACCACCAAACAATGACTGTCACTTTTCTAGAGGTAAGTTTTCTTTTAGGGCATTGTTTGGGTGCTGAACCAGGGTCCAACAAACTTGCTGAGCACTTACGATTGTCGAACAGGATCAATTTCTCGTCACAAGTAACAATGCGGTTCAGAATTCCTTCATTTGTATACCTGTTGAGCAGTGCAAGGCACGTCTCGACGCGTACTTCGCGCTGGCGATCATTAAGTTCGTGGGGTACCCATTTGTGAAACTTTTTTACCTTGCCAATTTGACGCAAATGGACCAATATTGTTTTGATGCTAATGTCGAAAGCTGCTGCTAATTCAGCCGTAGATTGAGTTTCATCAGCTTCCACAATCGCCTTTAATTCGTCATTGTCAAGCAAAGTTTTCGGACGACTACGGGCTTCATTTTTCAGGTCAAAATTTCCAGAACGGAAGCGGGCAAACCAATAACGGGTGGTGCGTTCGTTTATAGTGTTCGCTCCGAAAACGTCGTTGATGTTGCGTGCCGCTTGTGCCGCTTTGCTGCCACGATGGTACTCATACTCCATAATTACTCGAATTTTTAACGTATTCATGATGACGAAAAATGTTCGAATGCGTTGAAAACAAAACACTAACTATTAAACAAATGACGATTTTAGAAAAAAGAATTCCATGTTTTAAAAATAAAATTAATTTGAAATTAGAATTATCAGCCAAAAAAAACATATTTTGATTTGAAATGGCCAGTACAGCAGAACGGCAATTTCATAGGTAAAGACCTATTATTATAATTAGATACGAACTAAGTTTGCCTCTCTGCAACTCATTTCCGCTCTTTGGGCCAACTAGAATAAATTTCTGACTAGGTGTTAGTAGTAGTGACATCGTACAAATTTTTTATTAATATTTTATTTCAAGTAATTTTTCATATAATAAAATAAAAAAAATATATATACCCACTAAATTATAATCTGTTCTCGCTTGACTGGGTGAGATGTGATTAATCGTTTTTATTAAGCGCTTTATATTTTTTTATTATTAGATACTCCAAACATCTAATCATTACTATCAATATTACAATTATAAAAATCATAAAAATATATTATGTTCATAGTAAATTTACAACACATGTAGGTTCTTGGCATAAACAAAAAATGTGTTCGATGAGTGTAAATAATGGGCGAAAAGTGCATTGTACCATATCAACGCTAATAGCAAAATAAGCAAAAATAAGTTAACATAAATAATAGCGACCCGCCCCAACTTTGTTCGGGTTGACTAGTTATACTACTTTACACTTACACACACACACACATAATATGCAAGTAACATAATATAAACTAACATAATATAACTATTTTACAAGTAACATAATATAACTATTTTTCATAATTGTGCACCCCTACCCTGTCTCATTACTCCATCTACTTTATCAGCTCAATAGGTTGTCTAGAAGAGATTGCTAATTAAGCGATAAGTCCGCGTGTTTTACCTAAAATATTGTATCTAACCTTTCTATATACTATTTTTTGGTGTACAATAAAGAGGATTTTTTTTAATATATAACCAATGTCCTTCCATACTAATGTGTATTTCAACTGATAAAATAATTGTTCATGTGGGTAATGTAGTTTCGGATATCACCTTCCACATATACACAAACCCATAAAATTCACACTCTTCTTATTACTCGTTATTATTTTTCACAAAATGAAACATTTTTAATTTAACGCCTATCACCGTTTATTATTATAACCCATGAATAACTGTAAATACCACTTGACATTAACCGTTTCCTATCCTGATTCTGATTTTTGGAATAAGACAGAGGAGGCGCACAGTTTTCAATACCAACACTATTCCAGGTGAGTGCCCTCTGCGTTTTAAAAAGATTTCCAAGCACATATGCCGGAAGAAAATCCCATTCCTAAACCGGACGAAGAAGGTTCGACAATCTCTTTGTACTGTTTTAATACTGTAAAGCGACTGGAGAAATCATTTTATGTACTCTGGTTCAAGTTTTCCATATAAAGTATAATATACAACAGAGATATAAAACAAGTGCCGAGGATCGAAAAGAATATTGTGTCGATAATTATGTTGCCTCTCGGAAAAATTTACAAATATTTTCATCTTTTTAATCGTACCCTCCTGGTGGAGTATCCGTGATGATAGATTATCTTTTACTGCTTTTGCAACATTACCCGATTTACCTCTACTTGTATTATGTCTAAGGCTAAATGATGAGATTCTCGCATTATCCAAAACGTTTAATTACCAACAAATTAAAAAATATTGAAATAACAGTGATATTTTCCAAAACATAATACGAAGACAAATTTTAATGATAATTTCTTGAATTTCATAAGTGCGACTGTCACAAGCCCGATCTTATTCAAAGATCTTGGGAACCAACGCAAGATAACCAAATTGATATAGATAAGTATAGGTACAACTGATAAGTAAAAGTTATCGAAACAAATGAGCACCCGCGTGAGCATTCACACTCACACACACACACACACATGTACACACCATACATATACACCGGTATATCAACGAAATACACAGTCCAGCCATATTTACCACAAGCAGGAACAATTTACTAATTGACCAAATACGCATAGACTACGTTGCATTCACTGTAATGAAACTGTCTAATGAAACTGACCTTACGTAACCAATTTTAACTGTACGTAGAACAATTCAATTATTATACCAGAATATGATAGATTATCGCTCTGTTCACAATGACTTCAAAAATGTTTCTCGTTTAATAAAAAAGAATGCAAACTTCTTTACTTTACTTCACATTTTGTTGACGCTACTTTAACAGATTTGCTTAGGTCGGAATGGTGACCTATTATAACGAAGGGAAAAGAAATTATCTGCCAACTCGATAGACAAAAAATTCAATTACTCGATCCCTTTTTATTCAACTGACCTAGTAGTTACACTATTGAAATGCTATTGAATTTTTCATTCTTTAAACACCAGATTGTCATGTAATTGTACATCTCACAATAGCATAAGTCAGTATAAGTGTATTGTTACTTGTTACTTCTACAAAAAAATAGGTCAATATCGACCTAGGTTAGCGTAATTGCGTTCACCATAATCACAATTTGTAACTACTACGTAAATGAATTCGGGCCCTTTGCAATGAAAAGTGCTGTTTGGCAGAATCCACAGACATTAGGGAAAATTATGAATGCATGCAAGTCTCCTTGTAAGTAAGACTCAAAAGCATTACGTCCACCTTTTCCACTCCAACTGATGTTTGGTTAATAAAATAATTAAAAAATCAGTACGTTCTAATAAATGTGATTAAACATGGTGGCCAAAGATACTGATGGTAAATGGTGACTTTTGTTATCGTGTCGTCGGCGTGCCTCAACTTTACATGGCAGTCCCGACAATTTACCGTGCTCTGTCAGCGCTAGTGGTTGTATTATAACCCAGCAAACGATTGATATTTGGAAACAAATTTGTGAATATATATATGAAAATTATGGAATTGATAATTTTTTGACTTTGATTGTCTAAAAGATAAAATGTATATGTTAATTTTCCCTTTTAAATGTTTGTTTACAGAACCCTAAAACCCTAAATTGCTTCAGTGAAGTTATACCCGAAACTCACAAAGAGGCTGTCAAATTTGATGAATGTTATAGGTGCTAATAATCGATTTAACTTAATTGCTATGACGACAGCGTAAAATCAATATGGCAGATATAAAGTTGCTTAAACGAATATGTTCACAGTGTACGTCATAGTCAAAACGAAAAACAGACAATATCATGAAATGATGTTCTATTTGACGCCATGACAATAGGTTACAAGAAATTAGCACTTGTGTTTTGACAAACGTTTTACAAAATCATCCAGCGAACGATTACGAGATACATAACTACTTTAGAAACATATTTACACAAAAGACATACAAAAAAAATGAGTTAATAGAGGAGCACCATAACATATAGGAAAATGGGACAGAGAAACATATTAAGCAATCTTCAGAATCAACTAGCAAAGGTAGCCGACATCAAACAGCCCTAATTAGTATTCAGTCCCGGGGACCCGAACAGTTATATAAACACGAATATGATAATTATGGTAACATAGTAAGTAGACGTTTTATTAAGTCGGCGTTTAGTCGAGATAACCTGAGAAAACAGATTAACAAAGGGAACCGGAACGTGTTTCAATTAAATTGAGAAAACAGAAATAAACATAAAGTTTCATAAAACCCAAAAAAATCCTAAACTTAAATAATGTATTCAAGATACTTAATATCCCACATAACATATTTAAATGAACCTTGTTTTTCACCAACAAAGTTTAAATAAAACTGTATCAGAAGTGTCGCGCCGCGCACAATCACTGGTCATTGGTTATCAGTTATGATATTTCCTAAGCACTAAATAAGATAAGTATTTGCTTGGTATTGTATTGTTGTTTTTGTGTGAAGATTTCCGATCAAATTATTACGTTTTTTATTCGATAGTCAAACAATAAAACTTTTTGAATTTATATTAATATCACTGCTAGTAAAAACTGCTAATATCTTGTCGAATTTTATAACCGACAGCTACGAAAATTAAAAGTGATTAAATATAATTCTTACATATACATAAAACTGTTAGTTAATACATAACAGCTTCAGAATCAAATAAGAGGCACTGTAATCAAGTTTAAACTATCCGAAATAATTAATATTTATGTAAGGGTTCGCGTGATCACCAAACGGCAGATAGCGTCTGCCAGAATAGTAAACAATTTGTTTTTAGTATTATCTCCGGAATTTACTAAAAAAAAAATTAATCATTTGAAAGTTATTCCGAGAGGCTTTATCTATACTAATATTATAAAGAGAAACTGTGAATTTTGTGAATTTGTGTGTAGTATGAAGAGGGTAACCTCCGGAA
Organism: Megathymus violae; assembly: GCA_003671415.1. Lineage (NCBI taxonomy): Eukaryota > Metazoa > Arthropoda > Insecta > Lepidoptera > Hesperiidae > Megathymus > Megathymus violae. Next base: position 13,615,980 of record PDGT01000001.1, read on the forward strand.
TTACGGTGCCCATTTGAATTAATATTTTACTACCATGGATATAAATAATCGTTCGACCCGAACGATGTCGATGCAGACCGCTTGTCATTAATAAAATCTAAATGTAGAGAAAAAACAGCGTTAGACAAACTCATAGATATGGAGTAGTGTAGATATTTCAAGCCGTCTGCATCTGTTCAAGCGTAATCGAAGTTGGTGCGTGGCGCCATTTTACCGCTCTGTACTTCAAAAAAATAATAATAACAAGTTGGGCTATCTTTAATGGAAAAACGAAGATAACCAGGTAAAACTGTAGCCATTTTATGGATGTCTACATACTAAACGACACGGAATCAGCCTAAGTCGGTTATAAAATTCATCATGTCTGTGGCATAAGGACGTAGCTTGGCTCGTCCTGGCACGGACGGAGACCTTAAGGTAACTAGGTAATAGACCACTGACCACTGTGAATGTTATGATATGTTACATTTGTCAACGATCGAATCGATATTATAATAAGAGAAGTCAATATTTTAAACCACGTTAATATAAGTTAAATGAAGTAGACGTAACACACACACTGCAGTGTGACTAAACATTTATTTGGCGTAAAATACATTCAAGCAGTCCATGCAATGTGGCATACACTGAACTGAGAGAGTGAACTGAGCTTTCCAATTTATTATATGTCCCCAACAAGCTTTCAATGCCAGGATTTGAATGAGCTCGCCAAATGTGGGTCATTCGTTATATTTAATTTTAAGGGAAGACGGACGACTGCCGCACTTCCATGCTAGCTCACTCTTTATTATTTTATGGCAGTAGGTACACACTTCAGTAACCGCTTTTATATTAAAACTAGTTGTTTTGCCTGCGTGTAAGTCAAAATGGGTTTGATTTGTGATTACATAAAATTAAGCAATGTGAAAAAAATTTTTTGGGCAATAAAGGCTACTTCAATTATAAGAAATAAGAAAAAATACCTAAATTCCCATACAAATATCTACTCTACCACACACAAAGGAGATGAGTTTCGAAAAAATCTCAGATACGTAAAATCAACGATTTTGTAAGACCGTAACTAAAAAGTTAAATACATAATAACTAATGTTGATAGTGCATATTAAAAAAATAAATGATTTTCGTCAAACTTTCGTCTTTTATTTTGCCTCTTTAGGGTTGAGATTTTCAGAAACGTTGAAACAGATTTTCATTATTATTAAAAGCAAAGATATATACAAGTTTTCACAGTGCTTGTTTCAAAATAGAACAGGAAAGCCTTTTGTTAGTATGAATTTTCTAAATATTTTAATCTGCATGCATATTCCGTATGTTAACAGACGGCAACGAGTAGATCTGACGATGGTTAATGGTAGCCGCCGTCTATGAACATCGCAAGCATAGGAACCTCAGGCATCACCTATGCGTGGCTACTTAACGAGCAAGCGAGAAACACCGTTATAACTGAGACAGACTGTAACACGTTTCAAGGTGATACCATAAATGTTTCGTTTTTGTGATTAGAATACGAAACTTAAAGAAAGCTTTAAAAACTTATAATAGGGCTTTTTCGCATACAATGAGTAGTGTTCTGAAGGGTTACTTTCACTAATTGTTGTAAAACGGTGAGAAAAGTTTTAAAATAATACGTCAGACACGCTCGGCGATGTACCACAAGGTCAAATGTTTGCACAGTGGACAATGTAGCCTTCAAGTTTAAAATACATTACAATGCTCTTCTTTTACATCGCTGTAATTATGAGAATAATCCTACTTTAAGCTGTAGCTGATTACAGTTATAGTTTGCAGCGCTCAGTGGTGGCCATTTAGGGACAACTCATAATCAAAATCAATCGCGAGTATCCTCGCTGAGATCACCGCGCCAAATTAGATAAATTTATTTATGTGTAATTATGCGTATAAAAGGCGACCTTTTTGTTAAATAGCTATTTATTCCAGATAACCGTCAGAAACTATGGTGTTATTTTAGTTATAGGTTTCGTAGCGTGTTGTGAGTAGGAACAATAACTATGGGTGATAAATTAACAAATTAATGTTAATTTGCGCATTACAAACTCGAAAACCACCCGATCTATTATGAACTTCCAAAATAATTTATTAGGTATTTTAGACATATTAGTGAAAATTAAAAATCTGTGAAATCAGTTTTCATTTAAAAAATAGACATTGCAGACCATAATCGCAAGTAATGTCTAATTACATTAAGAAACACTCGTAAATAGTTCCATAAACGACTTAATATTCTACAATATTGATCGTAACATTTATACCTACACGATTATAGTAACAGTGAGAACTAGACCAAAGTCCGTTTCATTTACGAAAATAAATTGTAGGAAATAACCAACAATAGGCCTGCAACATTCGAGTGCACAATTGCACAAAGACAAAAGCGGAATCGATACAACATTAACGGCGCGGCCTTCTACGGATTACAACAATTTTATTAGTAGCCGGGTTGCGGAACGCCGGTTTCATTACGTCCGTGCCGTGTAAGCCGGGTCAAGATTACTACTGACATGGAAATTTTAATCTTGAACTTTCTTCGATTATGCTTCGACCTAAATTCTACAATAGTACTTCACGGTTCCTAGACGCATATACATAGCTTGAAGTCGTTCTTTATGATCGATGGCAAAGTTTCAAGTTGGTTCAGCATCTAGAAATTGACACTAGGCGTACCAACAATAGATTTAGTAAAATAGTGAATCCCAATCCTAGTGTTACTCACTTCTAAATCGTTCGAAAGTCTTTAGATTATATAGATTAGATTTAGATTATAGAAAAGAATGAGAATTTATCATAAAATATGATATTGCTTCTAATACAAAATATTATGGTAAGTCGTCGCTCTGTAGTAACACGAAAATCATCACGGATGCGTTGTCGGTCAAGACAAAATATACAAGACCGAAAGAAAGTACTGGCTCTCAAGCCCCCAGTCGGAACAAGACGAACCGTTTAGCGGCTGACTCAAGCGGGAGGGTGGTAGCTAGCTAGGCAGACTTCACCGAAATTTAATTTAATAATAATACTGATAGTATAATCCTTTCGCGAAGGCATACCATCAAGCAGTCTGGCTTCTGTCGCCTCTGCCAGCATGGGATTGAGATGCCGACCCAATACGGCCAAAAATTTACAAAAAGATTTACAACTATTTACAAAAAAAGCTCGTGGTTCGGTTGCGATCATGTTACTGCATAAATAAAATACAAAGGATACCCAGGCTTTTATAAAATAGACACATATTGTTTAATATAAAAAAGTAAAGAGTATACTGGAGACATTTCGTATCTGTACAATGTAGACGTATGAGAAATCCAACCGTATACCGTACAAATGTATTACAAAGATTGAGGTCAGACAGTTGTTGGTGGCATCTCTTAAATCTCGGCACATTAAAGCGGATGGAGGCCGTCGGCCGCTCTGCAATATAACTAGTACGCTTAACAACTTTTTGACCCGCCCTATTTGCGCCCTCTCCACGCTCTGCCGTCATTAATTAAAATTACCACATAACAAACCTTACCACACGAAGCGCTCATAGTCCGACAGGTTTTGTCAATCATAAATCATCGGCCGAATTAGGCCAATTAGACGCTGTCGTTAAAGGATGACTATTAAAGTCAAAATTTTATTGACGGCTTCCCTACCTCAAAAGGATCACGAATGTACGATTATTATTGTCATCCAGAAATCGTTAAATAATTGGAAAGCCTAGGCATCAGAACTTCCGTCACTTGGGTTGGCCACTAACCTGATCACCGATCAGCACTGCAACAGCGCGGCGGAGGATATGCCAAGGCTCCTGAATTACGTGACATGTGTCATGCAATGAACTGCTAAGTTATTGAGACCAAATCCTGTGACAAATCTCTCAACATAACTATACAGAGTTAAACATAAATGTCGCAACATAACTCTGCAACGTTATGTTGCGTGATCAGTAACGTAACATAACCCTATAGATGTATGTTGAGAACTTTGCGACACGTACTAATATTACTGAATTATGTTATTTAATTATTTAAAATGTGCAACTAAGATATGCGTCTTCCGATTAATATTTTAATTTAAAAATTAAAACCTTATTCTCCCAAAAACAATCCAAAACCGTAGGACCTATCGTATTTATAGCCACACGGAAGCCGTATATCTCGCGTAAGATTAGGAACAGACGATTTATTCGACACGAGAATAGTTTACCGATTGAGAAAAACAAATTCGTATTAATATTATTGTATGTTTATGAAAACTTCATAAAAGTTATTTACCAGTTAATACACTTCAACGTCGACACCTAGAAACAGCACGGCACATAATTTATAACAGCTAATGAAGTAACAAAACCATGAAGACGGGAAGAATATCTACCAAAGTGTGTCATCATCAAATTAATCATAATTAATTACCGTATATGAAAGGTTGGCGAAATCCTGGCACGTTCCGAAAACACGAAATAATTAAGCTTCGGTACAAGCTCCTAGTAATATTTAGCAAAGCTCATGCTACCAACATCAAAGTGGTATAAAAATCGTTATTTTTTCATACTATTTATTTATAGGAAATAGGTGTTTATTTGTAGGAAAGATTAATATTTTCACGTAATTTTGCGGCGAAATTAAAAAATATTTGTACGATTTGACTCTTGTATTATTATTTACGGCATTCTTATTATAAGACACTGATATAATATCATAATAAGAAAGAAGTGAAACTTAAGACTGCACGAGATTTAATAATTTCCTATACAATTCAATACATACATACAATTCAATGTTTTCGTACTTATGGTCTAGTTTAAATAAAAAACGGCTGCTGTCGAAAATAATCGTAATGAGTCTAGATTACCTGATATATGTTCGAAAACATTGTCAAAAGTAGGTGAATTTCAATTAATAAACGCTTGGCCTACGGCCACTGCTTGACTGTAACATTGGTATCTGCTAATTAAAGCCACTTCGACCGGTCCAGGTGGGGGCGATCTGTGCTCTTTTTACAAAAGTGTGAACGCCATTCGAGGACTTTTGTTCCCCATCGGTTTTGAGTTCTACGTACGATGTGTTCTATTCATTGCCACTTTAGTCGGCTATTTGTGCGATCTGTGTCGGTAACATTTGTTCGTCTACGAATTTTAGCTTATTCTACTGCATTTATTTTATGTGTCTTAAAGGTGCTATGTTTAAGATATATGTATACCATAAATGCATACATACCATAATTGGTAGTAGCGGCCAAAAGGCCTAATTTCTTATAGTCAAAGGTACTTATTGCTAAGTGACAATTTAATTCGGGCAACTTTAAGACCACAGTAATGGAAAAAGAGTAAACAGACACTAGGACATTTAAATTTAAATTTCTTGCATAGTATAATGCATGGCCAGACATGCCATGCCGCAGCAGTGATAGGAAATAGTAGTAGTCTAGTGGTTTTTTACTTTGGTCTCCTATGTGCGAATCCTGCACGCAGTTTTATCTTTGGTTCATTAAAGTCTTCGAGAGGAGAGTGAATAGGGCTTTTATATGTTAGTGTGTTCAAAAAAGACTAACTTGCGTGTTAGAATTTAATCATCCCTTATTTTAATAAAGGAGAACATGGTGAGAATGAAAAGGGGGGTGAAGTCGGCTATTCCCCACATGGTCAACGTAGAAGATCACGTCCTTATAGTCGCTCAGTGTAATCTTACATACGAAATTGTAAAACAAACTTTATATTTGTATATATTTCGCCTCGATGTATTTTAAGCATTAGTCAGGGTGTCAAGTGAAAAAACGTTTCGGAGATTACACACGAAGCTGAGAAAAAATATTCTGGGCCATGCGAAACGTCTCTCTTAAAACCTCGCAAAAACTGAGAATGCGTATTATGTTGTCTGTACCGAATCTGTATTTCACTGCTATAATATAAAATGCTCTTTGAGAGAGTCGAATGTCGGAGTTTCTTAGAGAGACGGATGCACTAGGTCCTTAGCGCTGTCTTTTCAAAGAAACTTTAATATGTGCCTACTATGGCGAACCTGTGTTCCGAGTGTTCAAAAGAACAGATGATTAAAATTTTATATATATATATATATATATATTTATATTATATTGGAGTGGTTTCTGTAATCTTGTCATCTGGTCAACCCGCATTTTGACAAGCAGCGTAATAAAGTATATTCCTTTATCAATTTTATTTTTATTTTAATCACGGACAAACCAGCAGATGGTCCACGTCTACAACCCCAAAAAAATCAGCAGACACGTTGCCAGCCAAGATGGACACGTGGACCCGTTTATAGTGAAACTCCGAGACTGCAACTGCGAGGGTGATAGTTATTCAGGTAGATAAAAAATTCTACCTACACGCAAAAGTATTCGTTGAAGCCGCTGCGGAGTTCAGCCATTAAAATAGGCTTCATTTTTTAAACAGGTTAAGTACTGAAAGACATGCTCGACTATCGACTTTTATCTGTATAACTTTAATACCACTTACTAATACGGGGAGTAAAACTTTGGAATTCCTAGTCATTTCACTATTGCTATCAGTCGCTTTATCTTAATACCACTATATAAGCCTAATATATTTCTACCAGTATACAATCAATTACAATTTCGCTCAGAGAATACAAAAAAGATATCTCAAAACAACATTTTCAGTATTACAATTGTACCTAAAATGATATATTAAAATTATTTCTAGTGCACTTTTTTTCTATCCGTTGCCATTTACGAGTGCTGGATGACCCAATTCATGGAGTGAACGTTATTCGCTGTATTTCCGATAAGAGAACCAAACCACTGTTATAACATTGCCGGCATGTGTTGCCGATGGCTGCGCGATTATCAAATGAGTTTATAAATAGCTTCAGATTGCTGGTTAGACTGATAAATCGGATAAACAGCACTTATAATAATAAAATTAAGTTCGATAGCAGTAATACATACTCGTGCAGACACAGATTATTTCGAATGCAATTAAAAAGGTTTACGGGACCCAAGGCTAGTTCCGGTCTATTAACTCAACGAATTAAAAAAAATCATTTATTAAATGATTTGACATCCTTAAAATAATTAAGAAACACAGAATTCAAAAGTATGATTAAACGACGCATTATAAATAAATATCAATGAATCCTCTCATCAGTGCTCAAAACGTGGTAATTAATGAACAGCCCAGCGGTTAAATATTAAAGTGCCATTTCTTATACTCATGATTTGGTGGTACCTTGTCACTTCTTTTTATTTCCAAAAATAAAAAATAAACTCAAAAGGGTACAATTCCCATTGCCGGAAGATACGCTCTATCGAGCAGGCTAACTGAAAAAAGGTTTCGAAAATTAGTTTAGACGCATAAAACTTTATATAGATACTGGTGGAGAGTTTTTCGATAAGATTTAAAAAGTATCGATAGATCTTTATTTATTTATCCCACATACAAGTCAAAGTTTATTATTATTGCTCTATGATAACCTCTCATTGTTCATAGTAAATAAGGTAAACGAAATATCTATAGACATAAACATTTCTGAATATATGAATGCTAAAATAAATTATATCACTGTAACTCTTGTTTGGTGGACGTTATACAATAGACGCAATCAATTACGATTTCAAAGTTATATGCCGGTAAGGGACAGAGGCAACGCTTACGGCAACTTTACGGTTGTCGAGAAATCGAAACGGATCATCGTAAGTTTAATTATCAGCTACATAGTGAAACATACTCTCAATATTAACTATGTGGTAAACTATGTAAAGATTTATAACTGCAATTATTGGGACCGACAAAAGGGCTGTAAACGCACATCTCATAACTTTTCTCTTATTTATTTTACTGCATCAAAATCTCTTTCATAGCACACAACTAAATTGCATAGCGTCGACAGTCAGTGAAAATAGTGAAAAAACGCAACGTCGAAAGCGACATCTCGCAGTTTGAATGTATTTTGCAATGCATTCCATACCAGATTCACTCAACATTTTCGTAGAAAAACTAGCTGTTGCAAAGGCCAATAATTGCAACCTCAATTAACTGTGTAAATGGGATGGATGTACCGTTATATTACACGATTTGGGTGGCTGAAGCTTTTAACTACAAATTCAATCAATTACAAATTTATAGGTGACAAAAAGTAAATTCGAAAACGAATTCGCCAGTTTCAGGTTGAAAATGGACTAATGGCACATTGTCTGTGTTAGTAACAAAGTAAAAGAATAATGTATGCAATGGTGCATGTAACTGACAAACTGTGAAAGTAAATTACAGTTTGTATCAGATTAGGTGTTACACATAGCAGTTGTTACGATTTTAAAGGTAGATTGTCAAGCCAACGAGAAACTGGTCGATTCATGTCAGAAGTTGATCCGCTTAGTTGAAAAAGAACACAATAGCGGCGTAACAGAAAGTCCTGTAATTCGTGCTTTGGAAGCCTTATAAACGTGATAAGATTATTTGTTTTATATCAGTACTGCTCCGTAGCTTAGAACGAGAGATATCAAAGGGGAATTCAGGTAAATGTCACATAACTAAGTCTCATTTAATTTTCTTAAATACTGAGTCATTATTTCAGAGTGTTCGAGCGCCTAATATAAGGACACAGTATACACAGCATGCTCTACCGGGTTTGTCGGACGGGTGGATAAAAGCTGTATGCAAAATATAATAAGCACTTCCGGCAAAAAAAACATTATGAAGTCGTTCTGTTCTGTTATTATGGTTAGTTGTCAATCGATAAATATTATCGAAGTCTTTTCTTTTTGTTCATAGTCGACAAACGAGCAGACGATCCACCTGATTATAAGTGGTCATCCTCGCCCATGGACATCAGCATGACCAAAGGTATCACTGATTCGTTGCCGGCCAGGAAATGAGAAGAATGTAAGAAAGTACTAGCTCTCTAGCCCTCAACCGGCACACAACGAGTCGTTGGGGGCTGACTCAAGCAAGAGGGTGGTAACCAGTAGTAAAGTATAGTATTAGTGTAGTGTAGTGTAGTAGTAGTGTAGTATAGTAGGGTAGTAAAGTAGTAGTGTAGTGTAGTGGTAGCTTATGCGAAACCCTACCACCAAGCAGGCTGGCTTCTGTCGCCTCTTACGACACTCTGTTCTGCCAGCATGGGTATTCAGGGGAGTATTCTAGGCCGCCCCAGTATGGCCAAAGCATACCAAATCAGTCTCCGAGCAGTCGGACAACTTTCGTTACTCGGGTCAACCACTATCTCCTCTACCGATCCACACTGTATCAGCCTGATGAAATACACTCTAGGTTTCCTCAGTGGAGCCAAATTATATTTGAGGAGGACAGAAGTGTCGAGACGCGAGCCCTGATATGGACCGCCAATGAGATCTACACTCGACGATTTAATTGAATGTTTACTTTCAAAACATTCTTATCACAGAAATGTATTTCTCCTATTGTATTGTAGATCATTATAGATTTAAATTTGTTATATTACAGAACCGACGTAAAGCCGGCAAGGGACAGCTGGGCTGCTGACATCGCACTCTTAATACGGCCTGTAAATAGCCTTGAACAAACAAATCCCCTCTGTCGCATTTCGCACTAACCCTGTCGAACTATTCCAAGTTACAAACTTAATGGACGAGATACTCGACAGTGACACCAACGCAGGTGATTTATACGTATAAGGTTGTAAAACACCAAATTACAAACACTGTTAACTGACATTGTTAGATGAACAGTCGACAAACGAGCGCACGGGCCATCTGATAATATGTGGTCAGCACATGAACTTCCACAAGCAAACCAAAAATATCACTGAGTCTAGCCTATCGAGATGGAAGCAAGGAATCCACTTACTGGCTTTCAAATACTACAACACAAAACACAGTTGTCTTTAGAGGAAGGTGTAAGCTATCCAGGAAGACACAAAAATTCTATATCGACCATGGTGGCCGTCGGAATTAAACAGGGTAGTACAAAGCTCAGTGACCTCCAACAGGAGGCACCGAATGCCATAGCTTCGTCCATTGTTCCGCAAGGTGGACCACGAGCAGGCTTGGTGGATTCAAGTAAGGATAGGATATTTAAATTTCTCAGACACAACTAAAATAGTAGTATATGCACATAGAAATAATAAGTTAACTCAGTACAAACCTCAATAAAAGTCCGTACTGATATCAATATTATCAATCAATGTTTCATTACGCTTCATCGGATTAAACATCCGTCTATACTTCATTGTATCCATACAGATATTATGAATTGATACCTTATATCATTATTCGGTCAACTATCTCACCAAGTAGAAAACGCGTACAAATAAAAGCATAACTGAGTAGAATGTCTATTTAATTATAACGTATCGCAGTCACTCATAACGACAATAATTATATATCGAAAATTAGCGTTAAGTGTTATCTTTTGTTTGAAATTACAATAATTATGAGTATTTTACACATTTGTTACTTTGACAAATTAACCAGGAAACAAATTTATGTAAGATATACATATGTACATGCGTTCATTTGTTTAATAGCACTTCACCATACCAGTTTATAATTTTTTTGTGTTTTGGCTATTGTCATGTTTGGATAAATACTATTTACTATTTCTCGTACTTAGAAATTATTCGCATTTTTATACTTTACTACAAGAATCTGCGATACAGTAAAAGGATAAGAAGCAAAAAGCCAAGTCGAAAGGTAAGCGGCCATGTGATCGGCTAGGCTCGGCCCGGCGGGAATGTGCTACGAGGGTGGTCGGAACGGTGCCGCAGCCTTTACGTAACCTC
>PDGT01000001.1:13626734-13685366 GCA_003671415.1 Megathymus violae
ACCTTCGCACTTCCGAGACCACTTCATTGGCTCACCGATTATGTTTTTTTGGCAATGTCTACACTGATTTACAACCTAACTGCCCTTAATGCCCATTGTTTTTGGCCAACTCAGCTAGCGCAAGCCATAATGCATAATTTTATGAAGACGACTTTTATTTTTTTAAATTTAAAAATCACACCACAACGTAACATTAAGGTTGGTTCTCGGATCGATTACCGAACAATTTAACTTGCTTTATTGGTCAAAAACTTAAAAAAAGGAAAAAAACAAAAAAAAAAATATTTCATTGCTTCCGTATTTGTATCATTACATATTTATTGAAAATTAATATAAAGGTATGATTTATAATCAATGTAGAGACCAAAATATTTTTTTTTGTCTTTATTTTTGTCTACTGTCTGTTTGGCTATCTGTCTGTGCACGTATAGCGCTAGAAGTACCGAACTACCGATTTGGGTGCTACTTGGTATATTTGTCGTTATGTGTCGTAATCTTTTCATGCCGGGAAATGCATCTGTCCTCGCAGAACAGGAAATAAAAGTTAACATGAACTGTTAAAAGCATAGCAAACAAAATTTTCACTTTTTGCTTGAAAGGTAATAAATTTGTACGTTTGTAATTTGAAGAACATAAATAGCCGTTCACCAACTTAGCTAAGGTTTTTCAAGCGTAGTTTTTGGAACAATATTCGTATAGTAGCCTAATCTACTATCAATTAAGTCGTAGTGACCTGACCATGAGGTGGAAACCTCATGTAAACTGTAGAGTTGTTATACCTAAAAATTCCCACCCAGAAATAAAGAAAATAGCTAAGTACCTACAAAAAAAAATCCATATACCTACAAAAAAACCTTTTTTTATGTTAACAAACTAATAATAAAATTGGGGTAGATCTAAATTATCCAAGTGAATTGTAAAACAAGAAAACTTCGACTAGATAATATTCAGTAATTTCATTTTACACAGACAATGCAGAACTTCCACAAGAAACTGAAATAAATTCAAAATGCTTTGCAAGGCGCATGCCGGGGGCAATAAGATAGATTTATGAAACCCTTAAGAGCGGAATTAGCTGCCTATTTCGCTTCTGTCTCCTGGCACGGACATCCAGGTTATGGCGTTGAATCTTGCGTAATTTTCTACGCGACGTCCCATTTTCGGACTGAGACCATGCCAGACAATATTGATCGCCTCAAACATAATCGGTTAAATATAAATTAAATCGTTCAAGAATTTAAATAGATATTATTTTTGCATTATCAATTGGGGTAGAGGGGGCTGCACATTTTCTTGAGTCCAAGACAACCGTACCTGCTCGTGGTGCGTCAATGCTCGTGCTGAACAACGATCAAAGTTACGGCGAACTCCCATGATAATCTGGACCGCTGCTCATGTACGTAGGACTATTTTTACCTGTCTGCCTCGTACCTTGTACCCTCGTTCTAGAAACAACCATGAAATACGATTTTCGTGTTAAAGTTGCATTGTTGAAGAGCCAGTAATAAGCGAATCCCCGCCCCGGTTGCAATTTTTTTGGCGACAGTGACAACTTACGACACTGTACCATCGATTGTCGCTGAATGGTGACAGTCAACAATCGACGTCCATCGACCAAAAGATCAGAACAATCGATGTTGATCGTCCACAACCTTATTGCACTTTTACATCTCGATATATTTAACATCCTCGCGGCCTTTACATTACGGCAAACATTATGGCGAGTTAGTATGTAATAACGAAGGGCCAAGATACGGCTCAGGAAAATAAAAAAAAGCAATAAACATTTCTAAAGCCTACTCGGATGAGAGGTCAAATAGCTTCGAGTGGACTGAACGTACAGAAGATTCATTTCGTTTTGAAGTACAGCAGAGATAGAAAATGGTATACTTTATTTGTAAAAACAATGGAGTGCACATCATTAGTGATTTAATTAATATGAATACTATATATTGTTTTTGTAATATTGTTACTCATGTGGTAAAGGTCGCGGGTAGCCACTGGCTGAGGGCAGCGCAGGACCGATCGTCGTGGAGATCCGTGGGGGAGGCCTATGCCCAGCAGTGGGCGTTGTCCGGCTGAGATGATGATGATAATGATTTATTACATAAGTTACATCACAAGATTCTTCTAAACTGCCATCGTTTAGATCCCACAAACGTGGGTCAGTTTTTCACCTATCTATTTGACATAGTAACCCTTCCTATTTGACGATAGCACACAACATCACTTGTAACGTTTACGTATTATTTTTTTCAGTGGTAATTTTGTAGGAGATTAAACTCTTCCCTACCGACTTTTTATCCTTATTGTCAACTACCAACTGCCCTCGCTTTGCTTCAGAAAAACTAAGTTTTACGCTTAGAAATAGCAGCTACTCTCTTTAAGGACTGGATTTTTCTCGTTCTATGAATTAGAAATACGTATATTAATTTATAACTTATTTATTGACGGACGGATTGCAATGAAAGTTGTTGTTATATATCCTTCATGTACAGAAAGCGATCAGAATTTTACTATAGGCATAGACATTTGTCGTTTGAAGACTGCTACATACAGATTTATAGTACGGTAATAAGTACACAACTTTGAAGTATAAAAGAGTTCTATCCATTCTTTACTCCAATCCAACATAGGATGAGAATTTTGCCACACAACCAATGACCGAGACGACAGCGCCAATCGTCGTTATAGAAATCACTTGGCTATTCACCGCCCTGTTTAAACCAACTGTAGGCTGAAAAATTGGTAACACTTTTCGTACTTGCCACACCAATTACCACTTTCGTTAGATCCAAGCATTTTGAGCAATTAAATTGGTATAACATAGCTTTTTAATCGCATGTTCTTTGATAAATATAAGAATTATACTACAGCTTCGTGTTTATAATGACTGTACACCACTATACTGGTGTACAAACAACATTACACATACAGCACAATGCAATAGAAATTGCTGTGGGAATATCTCACATAATCTCACAACTTAGGCGTGAATACGTTACCGTTTACACACGGATGCACAACATGTATTAAACTTTAAAAGATGCGTCCGTACTATACGAACTGAGAAACATTATAGTGGATATATTTACAATTTTTCGACTAATAAGTGATTTCACATAGTTACATATATTATTATATTGCAACTATTACGTTGTCTGAATTATATTACAATTGTATGAAAATCAAAAGAGGTTGGGAAAATACTATATGTTTTTTCGTTATTAAGAGTGACTATGTTTTCCCGTGATTAGGTTCCTATTTTTAAATGTGACTCAGAAATGTATTTTCAATTATGTAATTGGATTAAAAATAAACTAAGAAATATAGCCGTATTGCGGCGGCCTAGAATACTTACCCAATGTTATGCTGGCCGAACAGGGTGTCGTAAGAGGCGGCAGAAGCCAGCCTACTTGGTGGTAGGGCTTCCCGTAAGGATTATATTAAGTATCAATATTATTACTATTAAGTCATGAATATTATTACTTTCTATCTATCTTCTCATTTACTGACCAACAACGCATCAGTAATGCGTTTAGTATTACTGATGTCCATGGGCGAAGGTAACCACTTACCATCAGGCGACTCGTCTACACGTTTGTCGGCTATTTACATAAAAAAGGAAATAATATATATTAGCTGCATGGAATTTCAATTAATTAATTTGTATTTATGTACTTATTACTACACATCCATCCATAAATTGTTTGCTAAATGCGTTTGTGATGACAATGCTAAAATGCTATTAGAAATGTCTAACTAACTACCTACATACTACATATAATATCTGGCAACACTGTAGTAGCAGATACATGAAGGTCACGTGATGTGCGCGGTAACAGCCGGTGTACATGATGCTGGCGGTGCAACCATTTGACGGTTAGATTCAAAGAATGGTGGACGAAAGATTTGAGTGACTAATATTAAATTTCTTTGGATTCGGTTAGAAATAATTTAAATAGAAGTTTTATTGTAAATTTACTTGTAACTTTATCTTCTTTTGTCTCCTTTCTTGTTCTTAAAATCCTCTTTCGGCCATTTATTTAAGTAACAAATGAATAATCGTACAAAGCAGCGCGTAATTATCCACAATTCAGTATTTAAGCGATTCAAAGCTTTTGTTTGTGGTTGGATTAGGACCGATGCCCCATTTGCTCCGCTCATGTGCCTCAGCTATTCTGAAGCCGTAGAAAAGAGCCTTATGAAAGCGCTCTAAATGGGTAAACCATTAAACTGTTTTGCCATTACATGGCTTGGAAAGATTTAAACCAATATTATAAAATGAAAAACATGGGCAAGTAGCTCACAAATACGCTGTACAAAAGTTTGTCACACTTATATCACCCCTTGAGAATATAAAATATTTACCAGCCGCCTAATTTCTCTAAATGCACGAAATATGGTAATAATAACAGTTACCTAATTAATTAACATCCAGAACAACTACTACTGGTGTTGATCAGGCGTTTTATAAAAGTATCATGTTTACCCTAAGATAGTCCTTTAAAAAACCATTACCTACTTATCAAAACTGTTTGAAAATCCAAACAATTGTTTATAATATTGTCGCACTGAGACAGATGGAAACTTCATTTTATTATATATATTTACATTAGGAAAATAGGTATTTTGATCAGCCTCTACTCTTTAAAACCGCCTCTAACTTTTTTGTAGTTCCTCACCCTGAAGGCATTCTAATAAATATGGTTAATTATCCGTACTTTGAGGAAATAAATAAGCACACTGGGCATATTAAGTTTACAGAATGTATGTACAAGGAAATTTCCATCATGTATAAAAGGAATGAACCATTTATCCGGAGCTGTTGAATGGAATCAATGATATTTATTTCCCCGCGAGGGATTAAAAATATGTACCTACCTATGCAGATCGGTCCTATAAATAACCAAGCAACATCGCGGTGCTCTGTTGCTATAAGCACACAAACAGCTAGTTTATACTAACAATACGCAATCAGATTATTTATCCAACAACATTATTGGCAGTCAAATTAGATATTTATTCATAACTTCAAATTAATTTATATACTTCACAGTTTCATGCCTTTTAACATAGAAGAACATTTTTATAACGATTTTTATTCAAACAAGTATTTTAACACACGAAATATTAAAGCTATTATATAATAAAATATATAATGCTTGTAATATGTATTTTTAGATGGAAAACATATTCTCACGTCCCGGCTACACTGATTCTATGTTGATAACTGGACATTTATTGATTATCCGCCAACTGATGACAACCGACTAACGCAGTTCAGTCAAATCAAGCTGCTCATCTGGTTAAATTAAAGCAATTTACTTGCAGTTTTAAAGATCTCCCATATAAAAAAAAAATTGTAATAGCCAGAAATCGAACAGACGGCTAATAATATAAACAGCGGTATTCAGCAATGAACCCGCTTGATAACTGGCTATCTAAAACAGCAACCGAAACCATACATACTGTACCATAAATTTGATGTTAAAGAAACCAGCGACTTGCGAGTAAATAAAAGTTCCCTCAAGCGATTACCTCGTCTGTTAGTCAAGTACACCTCGAGCAGGGAAGGTCGTCTAGGCATCAACGAAGCACCCTTATATCCCAAAATATATCGCCAATTTCGTCATTGTAATTAAATAAACAACTGTGAACCTAAAGTTATCCGTATAAGGCACCAACTGTGCCGAGTCAGACCGAAGTTGCCTAAATTGGGTCTCGACCAAAACCAACACCAGTGCCGTACCTACCTAGTGCCTAACATATTCAGCGTACCTACGTAGAACTCGTAGGTGTTCATTCGACTTTATACATGGTAAATTACGTTACTGATGCAAGTGCGACATCCGTCGTCATTTCAGATTTTGATAAAGTTTTAATCTATACTGTTATAAGTAAACTAGATATATACGAGTATACCGTATTATATTGGCCACTTATAAATTTTCTGTAATAGAATCAACGATCCACAAGTAAAAAAAAATCAAAGGACAACAGATTCATGTGTAAATGACCTTTTTTGTTTAATATAAAAGAAAATATTAAATATTTCAGTAATGTGGACACATGAGATATATTAAATAATTAACAAATTAACATAATTATCAAGTGTCAGATTTAAGACTAAAAGGTTTTAGATTATGTACATATTTTCCATAATGATTATCACATTATTACTTTTTTTGTAATATATTATGTATCATTTGGTTATTTGAAAAACACTATAACTAAACAGTTTAATAAATAATAATATAATGAAGTGGTTTGGCGTATAATAATAACATGCTTGTGTTAATGTCCTCGGGGAAATAGATTGTGCAGACATAATTTGGAAAATTGCCAGACATATTAACACAAAAATCTAAGTATCGTATAACTTTTCAGACACTGAATAGTTAATTTAATGGATTGTTATCATTTCTTATATACTAGTTACGTGTAGAAACTGGTATACAAGTGTCTGGCTACTTCGCTGACCTTTGTTGTAAAAGTATTAAATTAGTATTGATTACCGAAAAATATCAGCTCTAAGGTGAATAAAAACTGTTTTATTGTTAATTTTTTTATTTATTAATATAAAGTATTTATTCCACCACTCTATATGCTTCTATTGTTAATTGTGGGCGGAAAATAAACATTTTATTTTGAACTTTTATTTTTACATATAATAAGTTAATGCTTGACAACAATCCCACCTGATGGAAAGTAGTGATGAAGTATAACATGCTGAACGCACTAACTTATAAAAGCCTATTCACTCTCCTGTTTTATTATACATTTATTTATTTGTTATACCTACATAATTTTTTATTTCTTAAATTTATGTAAAATGTCATAAATGCATACTTTAACTGTTTCTGGGACAAAGTTATTATAATAAAGTGTACTACTTACACATACTAAAGTAAATACACACACAAAACATGTATATTTAGTGTATTCCCTGAATAGTATAAAAGCACCATATTGCCTGGACCCTGGGATAATATTTGTTCATGAGTTCTTTTTTATAAAACCTAAAAGGTATTAATTTGTTTAAAGAAAATATGAAATAGGGAGAAGAGTGTGATTCCACAGATAAAGAGTAGTGATAGAAATTTGAGACACCTTTTAGGAATATGCTGTGCCCTAAGCCCCTCGCTTACTATTTCAGATAACAGGCAGCTTTCAATATAAAGCCCAATCAGGTTTCTGAATATGAATATTTACATACATAACAATTTTCATAGTTGTTTAATGTACAAATAGGATTCCGATACACATTATTATTATCAATTTATAAAAAAACTAGCAAAACACTGCCCAAACACTCTCTTTATATTAGTTTATTGTTTATAGTCTTATAATAAATAATTAAAATAATTTCCAACGTAATTTTCGTTTGTTTTCCCATGTCATTTTCTCATAGGTTATCTGGAAAAAATTGCTATTTAGCGATCAGATCGCCTATGGTGCACAATGCGTATTTACATAATTATAACTAGTATTTAGTTTCCATACATGATGTACAATAAAGTGTAAAAATAAATTTCATTGTATACTGGTAAATAAAAATTTCTGTTGGAACATTTTCATTGTAATCTGTATGCGGCTCTTCAATTGTCAATACATTCGCCATCGCATATACACATTAATATTAAAATTAACGACAACTCTTTCGAGTAAAAACATTCATCCGTTCCAAATCTGTAACCCGATAGTAAATCTAACTCGAAACTCGTTCCTATGGCGGAGACATTATCAATGGTTAAAGGTGTATAATAATTACATATTTTCATTTTACGAATTTCACTTGACTTACTAGATGGAAAATGTCTCTCAATTGTGTGTACTAAATCAAGTTACGAATATTTCAATATAATGAAGTTTGTAAATTTTCCAAGTAATTAATCAACGTCCCGCCCGTCCGTACACGACCAACTTCTAAGTTAAGTTTGTCTCGAAACTAATTCCCGAGCGGAATCAGCTTTTGTGCATTGTCTTGCCCACAGGAAATAGTTCAACGACAGGTGATAGATGACTTTACAGATATTCACATTATACACAGAGTTAATTCAGCGTTGGTTATTTAACTCGTTTCATGATGAGTCGACGTTCTCACCATCAGGGTACAATAAATATCTCTTCCTCAATAAATAGAATTAAAAAATTAAAAATCGAGTGTGCTATTTCTGTCATACATATGACGTCACGCAATGCTTAAAGATAACTTTCACTTAATTTCTACAATCGATAATATTTTTTTTTATTATTTTGTTCACTAGCGCGGTTGAAATAACCTAGAGCACGGCAATTTGTATGTGGCAACTACGGGGAACGCTATGAGAAACGACTTGCTGTATCTATAAACATTAATTTTAGCAACAACAATTTAAGCATAGCATAAGACTAAACCGAATTCATAACACAACCATAACAAGCAAAATCGTTATCGATTTATTTAAGTAATAATAAACTAATTAGTTGAACTACTCGTGGTCGGGCCAATCACAACTAAGACGTGAGTAATGCGTGATATATATAAACCGTTATCATATATTTAGTAACACAAGTGATTATTTTTTGTTTTATAAATACGATGATAAGTGAATATTTACGTAGTGAATGCCGAAATTCAGGACTTCTAAGGGGACAAACTTTTAAGAATATGGTATGGGATATTGACTTTTTACGAACGACTAAACGTAACCTTCGCTGATATGAAATCTGTTTGAAAATTTGGTTATTGCAGATATGAGATATGCCATAGTTTCTTCATCTATTAAAGACTACCTATCTTCCTATCTACAGCGATTTCATTCATTCAGTTCAGTTATTTCCATAGATGTTTGAAAAGTTTGTCTTTAGAAAAGGAGTGTTAAATTAGTGTCTATTTTAATACTCGACTTTTCAATCCATATCAGCGACGGTTTAGCGCAGTCTTTGCTTTTCACTCCCTCACTAAGATTCCCTACACCTGCGCAGGTCTATGCCACCCGTAACACAGTATTAGCGTAAATATGACGCCACGTACACCCACGATCCGTGAACAAACATTTATTTGTCACTTAAATGTATGCCCCAGCTGGTGCATTGAAACCGGAACCGGAACTCAGCAGGCAGGCAGCTCACTAACACTTGCATGCATAATTTTATTTAACATGGGAATAAAATACTGAAAAACAATTTTCGTACGCCGTAAAACCCAGAAATCACTCACGATCTAGGTCAACTGCTGCTCTCATTGGTTGGGTTTTATAAAAAATATATCAAACTTACCAAATATCAAGCAAATATTATTTCTGTATATTTTTTTATAGTGCTTCTTTCGATTTTTTACATAAAATATGTTAATGCTTGACAACAATCCCACCTGATGGTAAGTGGTGATGAAGTGTGAGATATATAGCGCATTAACATATAAAAGCCTATTGACTCTCCTCTTGAAGACTCTCACATCAAAAAAGAAGTTAAAAAAAGTTGCAAAAACTTTTCAGTTACATAATATAGACGCCTTGCGGACTCGTTTTACTAAAAGCCTTCTAGTACCGTTATGTGTTCATATGGTCTGTCCACTTACTGAATCATTTAATTCATAATGCACGATGTTAAAATGAAGATATGTATGTGTTTGATTAAAACTATAATTCGTTAAACACGTTTGCTTGTTGCTTCTACGATAATTGCATCACTCGATAATCATTTAAAAATCGATAAGCCTGACATTCTAACCGTGCAGTACAAGACAATAGAAGGAAGTTTGAAGATTTAATTACAGTTAACGCGTGCAACTAAAGCAAGATAAAATCGACGACAATTAGCCATTTTGCTTTTAGCGCTTTTGATATGGACGCTTGTTCCTTTTATGCATTTCCTCATGATGCATGCCAACGCCTACGTTACTGTAGTGTATTATATAGTTTAAAATTACATTTAAAATTTATCAAGTACTGACGCTTTTCGTATTTCGTACCAATTTGAGTCTAGTTATTATTTACTACGGCGAGACAGTCAGTCACATTATATTCCATTTAAATAAATAATAAAACTTGAGAACTAAAGCAACACTTGCAGCCTTACTAACTTACGAAGCCCACTGATGCTATATATTTTGTAAAAGAAGACCTTGTTTTTGTAGCACAATGTAAGACAGCTGCAGCATAAAAAAACCACATAAAAAGTTGAATCAGCCGTTCGAGTGCGCATAATGTTAGTAGGGTATAATGACAATAGTGCTCTGTTCAAATCGCTTCCCACAAATCTTCCTTGACATTTATTATTACCTTTCACATTTTATGCAGTAAGAAAAATTTATCTTTGGATCAAGAATACCTCACTGTTTTATATTACATTTTGTGTTTAATATAGTCAAAATAACTGTATCTTAATAATATAGCGACCGTCAGCTTCGAGCAATTTCACCGGGAATCTATTACATAAGGTAATAAATTTATATTTTTTTATTAATATGTACTGATGATTTATCAAAACCGCATATTGAATCGCGGTTTAGCACACTGAACGCTTATAAGCAGCGATTACTATCAATAGTAAGAGATCGACCTAGTTAAAGAGAGTTAGTTTACCGTGGCTGGTTGTTAGATGGTTGGCCACTACAGAGTAAGATAGTATAGAGAAAACCTAACTTCTTCAACAATCACCATTAGAGCGAAGTCGTAAATCACGCTCTAGGCCTCTTCAATTACGAGACCTCTGCCTTATAGTGGTCCGCTAATGGATTGTTTTCTATGTACCTGGTAAAACACAATTTCTATAAGAATATAAAACAGACAGGCAATCAAGGAAGTTAAGAAAGAAAGTTAAAAGTTGAATAGGAAAAACAAGAAAGTTAGAAGGAAAGCGAGGAAAATGTAATTTACTTATCACTTTATCTTCGGGGTATGTTAAAGAAGCAAAGCCTCTTTTCGTTCAGAAATAAATGTCTCAAGGTGGGTATATGACCCTCGTTTCAAATTCAGATTAGTTGGCGCCTTCGCCACTTCAGGCATTACGTAGGTATTAACCTTAATTCTATTTCATGAAACTATGCCTTCCAGGTGGGATATTACCTAGTGCTTTAATTAATCAATAGAAAAGTAGTACGAGACATGTGGAGTCATTTAAATTTTTGCAGATGTTTTCCGGTGACTGTTGTAAATGCTACGCAGGAAATTCAAATCCTTAGTAGGAGTAGATAATAAATATTTTCAGTACTAGCGGCCCCGTCCGACTACGTTCTGATCGGACTATTAATTATATATACATGATTATTAAAAATTTCATATTTTTTTCCTTGATGAGACACTATTAGGTTTATTTGTATTTTAAATAGTCTATCATCTGCTCAGTCACGTGATTTTCACTATTTTAATACCAATTTTCATTAAGATCGGTCAAGCGATTTTTAAGTTATCTCGAGACATACAGTGAAGCTCAACAGATTTACATAGTATTATAAATATAGATAAAAAAGTATAGATTATAGAAAGTTCATCATCTATTTTCTTAACCAGTGAAGTATGGGAAAAAAAATTTGAAAAATAATTTTCAGAACCACGGCACCTTTTACAAAAACTCTTTTACCATTTGAAAAGTAAATTATTCTGGATATACAAAGGTTATATATGTATCAAGTGTATACCTATATAATAAGAATGAATTGCTGAACGTGTACGAAGTCGAGACGGGCCACTAGTAAAGTCGAGACAGTTTAAGACCATTGTCCTCTAGTGTAGATAAGAATCGATTGGCAGACATAAAACTTTTATGAATATTGTAGAGAACTCTCAGGTTTCTTCACGATGTTTTCTTTCACTGAATTTAATGGTAATTAATTTCTAATAACGGACAATGAAAATATCTATTATAATAATTTTAGGGGGTATTGGGAATCCGCTCATCCTTGAATTCAAGCGAATCTTCACGGCTCTTGAAGCACCATGCTAAACAACAGTCTTGACTATAGCGATCTGATACTACTAGTGGAGGAGGCCACTGAGATCTCCATCATCCACTTTAATCCCAACTCGGTACTAGTGCGTGGTGGTAGTGTTTTACCTACCTGGCTAATTACCACCATGCTTTGAGAATCAACCGTAACTGCGACCGTGGGACTGTAATTGTTTTTTATTATTTACGAGTGCAGAGTCGAAAAGTGCGTGCTCTGTTTCCATCGTCACGTCGATGATACATTTTGGTTTAAAGAATGTTCAAGGGCGACGATGATCATTTACCATCCGTTGACCCGTCCATCCGTTTGCGGGCTATTGACGTAAAAATATTTAACTAGTCGTCACGGGTATATAACAAGACAAGATCCTATCTTCATGATCGTCACGACAAACAAATATATTTTTCATCCCATCTATTCGAAAAGAGGTAAAGGGTTTATCGATAAGTGCGAGCGAAATGGGTCATTCCGGCACGCTTAATAACAGTGACGAAATGACTTTTGAATTTAGAACACTATTTATTTAAAAAGTTTGAATGCAATTGGCTCCCATAAATTCCTGGCCGATAATTTAAAAAAAATCGCCGGCCGACGCGGCAGTGGTTAACCAAATAAAAAAAAAATTACGCGGAAATTTGTTTTTTTTTTACTTTTTATAAAATTTGTTTACTTTTTATAAAAATGTTATGTAAATATAAATATTCTCATAGAGGGGGATGAAAAGCACAGTGAAAGCAAGTACTTTTAATCCCTTGGTACGCTTAGGATTCTACTACAATCGCTCTCGCCCGCAATACATTATTTTTGTCTCTTGTGACACAATCTACTAATTTGGCATACATAGCACACAATAAGTGACTAAGACGTTCACAAATTGAAAATCAATAATTAACGCACCAGCGATTGTATATTACAAAGATTAACGTTTACAGTTAGTGAAAGTTCACACGATTATGAAGTTTATTAATTACTAAAACGTACGACTACAGTCCTAAGATTGATGATATCAGTATGACGAACGTTTATGACTCAGCACGCGAGGCCGCGCGCCGCCGCCGCGCCGGATGCTGGCTTCGTCAGCTGATAAGTAACAGAATAACCTAACTAACCACTGCACGCGATATGTACATACAGGTTATTTAGCATAGCCTAATCTGATCTACATGACACTTGAAGGTTTTTATATACTTTTAAAAGGCAAAGGCAGAGTCTTTCTCATGTTACGTATTCACCGGCAGCAAAACGCTACGCCAACGTCTATATTAAAGCGAAAATTAAGAACGAAAAACTAAAAACCCAATACTTGTTTGCTTGGCTACATCACATGCAGACAACTTAGATTATGGAACAATTCATTGCATCATTAAATGGTATCAACATTATTTATTTATAATAATCTTTATATTAGCATAATAAAAGCCCCAGGAGTTTTCTCTTAATATTCAGATAATTAGATGTGTAAAATTTCCTACACATACATGTATGTAAAGCTACACCACTAATTAGTTGTGGCCTATGATCCTTGTGGCTCTTCATAGTCTAAGAGGTGAACAGGCCTCTGGAGTTGGATTATAAAAATTTTGGCGATGACAATCAGTACTAGTGGAACTTCAAATAACATTATCTATATGTCATGTCCAACTTGAAATATATTTTTTTATATATAAAATACTGCCGAATATGAATGAAGCCATTGTGATGATGATAAAGAATAATTAAATCTAATTTGAAAGAGATATGAAGTCATAAGTCAGATGGTTATAATAAATGGATGTGAAATAAGTATTGAGCTTCATCAGATGCCTAACAACTTACTATTAACCTTGTCTTTAAACACTCTACATTGGTTTTTTAGGATAAGTTTAAAAGTACTCAAGATTGGTTATTATTCTAAGCTGTAATACATTGGGATACTGTATTTTTGCATAAAATGATAAATAGAGTCAAAATCTGGGAAGTGATTTCTATCATACAAATTTTATATCATTGCAACTGCATTTAAAAACAATTGAAATTTTAAAATTTATATTCTGCTGCCAAGAGGATAAAGAGAGGAGAAATTAAACATGTAAATTCTAACTCCTTCTAAATTATTCTGATAAACTTTAACTAAGTAATCCAAAAAAAACATTCCAAAATGATGCAGACAGACTGAACAAATGTGTAAGTAGAATGAATTCAATTGTTGAAGTAACACATTAAAATTCTATTAGCTTTTGTTTAGTATCAAAATTGTGAAAATCAAACTGAATATGTAGTTAGAATAACGGCAGAATTATATATATTAAAAAATGCATTTAAATGTCAGTGAAACAACTTTCTTATATTATTTCATTACAAAAATTACACCACACATCACATAAGTATTTTGTTATAAATTAAATGTATTTGTTAGATTTCTTATTTATTGAATTTGACAGAAACTGAATTAGACATTTATTTACTATCATAAATTCATGGGTGAACAGTTGTAAGCCCTCTGATGAACATAGACCTTCTTAGGTTGGTGCCAGATCTATTAAATGATGGTTAAACCATTGCACAACAGATAAAAAAGAAAATTGCTTTCTTACAATGTCAAAATTTTTGAATACTAACTTTGAATACTTGAATATATTTTTTATGTTAAAAGCGATAAACATGCAGACAACCTAAATGCAGATTACCAATACACTAAGACCTCTGTAACACAAAAGGTATCCCCGAAAGGACGGTTTACTTGCCAAAAGGGAAACTTCAGACCTGATTATTAAATATAATGTATAATATGATTACATTGAGAGTATAAATTACTTAATGTATGATATAATATTTGTGTCATGAATTTAATCTGAGTTTATCTGAGTTTTTTAAAATGGCTGCAATGTAATGACAACAGCAACACTGTATATCAAGAGAATAGTACAAATGATATAAACCTATATAAAATTAATACTACAAAATTGAATTTATATAATTCCATTTTCAGATAATCAAATTTCTTCCATATACAAGCTGAGAAATAACCTGTATTAGGTCTTATTCTTATGTTAATAAGAAAATTAATGGACTAAGAGAGATTAAGTTTTTTTAAGTATTTCAGAAAACACCATATCATAGAATAAAACCTGTCAGATGCTGTCATTCTGATAACAATATTGAGATAACTTTCAAAGATAGAATTTATTTACTCTGATGAAAACAGGTAGTTTCAAAGTTAACACACCATTCCACATATGTCATAATTATTAGTCATCATTTCATGCTAGTAAAGTCTACTATAAGTTATAAAGCAAGAATGATATTTTATTTAAACATTTTCTTGTCTTTGCATTTGTTTTAAATTATTTATTATTTTTACTCAAAGCAATAAGATAATAACTGCAAATGATTGAGCACTAACTCAAATTTTAAATCGGTTCAAACTGCAGACATATTTCATTCATTAATAATTAACATATCAATCAAAAATAAATTAATCTTGGCCAGTTTACCACTTTCTACATAATTTTAGTTTATAAGTATCAATACTGTTACTACAGCTTAGTTGCAGGAATTCTATGTGTGGGTTGAAAATAAGCTCAGTCTTACAAGTACTATGTAAAATTCTCATTTTGAATTGTTTAATGGAAATGCCAAACATTCCAAAATGCTGATAAAATATAGATAACAATGGATTCGAATGTGAAACTGTCTCGCTTCAATGACAGACCTACACCTATCGTCATAAATATCATTCACTGAAGGAGTTATTGCCGTACGGGTGGGGCGATCAGAAAAAGAATCAGATAAACTTATTTTAGTTAGTAATTTTTACAGATAATGTTTAGATCCTTGCTTTATCTATGAAACAGAGGCGAGAGACGTATGTTTTCAATATTTCTTTACAATTTCGAGGTCATAAAAATCCATTGGTTATAGCAGGAATTGAGAGGAAAGAGATAATAACTTACCGCCTGAAGCGCCGCTAACCTGTCCTTCGTCATCCTTTAAAGAAAATCACACACCAAGTAATCGTTTTATCTTGTTACACAATCCCATTCACAGATATTTTTCTACAAACGTCACTAAACTAAAGGACACGAACACTAGTTCACTTCACTCAAAAAATCGATACAACGAACGAACGAACCGAAACTTCTGTACTATCCGTCACTTTACTGAAGTGAAGATATTTCAAAAGTTGTAGGTGGCGCTGTATTAGATTGCAAAGATCGTGACGTCAAAAGGGGCCGGTAAAACAGTTGTAAAAGACTAAATCGTTTAAATTTTTTTTTTTCAGTTTCATCATTTACACTATATTACGTGATATATACTTAGTGAGTTATTAATTTTAACATTTTATGTATTATGTAATATAATTTTGAGGACACAAAATTTTTAAATTTTCCAATTTAAAGTTATCTTTAATTCATTCATTTGACTACTGATGTCAGCGCGCCGGTCGCTGTCAGTGAATTCTTCCGTTTAGTCAAGTGACGCCATTGTGGGCCGTAACGACTTAAAGAAGCACAGAGTTAAATCTCAAAATTCTTAGATAATCTCGGTAATTAGTGTTTTAACTTGAAGTTACTGAAAATTATGTGCAAACAATTTTGTATTGGTGAATTTATTTTGGATATCATTAACGTATTTTCCGTGTATTTCTAATTTGTGTTCGGTACCATTGAGCTAAATTCCTGTGAGGATGGTTGAGCGCCATTTGGTGTTAAACTTGAACAATTTTTAACTTGTCATTTACTGTTTAGTTGATTTATTTACTGATTATATCGTAACTACAATTCGATTTGATAATTGTTGTTAATAATTCTTGTCTCCAGCCTTTACCAAAACATGTAGTTCTTGTAAGGTGCTTCATGTCAATTTTGTCGAATTTAATAACTGAGTATTTTTATACTTATTTTACAGAGGAAAAGAAATTATAAATCATTTAAAAATGGCAGATGATATGCCCACATTCAAATGCGTGCTAGTCGGAGATGGTGGTACCGGCAAAACAACATTCGTCAAACGGCACTTGACTGGAGAGTTCGAGAAAAGATATGTAGCGACATTAGGTGTTGAAGTGCATCCTTTAGTGTTCCACACCAACCGTGGTCCGATCAGATTCAATGTCTGGGATACGGCAGGCCAAGAGAAATTTGGTGGATTACGAGATGGTTACTACATTCAAGGACAGTGTGCTATCGTTATGTTCGATGTGACCTCTCGTGTCACTTACAAAAATGTACCCAACTGGCACAGAGACTTAGTGCGCGTTTGTGAAGGCATTCCAATAGTTCTTTGTGGAAACAAAGTTGACATCAAAGATAGAAAAGTTAAAGCGAAAACTATCGTGTTCCACAGGAAAAAGAATTTACAGGTTAGTTACATATACTTTGAGTCTTGCAAAATCATTATTTATATTATCATGTTTTACAAATTTCTTAAATATTTAGAGAATTCAAACTTTCTTTTTATGTTGTTTTAGTACTATGACATCTCTGCCAAGTCAAATTACAATTTTGAGAAGCCTTTCCTATGGTTAGCAAGGAAATTAATTGGTGATGGCAACTTGGAGTTTGTAGCAATGCCTGCACTGGTTCCTCCAGAGGTTACAATGGATCCTCAATGGCAGAACCAGATTGAGAAGGATCTCAAAGAAGCACAAGACACAGCGCTCCCTGAAGAGGATGAAGACTTGTAAAAATACAATCCCAGTGCCCTATCATTGTTGTGGTCTAAATTTATGCAGAATAATATACATAAACCATGTGTATACAATGCGTTCTTTAAAACTTCATTTCATTTGGTTTCAAATGTTTTCTGAGCTGAATATTAAATAATAGTATCAGAATGCATTTACCAAAAGTTAAAACGAAAGCACCAAATACTAATATGTATAGCAGTAAAACTTAATTATGTAATCAATATTGTTTGCCATTGTACAGCCATTTGTAAGCTTATCCATATTCATGTTATTACAGCTCAAATAATAAGTCCTAGCTTAAGTAACAAACTAATATGGGGATTCATAGCCACTATCTACTTTGTACTGTCATGAAACTTGTTTTGCATTAAAACAGTAATATTAGTATTACTAAGGTAAAGTCTTTGTAAGTGTAAGATCTTACAATGTCTATGCTAGTGATAATTTCAATAAGACTTACTGAAAGCTTAAATTTTAAACACTATACTGTCCTACATTTTGGAGATGTTGCTATTAAATTTTTAGTTAACCTGTAATATGTCCATATCAATAATTATTTATTTCTGATATTGTTTAGTTGCATAGAAAACTGGTAATATTTCACTATAAAATTGTGATGATACTTTTTGAATAAAAGTGAAAGACATTAAATGGTGTTTTATTCAAGATCATTTTAAGAATTTTACTGTGGCCCTTCGTAACAAGTCATTAATTAGGTTTTTGGGGAAATATATGTCCTTTGGCTACAACAATTTGTATTTATATTAAAACTTAAATTTTCTGGAAGCTGATATAAGATGGCGTGGCTCAATTATTAATTATATTGTGCAAAAAAGATGTTACTTTGAGACTATTATTATATATGAATATTTAATATTCATCTTCAATAATAAGTATCAACTTCTCGAAGTATTACAAGATCTATCCAACTTTAAGTCCAAGCCAACTTTGCTCATAGTACACATGCCACACGAGACAACGACGCCATAATTCTCTTATTGAAGGTCGCTAGGCTCTTTTTTTCTTAGTTAAATGCCGATGGTACTTGTGGCTTATGGCTAATATTATATATCATCTAGAATCAAACGGAAAATGCCTTCCCACGTGTGTCGATTGTAATGCAAAACCAATAATATTAAGCTTTCCTATTTCAATATGATTATTAACACGTCGTTTATCACTGTCTAACCCAAATGTGCTGGTTACTACTTACGATACGGTGGCTCATTTGTAGGCATAAAATTATTAATTTTGTAACGGCTACGAATGATGAATTCCAGCTGAAGACTTGGGAGCCAATACTTTCTTTCTTAGCTTCTTTTCATTTCCTGGCCGTCAACGCATCGGTGATACCTTGATCTTGCTGATGTTCATGGGCGACAGTGACCACTTATCACCTGCTCGTTCGTCGGCTATTAACGTAAAAAAAATTATTTAATTGAAATTCCTTGTGCTGGAATTACTCATAGTCATCTATCGCAAGTTCGAGTGTTTTGCTATGTCAGTTTACTTCCATGGTCCCATTATATCGGTATATATATATATATATCAAACCTCACTCGCTGCGAATTGTGAAAAATAGTTTTTGAATTTACTCAATCGGAAAAGCATTGCAGTGAAAGATACTTCACAAGATAAATGTGTCATCCACAATACTAATTCAAAATCACCTTTACAAAATATATTAGGAAATATTTCTTGCGATATTTGCTCGCATGCGAAATATTTATGGGAATGATTATACTACAAAATGAAAGCTGATCTGTGTCTGTTATATTAAAGTAAAGCAACCATAGAGTAAAGAGTAAAGCACAGAAATAAGAAAAAAGTATACTGCATCGAAAATTGTATGAATTCAGTTTTTTATCACTTAAATAGAAAAGAAAGAAACAGTTAACATTCAAAGTATTATAACCACGTTCACCTATTTATTTCATTGACAAATATATCAGTAACTTTAATAATTGTGTTTGTTTAAAAGAAGTGTTTCTAAACTAAGCCTCGTTTGTTTTTATCATTAGAATGGCGACTATATCATTTGCTAAAAATTTAGTAAATCCAGGTAGGTCAGATAATTAGTCAAGTCATTACATTATATTATGTTCTAAAATATATATAAGTTATTTAGTGTGTATTGTATTATGTCGTGCAACTATATAAATATATTTATGAAACATGTATAACCTCAATACATTTCGATCAAAGTATTATGTAAAAGTGTACTCTTGAAATTTTTGCTATATAATAATTAATGATTATAATGTAAAATTCATCTGGTAGTAGTTCTGTTAATGAAATGCAATTAAAATACGTTGATACATACATTGATTTGTATACCAGTTCAATAAGTGTATTTTTTGTTTTGAGGTTAAGACTGCTATACTTATGATATAGTCAAAGTTTTTTATTATCTCCTTTATTTTAGCTCTGAAACTTATATTTAAGCAAAATCAATGCTATTTGCGAAGCACTAATAGTTTGCCGGTCTTGACTCCCTTGAATATTTTACTGCGAAGAAACTATGCAGAGAAGGTTGTATTTGAGAGAAATAAACCACATTGCAATGTGGGTACAATAGGACATGTTGATCATGGAAAGACAACATTAACTGCTGCCATTACTAAAGGTATTATTAAAATTGTAACAAATAAGGTTATACATACTTTGCATGCCCAAGTTCTAGCACCACACAACTGAATGTTAAATTTTACAGGAAAGCAAATACTATATCTTTATAATTTTTCATTTGTTTTAAAAAATATAAGTTAGGTCCATAAAAGTTTGCTTCATCTAATTAGCAGCTAACAAGGGTCTCTCCATGTGAGAAGAGACCTAAAGTGTACTCCTCTACAATGTGCCTTCAATCAATCAATCTTAGTGTTGGTACTGCTATGTTACTCGAATAGTTTTGATATGGCCTTATGAATGTTTAGTGATAATAACTGGAATCATTAGAATGATAATAACTGGAATCATTGGTTTAACATGTCTTAACCCTGCATCTGAACTATGCAATATTCAAGAAATTTTGTCACTTACAGTCACCTGATGGCTGTGTTGTAATTTTTATAGTATAATTTATGTAACCTTATATAACTCACAAATTTAGTTTTTTCATACTTAAGTTTGGATTGGGTAACTCCTATTGAAAATTGAATCTTTAAATATAATATGTGATTTGTAGTCTTATTTAAACAATATAACTACCAAAACTTTCTATTTACCTAACCACAGAACAAAATTAGGTAAACAAGCTCCAATAAATAGGTTAATGCAAATGTATAATGACATCACCACTAACAGCGACATCGACATTTTTCATACAGTATACATGTCAAAATTCACTAGATTATGTAATAAGTACTTATAACTCCTTTGCTCTTCTTCAAGTTTAGTTTTATTGTTAGTTTAATTGTTAGCAAATTACTTGTATACTTATTAATAATTTTGGTCTAGTTAAATTAACAAACGTCTTATTGTACCTGCACTATTTTTTGCGAATGTTGTATATACCTTTAAAGGCAAATCAATTTGAACAAACCTGAAATGTGATGTAATTAACAATGTCTAGTGATAAGCCAGTGGTGTATCTGTAAAATAAATAAATAAATAACCATTTTGTTCAGATGATGGTTTATAATAGAATATTATACAGGACATTGAAATCGAGTAGGTACATATATTTAACTATGATTGCAAAAAATATACTATTTACTTCTCATGTAACGGTTCAAGACAAATTAATACATTCTAAAATTTTATTTTATCTAAAATAGATATCCAATTGAAAATGCATAAATTCTCTTAAACATAATCAATATACATTTACATACTTTATTTTTATCTTTGATACTGGAGCATGTATTTCGAGTTTAACAATCTTCCTATCAGTTGAATAATGAATTAAGGGGGCGAACTATTCTCTATGCCTATATTTTTATTTCCAGTATTATCTGATCGGAACCTGGCTCAGAAAAAAGGTTATTCAGACATTGACAATGCTCCCGAGGAGAAAGCTCGTGGTATTACCATTAATGTGGCTCATGTGGAATACCAGACGGACCAGAGACATTATGGTCATACAGACTGTCCTGGACATGCTGATTACATAAAGGTAATAAATAAACAAACGTACAAAACACTTATTTAAACTTGTTTCCAATATGCATAGTACAAAAAAGTTTATATTGACATATTCATTATAAAATGGAAATTATTTTAAGTGCAGTGACAATATATATTAATTTAATGATTGAAGTGAATCACCAAAGGTTACAATTGTAAGACTAAATAAGAGCATATTATTAACTATAACATTGTAATGAAATCCATACTGAACTATAAGGATTATGATACTCTACGTGTTATAAAACTACTTTAATATTAATATTTCACTATTATGATTTATATTATGTAAGTTAATTACATATGTAAAATTCATTAAAAACACTGAAATGATGGTAAAAACTGCACCAATCTAATGCATGGTTTGAACAGGCTAAGAACGAAGCAGAGTGATGGAATTACCTATTTGTTTTAGGCTTTTACAGTATATGCGTACAGTATACAGTACAGTTTACAGCTTTTACAGTATATTTAAACTATGTTTAAATCATAATTGTGTTAATGATTGATGCCTGATTTAATGAAAATTGCATAGTTAGATGACTAGTGTACTAATTAAAAGTAGTAGTGAATGTAATAAAATTTAATGCCAATTTTTTTCATAATCTTTATATATTATACTTATATTTTATCTAGTAGTATAGTAGTATTTTATATAGTAGATATTCCATCTTGTTGGGCTGATGGACCATGCCAAAAATATGTATATAAAAACTACATATTATGTCATAAGTATTACCTATTAAGATGTATTTGACTTAATCTTAATTTTTTTTCAGAACATGATTACTGGTACAGCACAAATGGATGGTGCAATCTTAGTGGTAGCTGCCACCGACGGTGTTATGCCACAGACAAGGGAACATTTGTTGCTTGCTAAACAGATTGGTATACAACATGTTGTAGTTTTCATTAACAAAGTTGATGCTGCAGATGAAGAGATGGTGGAACTTGTGGAAATGGAAATTAGAGAACTGATGACTGAGATGGGATATGATGGTGATAACATTCCCGTCATTAAAGGTAACCTTAACAGGATCTCCAAAGTACTCTTTTTTTACTATGTAACATAATGTATTTGTCTGACATTGTACATTTTTTTTACATTGAAAACAGGGATAGTTTTTGAATTAGTTTCAGTTACTGTTTGTTATTATTGTTTGGTGTATGCATGTGGATTAAGTTCCTAATGGTCACTGCCATTAGATGTGATGTATTTTAGCTAAACCTGTTTTCTATACATATATCTGATCAGAACCAAGCTCTAGAGTACCACATCATAATGTCTAATTAGTAAAAGACGGGATTGCAGGGTGTGGGTTGGCTCTGTGTCTGTTGATATTTCCTTGGATTTTAAGTCTATCTTTTAAGGCTAAAATTACTTTTACTTTATTATCAATATGTTTATATCTATTTCTTTTATATAAAATTAAATGTATATGTGTACTTGCTTTATTTCAGGTTCTGCTTTATGTGCCTTGGAAGGTAAGAGCCCAGAAATTGGTGCCGATGCTATAACTAAGCTCTTGGATCAAGTTGATACCTTTATACCTACCCCAGTTCGAGATTTAGATAAGCCATTCCTTATGCCTGTTGAGTCTGTGCACTCTATCCCTGGACGTGGCACAGTAGTCACTGGACGTCTTCACAGAGGTAATGTTTGTTCTGTCTTTTATTTTGTGTCAAAAATTTAAATATATTTGCTGATTAAATTTTTGTATGGAATGTTTGGGATCAAAATCATCATCAATATCATTATGATGAATGACAATACTACCAAAATAGTGAATCAAAATCATCAGTTAGCTAAATATCTATGTAACAATTATACTTCACCATATCTAGAGCTAACCCTTTATTATTAAATTTAATTCCTTAAAAAAATATTATTCTCTTTTTAATTATTTTTTTTCCAATTAACCGAGGGTGTATTTTTTGAGAAATAACAAAATTTTAAACTTTCCTGGCATATAACCCATACCAAAATGATCACTGAACTTATTTTTTTAAAGTTGGTACGACAATGTTTTAGGTGTATTGAAAAAAGGCACTGAATGTGAAATTGTTGGCCATGGCAAGATAATGAAAAGCACAGTCACAGGAGTAGAAATGTTCCACAAGACACTAGAAGAAGCTCAAGCTGGTGATCAACTTGGTGCCCTGGTGCGTTCTATAAAGAGAGAGCAGATCAAACGTGGAATGGTGATGGCTAAGCCTGGGACTGTCAAGGCTCACGACAGTCTTGAAGCAGCAGTGTA
This sequence comes from Megathymus violae, assembly GCA_003671415.1. Lineage (NCBI taxonomy): Eukaryota > Metazoa > Arthropoda > Insecta > Lepidoptera > Hesperiidae > Megathymus > Megathymus violae. The sequence continues at coordinate 13,650,721 of PDGT01000001.1, forward strand.
CATTTTAAGCAAAGAAGAAGGTGGCCGTGCCAAGCCTTTCACGTCATTCATTCAACTACAGATGTTTTCAATGACATGGGATTGTGCTACCCAAGTTATTATCCCCCAAAAGGAGATGGTCATGCCTGGTGAAGATGCTACGTAAGTTAAATAAATAAATTCATTGAATTTATTTCATGTCAACGATAAGTCTGAAGTTTAAGATATTGGTGGCCAGTAATAACTTCTCACCATATCTATCAGCTATAATTATAAAACCCAGTTACCTACTGTGTTTATGTTAATATGGAGATGACGAGCCAGTTCACAAACTAGTTTACTACTTTAATGTAGGCTGCCAATGTATTTGTGACATCTCTGTTGTTGCAATTTGTGTTCTGTTGTGTTGGTATAAAATAATTGTGATCGGCTTAAATGTTTTTTAGGTTGCACTTAAATCTTCTTAAACCTATGGTATGTGAAGCTGGACAAAGGTTCACACTGCGTCTTGCAGACATAACCTTGGGAACCGGTGTCATTACTAAAATCCACAAGAATTTGACAGAAGATGAAAGAATTAAACTTTTGGAAGGAAAGAAGGCCAGAGAAAAAGCCGCCGCAAAGAAGTGAATATGATTATTAAGTTATAAGGTTAAGAAAAGGAATGTAGAAAATACTTATGGTAACGCATTTAAAATACAATATTAAAAACATTACTGCGAATTTAAATTATATTTGTTGCAATGAACCAAAAATGTTACATTTCATTTAGTTGCATGAAATTGAAAACAATAAACATAGGTTAAATAATTGAATTCTGTATAATTCAATATGTTAGAAAGAAGCTTACATGTATGATGTTAAATTTCATTAACATTTTGTTGTGTAGTAACATTAAAAATAAATGGCGGCAATTATAGAATGAAAAAAATATTGTCTTTGTCTCGCTCATTAAAATACCTTGAATGCTTAAAGAGTAAATGATTATTTTTGTGATAAGGGAAAAAATAATTGGTTTATTATCTGCAAAAACCATCAGTTCCTGCATCATTTAAGTATGCATGGAATTTAATAACACTCAGTATCCATATACTACTAACCACAGTGCAAAAGTATTATAAAATTGTTTAATAAGTCAGGGGCGATGCTTATTTATTATTGGTTCAAACCATATAATCAATTTAACAGCATACAATTACATTACCTAGGAAAATCTATAAACAATAGTTAACAAATGAAGTTTCAAATTAAAAATCAAAATTATCGCTTATTTCCGATTCTTCTTCGTAATTGAACTATGTGTTCGTGGCGTACTGGCTTTGTAAACTTTGACTCATGAAAGACTTTTCAGTAGAATTTTACTCTTGCTCCTTGTTATATGAGGCTGGAATGAAATATAATATTATAGAAATATAAAAAATTAATAAACGTACTGTTAAATTTTGAATGCAAATTACTAATCGTAATGTATTAAGTATAAAAATTTTCAAGTACAATTCTGATAAACAAATGGTTAAAGATTTGAAGAAGCACTCATATATTATTGTTCATTACTAACAATCTTCACCTTCACTAACAATGCTTTTATTCAGTGAGCTACTATCTATTTGCACAGCCAAAGAATTTAAATTCCTTGTATTATTCAAATTTTCAGCTGTATTTCCCGATTCTCCGTTATTAGATTCATGACTTTGTGCATTGCTTTTGTTTTCTGTGACGGTTTTTTTTACTTCCTTTTGACCATTTCTGTTCTTATTAACTTTTTTCTTCTCAACTTTAATTTCCTCTTCAGATGACGTTGATTCACCGCTAATGTCCACCAAATTGAATTTCCTCTTTAACATATTCTGATACCTCGCTATTTCGTGTTTCATAATTTTCTTAGGAGTCATAATCTTTCCATTAAATCTGGTTATAAAACTGTATTTCGCTAAACGAGCTGAAAGCGAAAGTTTTTCGGCATCGTTTGCTTGATTTATAGCTACCTCTAAGCGGTTTTTGTAATTTTTATTCTTCAAGGACTTCTTTAATAATTTTGTATTATATTTATACGGCGTCAATTGTTCGGGAGACAACCATGCTCGTGATACGTCAAAGGTATCAAAGAATACTACATTATAATGAGTCTGTAAAAGGTTACAACGTTTAACGGTACTAATAATATTTATTGACCGAAGCTAAGTAACAAACTCAATAGGTAACTCGATTCAATACTTCATTACATGTGATGCTGCTTTGTCTCACAAACACAAATAGTCGTAGCTCTAACCTCTAGTAGGTTTTAGGGACTATAGTTTCTTGCATTCTGTTTCTCTAATTATATAAACAGTATGCACATAATAAAAATAAACTTTACTTATAAAACTTATAAGCCTCTTTATTTAAATTAAGTGTGTTACGTTAGGATATAGAATTATTTTGTTTATTGTATATTATATTGTCAATATATCTACTTGGACACCATGTTCGATGTAGAATCATTAGAATATTAGATCATCACAACTTATAACAATTCGGCCACGATAGTCGAGTTTATCTCAATTTATGGTGTGACTAGGTCCTCTGTAGTGGCTAACTGCAAATTAATAGAATTTACACTCTTTCGAGAATAATATGCAGAACTCTCATATTATGGGTTTCTTCACGGAAGGATGTAAATAGTATTTAAGTTATGTACTTTGAAAAATTATAGGTAATTGCAGACATCGTACGCAGGCCGCCGTGCCAGAGGCAAATGTTCACACATTCGGCTACCGCAGCTGTTATAGGACATAGCTAAAATAGGCTGTTATATTTATATTAATATATAACTGAAACATACGGGAATATCAGAGAAGCCGTCCAGCCAGTAATATTGCTCAGTGTCTGGGCAATCACATACCATAGCTGGCCACCAAGGGAAGCCAGGCATACGGGCTAGAACTATAGATCCTGCAGCGTACTCGGCATGAATTAAATCATCCTCGTCATATAAGCATATCGGAATTTCGGGCGCAGAACAAGTGGCTAAAGATGTATCTAAAACGAAAATATTTAGTCAACTATTAATTTTGTTTGTAAACTTTATATAATATTTTATATCATGTAACATTTATTGCCCTCATCAGATAATTCTATTTCGTTATTAGATTAATCTTGAAACAGCATGAATAAATGTGGCCGAATGACTTCGAAATGTATATATAGAAGAGAAATATTTAAATAATACTTAACAGCACACTACATCTGTATAATAATAAAAGCTAATGTGAAGATATTTAAACTGTTCTGTACCAAATAAACACTATCTGCTGTTCCTGATGTATACTCGCTGGCAAAATTATGAGACCATACTTAGTAAAACCCTTTCGTTTCATTCAACCAGAGGACTGTTACTGTCACAACCTCTATTTTGATTTTAGTTCAATCAGATATTTTAAACTATTACTAAATTTAGGAGTAAAAACATTCATTATAATTAGATATGTATTAAAGTACAGTTATTATTCAAAAATAATCCGAATTGTTACACAAATCGTGAAAAAGCGAAAGCTATGCGACTGCTATTTTACTTCAGGTAAGTGCAGTAGGTATAGTTTTCTACGAGTGTAGTGTAATGTAGTTGAAATAAGAGGAAAGTGACCTGGATTCATCCAGCAGTACCATTTTGCAGGCAGCTCGTGGCTGTCAAGCACTCGTGGCAAGTACCGCCAGCGATCGCAGTCGTCGCATTGCGCCCACAGACCCTCTGTGCGACGTTGCTGGAGCCACAGAAGCTTCTGCTTATGAGTTATATTCCTCGGAGGTTGACTCAATACGTCATTGTACGTGCTAAAGAAAATTCTATCAGTGAACAAACAGTTTGAGCAAATGTCTGAAATATATTATTTATATGGTCCAGGTCAATGGCTTATCATCATTACAACCTATAGTTATCCCACTGCCGAGTTCGGGTCTTCTCTCACAATGCGGAACTAAGACCATAGTCCGTTACGCTGGTCAAGTGTGGATTGGCAAATTCACTTTACACTTTGAGCACATTATAGAAAACTGTCAGGTATGCAGGTGTTACGGTGTTTTCTTTCCCTAAAGTAAGTGATAATTTACTTGTAATTTGCACTTGATTTCAAAAAATTATACTTATGTACAGGATTCTAACTCAAGTTTCTCGTGTGGAAAATCTAACTTCAAACCATTACGCTATCACAGTGGCCAGTGCAAGTAATTAACTACTGTATTGTACTGCAAGTAATTTACTAATTAACTACTGGAAAACTGGGGTAGCACTGGAAGTTGAATACGTGAGAGTGAAACTATTACGATTATCAGAATTAACTTTGGAAGCAGTCTCGCCCCCAGAACGAAATCCCCAGTTCGGGAGGTTATTATTGGAAGCAATAAATAAATATTATGATATTAGTAACAAAAGTGACGATAATATTCGGGTCATGAGATTTTAGTTTTACTTAAGCATTTCAAGCACTGTTAGATATCAATACATCATATACTATCTTCAACTTGGATTAACGACCTTTGAATTCTTATAGTTATACGTAATTAACGACGTACATGGTGTTTTCATTTTGAGTACCATGCGCATCATTTTCGATAAACGGTAGTCTGTGAGATACTTTTTTATTGACCTGTAAAAAAGAGATAAAATAAAGAGACATATAATTCATAATTCTAAATATTGTCATCATTGCCATGTTTTGGGGTTTCATTGTTGAATGCGAGTGTCGTTATGTTTATTTCAGGGTATCTAAACATATTTTTAAATTTTTACTCCTGGCTGTCCAACTTCTTTTTCTGGTTCGATAGCATTTTCAAAAGGTAAATTTACTACATCCATTTTTATTTTTAATTTACTGCTGAATATTTTCATTTACTATTTATTATATTAAGATTTATGATTGTTTAAAGTATCTTATAGTTTTCACTATTAAAAATTTTAAAATCTTTTCCCGCCAAACTACCATTGAATGTTCGAAAAAATTCAAGAATTCGCGGGCTTCCGCTTTACAGCCGCTTACAAATTTTTAAAACATATTTCAATGACATAACCCGTCATTAGGTATACATTTATTATTATGATGAAAATTCAAATATTAAAGTAATGAACACAATATTTTTTATCGGATTCAGTTATCGTTTCGGGTATATTTTTATTCCGGATATCCGTTAGTTACGGTTACGGTTACGGAGCTCCATACATCGCTAGTCTAAGTAAAATGACGATGTTCGTTTGCCCAGCCGCTACACTAGTCGTGTTGTTCTCATGTTGGATAGTTGTTATTTTTAATTTTTATGGCTATAGTTTTTTTCTGTGTTTAAAATACTACATAGTAGCTAGAAATAAAGTGAAACTGTTACCTTGTAAATACATTTTTTTTTTCGAAGTAGTAAATCATCTAATATCCGTAACCGAAACCGGCATAATATTATTTATATATCTGCATTCATATCCAGATCCGAAATTTCATATCCAAAACCTAATGTAAACGGTATAGTTTACATTAGTATAGAGTATATACATATATGTAGTATATATATTATATATATCTGTATAGAGTACTTACACTTATAACATTTTTAAATTTTTTTTGTATCTCTCAAAAATGATAATGAAATGATAGCATTACATTAATATCCAAAATATAATATCATTTTAATCAAATGTTAGCTGTCATAAATATAAACTATATAAATAATGTTATTGCTGTTTGCGAATTTTTTGCGATGATAATCATCAATTTTTGTAATAAAAAGGAACTAGTCAAATCAACTACTTTTTTATGTAAATGTAAAAGTCAATGTAATTATAAAGAAAAAAAAAGTGAGTAACATTTTATTATATCATATTGAATATTTTATCACATAAAAATATTATTTGTTTGTATTTCTAAAGGAAGTACGCAATTTGGCGATTTATCGGGCTGGCTGCCGGCTAGGCTGGTCGCCATATTCACTTTGGCGAGTTTATCTGTTTTCTTTTGTGATTTTCGTCGTTCTCGGCGAAAGGGAGTAAATAGTACTCCCTTTTTTGTGTTTAAAGACAACGCTTAAGTATTTACCGATTGGTACATTTGTTTTTGGAGGAAGATTTGATTTGTCTTTCTTTTTGTATTATAAAAATGGCTTTTTAAAATGTCGGCCCTGAACGTATTATCGTCGTCTCCTTGCGGAGTAACCCGCTCAGCTGGTTGTGTGGATGTTGGAAGAAGCCAGAATGGACAAGAAATCTATAAATCGTTTGTCTCAACAGTCGAGGTCTACATCTATCGACTGTAAAAAGAGCACAGGTGGGTGATAATTCCAAGGTCATACCACTTTGTGTTGTCATATTTTATTTTTTTATGAATGACAATATTTTATTATTTAAAGTTTGTTATGATAAAATGTGATTCAATATAAGTACAATAATACAGTTATGTCTTAGTATGTATATTTTTTAGAATTAACGCATAAGCCTTGGCCACGGAACATCAAAAAGCGCGAAGGACCCAATCCACAGAAAAATGAACCGAATCGCAGAAATGTTGTACCACAGCGGGGTCGTAATCAAACTGACAAACGTCCACGTAGTCGTGGTACTTCCAATTCGCTTGTGGGTGGAACGCAGATCACCGGGTATTTTAATAGTCCAATATTTTTTGTCCTAAAATGAAGCTGGAAATGATGAAGCCTGTCTCACATGTCATCCTATATATAAACTAGCAGCATGTGAACATCTTGCAAAAATCATACGTAGCAGATACATTATTGATTACAATATCATAATATAACATTAGCACTCAAAATTACTTCTAATTACAGGATAGATGATGACGAGGAGCCAGAAATAGGCTCAGTGTTTATGCCCGGCAGCAAGAAGCAAAACTTGAACCATTTGCTGAACTTCATGTACCCCTCCCGTGGGGGTCTGGAGCGCAAAAATTACGGGCCAGTCCCACGGCGACAAGCCCATCGTATCTCATTTAAACATGAACACGATCTGTACCTTAGGGCATAGTAAGTATTGTTGATGCATATGCTTAATTTTTCACTATATTTTTGCTGCATTATGAAAAATTCAAGTTATGAACTTGTTTTTGTCAACTAATTCCAATTTATTAAGTCTTGTGAATAAGATTTTTATTCATACATAAAACTAATAAATATATACAGTTGTCAGTTTGTGGTGAAGGAAGATGGAGATTACAAAGTAAACCTTCTGGACCCTGACCTGCCCATCAAATGGGATCTAATAGAGGAAATTGTAAGTTATCTATCCAAAATTGTTTCTAGAGACTATGGTGTAATGTTTTTTAAAATGAAAGTTATTTGTTATTTCATACATAGAAACATTTGAAATAATAGCCGATTTCTAATTAATTGCTATTAATTAAATTAACATTCAATGTTTTCATTTAAAAGAGTATTGTAGATCATCATCAACATTTTATCAATCCTAGGCTATTCAATAATATTGTGTATTTTAGATATATATTTATATACATGCTTATATATTTCTTGATTTTTGTCATACATAATCTATTATTCTCAAGGTGGTGAGGAGCACTGGACGTTCAGAATGCCCAATATGTCTTGGCACACCGGTGGCTGGGAGAGTTGGCCACTGTGGCCATGTATACTGTTGGGCGTGTATGTTACATTATGCTGCCACTCATGATAAGCAGCCCCCACCTTGCCCTGTGTGTGCGACACCCATACAAGTGCCGGAAATGAAACCTACCAAGATGGTGCAGTGGGAAGCACCAGCTGATGAGGTTAGAAGTGCTATAGTAAATAAAGTAGTCACTCATAAAATTTTTGTGAGTGGCATGATCATACACAAATGATACATCACTAAAACTATGAATGTGTTAACAAACATTTGTGTTACATACACAATCTGGTTCTGCAGGCAGCGTCTTTACCATCTGGAGTATAGGTTGATTATAACAAGTTCAAAATAATCTTAGCAATATAACTATTACCAATAGTAATTTACTAATATAATTTTATCACTATATTTATACCATGTTATGTTTTAAGTAACAAAGTAATTGACATCTAATACACCGAAAGTGAGTGAGAAAGACCATGTTTGAAATTGAATTTGTCTTAATTTTTTAAAATGACGGAAATTTATTGAAATATCTCCAATAATTTTAACTAACTAAAGTAATAATTTAAGACCATTGGTGCTAAAATGATACAACAAGTTGACATGACAGCAAAAACTAACTTTATTATTTTCTACCCACATAATCTTTTACATTTTAACTATCCCCTGACATTTCAATTAATATTGATACACAAAGAAAGAGTATGCCTTAACTTTTATTTACTTCCACAGGTAACAATGCGCTTAGTGCGTCGATTGAGAGGTTCTACTATTGTGGAGATAGCACCACCTCGTGGACAATTATCTGACATTGATGAGACAACTATATTGCCATTGAGTAATCTAAATGAAGCACCTTTTGCCAAATTGTTCACAGCAACCAAGCAGCAGGTAATAGAATTAAAATTATTTATTTGGTTCTCACAATATACGTAATCCAAATATATGTATGATCTGTCAATGTTACAATTGCAGATATTTGACATCCTGGACAGGGAAAGACATGAACTTGAAGCTCAAATCTTAGCCGAAATTGATACAACAGAAGTAGTGTACTTGGAGCAAGCCTTGGAAATGCTGAAAATCAAGGAAAAAAACATTAAAGCACAATATGAACAACCTGCTGTGGTACAAAATGAATCTGAAGAATTATCCCCAATAGTTGTACAGAAGCAGGATATGAGTAATAATGCAAAATTGGATTGGTTTGATGTGTCTGACGAAGGTGCTGCATGCATTGAGATTGTCCAAGATAAGATGGCAGAATTAGGTATCCAGTCCAATTTAAACCCTAATGCTGAGAGTTGTGTTCAAAGTGATGTAAATGATAACCAGTTGGAAGATTTTCCGTTGACTGAATGCTTGTCAGATGTTCCATCCATATTAGATAATGCTTTGTCTGATATTGATAAAGAAAACCAAGCAAGATACTTCTATTTTTACCAAGGTATTATAGGACTTTATGGTGCTTTGCTTTTGTACATTTTCTATTATAGTTTCATCTATGTGTATGTATGTCTGTTATTTAATTTTTAATACATACAGATACGGTTATGTAAAATTTTGTATGTATTAAAAGCAATCATTTCATAGCTATGATTGAAGATCACCAGTTTATGTTTATTAGGACATTATTTAATGATAAAAAGATTATTAATGAATAATTTTTTATAGCTGATGATGGTCAACAAGTATTTCTGAACAGTTTGAATGTTCGAATTTTGAATGCATCTTGGGGGGCTTTGGCAGCCGCTCCACCCATCATTCGCGGTCGTGTCGTGCATCGAGAAACCCTGCCTCTCAGTGAGCAAGTAATATAGAATTTATTTATAAATATTTAATTTAGACTCATCCTTGACAAGATTAAATTGATTGCAAATTTTTCTATGTATGTCCTATTCTAACTGTGATTTCGAATATAGAAATGTATCCATCCACAACCTGACCTGCTGGACTGCATACATTTATTATCATAATTACATACCACATTACATAAGTAGAATATATAAAATTATATTTTCAAAAAAGTTAATTGTCTTTAACCAATTAGAGGCCAAATGCATGGCACCAGACTCCTCCTGTATTTGGATCATTCGAAATGGAAAAAAATGAATACTTTCAGACCAGAAAACATATGCCGCACACAGCACACCTGCCACTGCACTGCTCGTTTGACATAGTGGAACTGGATTTACAACCTCCATATGTCACGATAGCCGCCATCAATAGTTTTGGAGGTAGGTGTAGTTTTGTTTTTTGTGAAACAAGTTGGTGATTACTAAAATTCCACCCAGTCATATTGAGATTTCGACGATGAAATAATTTTCAATGAAATAATTTTCAGCTGAACTAGAACGTCGGGCCCGTATACGTGCCCGGCACGAACGAGACGAAAGGCGTCGTGAACGCGCCTGGCGCCGGGTTATGGAGGGACCCCCGAAACCGGACTTTTTCTCTGACGTCCAGTTTCCACCGGCTCAAAACACCTTTGGCAGTCCCCCAAACAATGATTCCATGTTGCTCAACCACTATGAGGATATGAATCCATCCAGTGCAGTCCCAACTTCGCAACCGCTTGATCAAGCCAGTTCCTCTACTACCGCAAGTTCACCGTCCAATGGATTGTCTTTTGCCAAGGTTGGTACATATTCTCCTTGAAGTCAACTTTCATTGACATCAGAGTCGGAAGTGATACCATCGAAATGCTAGAAATGAAAATCTGATATAATATTTGGACTTCTATCTAAATAATTAATTACAATTATTGAAGTAATACATGTGCGCACCAGTCAGAGCTTGCTACTTGCATTCATACTAATTTGTATTTTTTTTTATCTCTCAATCAATTTGTACATAAAATAAAAATATTAATTTATATTAAAATTTTAATCTGGCACTTGGTATGACTCAGCTTTACTTTGAAATATAACAGTTTTCGTGAAATTCTATTAAACCTTAATATCATCATTTTTATAATTGTCTTATATCAATCGAAATTTAGTTCAGTCAATTTAAATCTAAAATTACTTTTAAATTTTGTATTTGTCAGTGAGTAAGTCATAGCTGCAATTTATGCGTGTATATTCCTTTAAATATATATAAATAGATATCAATTGCCGCATTTATGAAAAGCCATAATTTGATAATGGCTACCGATTTGCCTCATTTTTTGTTGTTGTGTGCGTAATTGTCACACAAGATTTGTATGGAAAAAAAATTAAGTTACGCTGAACCCACTGACTAACAGACAACGCACAGCCTAAACAGTAGTAAACTAAGTAACAGTGAGAGATAGAGGCATTTTATAAAATAGACATAATTTTGCGTGCGAAGCCGGTTCGCTAATAATACTAAGTAAATATTTCAGATGGCGAGCACTAGCGGTACATGGCGTGTACGCAAAACTGCGCCCGTACCTCCTGCGCCTACTGATGAGGATGAGGGGGGAGGCCCTCGCACGCTAGTCCTCAGCGACGCCATCGAAGCGGCCCTGCGCACTGCATCTTCCCCGGCTAACAAGAAAAATAAAAAAACAAAACCCAAACTTTTGTTTACCACTGGCATGCAACACTCTGCTTAACTGATTTGTACCTTATCAAATGTTTATTGATCGCTATTAGCTGTTTACAATATAGCAAGATAATATTTTCTAAAAAATGCATTGAAATTCTAAGCGAGATTTCACTGTTTAACGTCTGACGTATATACGACAACGTCTCGGTTGCTTCTTTACTTCTCATTGTGCTTGAATAATAATATTTTTTTTTTGTTCCATTATAGATTATGTTGTGCTTGTTAATCCTGTATAGTTTATCGAGAAAGCGTAGAGTATGTATTTTAATATTAATATTACATAATTATTGACTGTTCAAAAAGCCAATTACTACTTGGTAGTTTCGTATATGAGTGTATGTATTGTAACCAATGTGATTCAAATAAGAGTCCACCTACATTTTTCGTGAATAAATAAAAACATTTTATCAAAAAGCTTAATTTTTTTCTAACCATTATTGTTGTTGTTTGTCGTACAAATCGTAACATTTTAATGCAATGCAATATGTATGTTAACCCAATAAATAAATAAAATGACCGTTTTAAAAGGAAATAGATGTGGTTACATGCTTAGCGCGCTCATTCATTGGCCAGATTGGTTTGTGCAGTCGTAACGTCATGAGTGACTGATTTAGCAGTTGGCGTACTTAAGAAAACTGAAATTATATTTTAAAGTGAAATGTAGTATAGTAATATTAGTGCTATGAGACCAATAAATAAACATTAGTATTTTTAATTGAATTATGTTTATTTCCTGTATGATACAAAAATATATCTTTATTGCAATTTAAAAAAAACACTTAAACGCATTGGTTCGGCTATTGCAGTTAAAAGGACTCAAAATAGTGCGCCTAACTGTTGCTACCAAGTTTTCACATCCTTCTGGAGTTCTTGAATACGAGACGGCTATCGATTTCGCTTTTTAAATTTTACGGATTTTATAATTTCACTGGACTGTTTGATGGCCATTCCATTGTAGGGATTCCTTTAGACTTAAGCCAGGCCTTTATCGTCTTCGCAGTATGGCATGAAGCTCCATCTTGTTAAAAAAATAAGGCACTTACATTTCAAACCTGAAATGGACAGTAATAGATTATTTTCCAAAATATTTTGGTACTGCACTGCATTAACATTTTCTTCTATATTATGCTTGTGCTGACTTGCAATCCTATTATGAGGGAGCCCCAGTCTCTTCAAACAAGCAATTGTGCCGTTCTTGTAATGCTGGATGATTACTTGGATCTTGTGGATCATGGCAGTAATTAGAGCATAATCTTGTGTAAATCGTTTATGGCTAGTACATTTCTGGAAAAAAACGAGTTGATAAAATGCATATATTGTTCACAATGTATGACAGGATGAACTCTTGCATCTAGGCTCGTAGGCGCAGTTGTAGCCAGGTAGCAGGTGGGGTCGCTCACCAAAAGGTGAGACTATGATACTTTAAGTGTTATGAACATCTGGGGACGTCGGTGACTTCATATCATCAATTGGTCCTCTTCTCGTTTTTGGCTATTTACCTAAAAAATTCACCTACACGATTTTATAAGTTCATATTTTGATTACTATTTGGTATTTAATAATAAAGAATAAAAAAATAATGTGATATAATTTGAAACCAGTGTTTATTAAAATAATATATTGAGTTTGTTACGTGTTGAGACAGCCCTAGTACTAGATTAGCGTTTTGCCAGCCCTATACGATGTAGCAACTACTAACTGATTACGCTGCATCGTGCTTCAAGGAACGACAGCGCTGACGAGGCGCGTCACAGGTGCAGGTGGCCTGTCCGCCGTGGGAACGCAGGTCGCCTCCATCGCGGAAAGTGACTCAACGTAGCCTTATTATAACCATTTTAAAATATTGAAATTAAAATTTTGTAACAATTCATTAATTTTAATAAATTTTACGTACTCGTGACTCCATTTTACTATTTTCTAACATCCTCGACGCCCAGCTTCCATAACTGGCGCAGTCGAAAGTTCCGGATAAAGTCGAGTCACTGCGCGTTTCGGACTGTCGAAACTCAGCTAAGTACATCGAGTACGAATCGACCCGGGAAAAACGGACTTTTCTACGAGATCGGGACGTCGGGGAACCCTGCTCAACTCACGCAACATCCGAAAATCGATGTGCAGATGCGAGATGAAGCTTATTCTGTGAGTAATAGATTTTAAGTGTGTAATAATCCTATTGGTTGCAGATCCTATATTTGTCCTATTCCTGTAGATATAGATTGTAAATTTGAGTTTATTGTATAGTTAGTTAAAATCAATTAATTTTTTTCGTTACGAGCAAATAAGGGTAATTCACCCAGTTCTCGTCAAGACATTCGGAGATCTATCGTAATTTAGATTTATTTGTTATGGAAGAGTCTTTAAATATGACAGAAAATTCAATGCCGAGGTTAAGTGGAATGGCAATTTCTGCCTCTTTGGCAGACAAAACTGATAAAATTTTTAATGCTTTAAGATTAGTTCCTGAGTTTGATGGAAATTTAAATGTTTTAATTAGATTTTTGAATATATGTGATCAAATTGTATTAGCGTATGTTGATCCGGCATCAGGAAATGAATTAAATAATTATGCAGTGATTAATGGAATTTTAAATAAAATTACGGGATCTGCGGCTAGAACCTTAGCTACGAACGGAACCCCATTGGATTGAAACGGAATCCGCGCAACTCTTATTAATAGTTTTTCAGATCATCGTGATGAATCTTCCTTATATAGTGATTTATCCATGTTATCTCAAGGTAATGACACACCACACATTTTCTATGAACGAATTCAGAATTTACTCGGCACAATAATGACATATGTTGAATTACATGACGATATTACAACTACAGTGGAAGCTAAAAGAACTTTATATAAAAAGTTAGCTTTGCAGATTTATCTTAAAGGCTTACATGAACCATTAGGCTCTCGCATACGTTGTATGAGGCCTCCAACGCTTGAAAAGGCCTTGGAGTTTGCTCAGGAGGAATTAAATATTATATACATGCAAAATAAAAAAAAATATTCACGAAAAATTACACAACAGACACCAACATTGAGATCTAACAATTTTAACCCTTTTTTGAATAAACAAATTAGCCACCAGTCACACACGAATAATTCTCAGATGTTACCAAACATAATTAACAAGCCTTATCAAGGTCCATCAAAAACCCAGCAAATGTTTAGGGCTCTACCACGATCGAATATGAGCACTGGGTTTAGGATACCACATAGGGAAACTCTACATACACAGCACCAACGCTAGGTTAGCAACCAAACGTACGGACAGCCTATGAGTGGGATTAGCCACCCCAAAGCCCGTACATTGCCACCGACTTCAATGAAGCCGAACGATTGGAGCCGACAAGGTCAATACCATTCTCCAAATTATTACAAAGAAATTAATACTAATGAGTATGATAACTGTAATGATGACACCTTTGTGGATAACTATGACATGCACTATGACACCCCTTCTATCGTAGTTGACCATTTAGTTGCAAAAAGTCACATATGTAAATGACGGCAGTTACGTTAATGATCAGAAACTTCTTGAGGAACAAACGTACGAAAATTTTTTGTTAGCTCAAGTTTCAAGTGTCCCAAGATAGAATTAAATTTACAACATAAAAAACAGCTTCCATACATTCAAATTCATAATCCACCTCTAAAATTATAAATAGATACAGGAGCAAACCAATCTTTCATCAACCCAGAAGCTATAGAAAAGTATTATTCGGATTTACCATTAAATTACGATCCTTTTATTGTGACAAATATTCATGCTTCTACTAAAAATAATTACTCCATAGAAATACCATGCTTTTCTGAAATTAATGACAGTTACCCCATAAAGCTTTACATTTACAGATTTCACAGTTATTTCGACGGTTTAATAGGTTGTGATTTATTAGAACAGTGGCAAGCAAAAATAGATTTAGGCTCTCGTGTACTTGTTATACAATTCGCAAAAAATAAAATCCATATGTTTGAATCTGGCGGTGTAAATTTAATAGAGGCGATAATACCAGCGCAATCTAGCAAAATTATCAAAGTTCCAACTACTATAACTAACGGTGAGATTATTATAGGTAGACAGACCATTTGTGCATGTGGTATTGGTGATTGTTTGACTACTTCTAACCAGGCCTATGTAGAAGTTTCTAACCCTTCCAAAAATGATGTGATTTTCACATTGTCTCAACCAATTTCTGCAAATATATTCAATGAACAATCAGTTTCAGTATATGAAAATTTTAAGAAATATAATAATAAAAATTTAGAACGTACACAACTAATTTTATCGCGAATACGAACTGATCATTTAAACAAAGAGGAGAGCGCAAATTTAATTGCCTTATGTAAAAAATATGCCGATGTCTTTTATGTAGAAAATGAACCGCTTACATTCACCAATCATATTAAACACCGTATAAAAACGACCGATGAAATTCCTGTTCATTGTAAGACATATAAATATCCTCATGTGCATAGAAATGAAGTACGGACTCAAATCAAAAATATGTTAGACCTAGGAATAATCCGACCATCCACTTCTGCTTGGAGTGAATCCATCTGGATCGTACCCAAAAAGGCAGATGCTTCAGGTAAGGCAAAGTGGAGACTTGTGGTGGACTTTAGACGACTGAATGAAAAGACCATTGATGATAAATACCCCATCCCCAATATTAACGACATACTTGACAAATTAGGTAAATGCCAATACTTTTCGACTTTAGACTTAGCTAGTGGATTTTACCAAGTAGAGACTCACCCTAACGACATACACAAAACTGCATTTAGTGTTGACTTTGCCCCCGGCCACTTTGAATTTTTAAGAATGCCTATGGGTCTTAAAAATGCCCCCTCAACCTTTCAGAGAGTCATGGACAACGTTTTACAAGGCTTACAGAACAAAATTTGCGTAGTTTACTTAGACGACATACTTGTATTTTCCACCTCACTACAAGAACATATATTTAGTTAATCTACGTAAAGTTTTGGACCGACTTCGTCAATCCAATTTTAAAATACAAATGGACAAATCTGAGTTTCTGAAACATGAAACTCCTTATTTGGGACATATTATAACATCTGACGGAGTAAAGCCTAACCCTGATAAAATTAGTGCTATTTCAAAGTATCCAATCCCCAGAAATGCAAAACAAATTAAAGGATTTTTAGGCTTACTAGGTTATTATAGACGTTTCATACCTAACTTTGCAAGACTGACCAAACCACTGACTAGCTGTTTAAAAAAGGTGCAAAAATTACGCTGTCTGAGGAATAAATTGAATGTTTTAACCATTGTAAAACGCTACTATCTAACGACCCGATATTACAATACCCTGATTTCACTAAAGACTTTAATTTGACTACAGACGCATCTGACTTTGCACTTGGAGCCGTTTTATCACAAGGACCTATAGGTAGTGACCGACCGGCAGCTTACGCATCCAGGACTCTCAATGACAGTGAACTAAATTATTCGACAATTGAAAAAGCAATTGTTTGGGCGACTAAATAATTTAGAGCATATCTGTATGGCCGAAAGTTTAAAATCATCACAGATCATAAGCCCTTGCAATGGCTCATGAATTTAAAAGAATCTAATTGCAGGTTGACAAGATGGAAATTAAAATTAGCCGAATATGATTTTACAGTAATTTACAAAAAGGGAATACTTAATACTAATGCAGACGCTCTTTCCAGAGTTGAAATTCACAACGAGGATTTAAACTCAATCATTTTTAATATTTCATCTTCTTCATCGTCAGCTGTTACCGCTCCAGATGACAGACCTTTTATAAGCCAATCGTCGACTGACACAGCACCAGACATAGAATCTTTAAGAAGCCCATCTTCCACATTAATAGCAAACTCTCATTTTTCTATCATTGACGAAGTAATACCTGCAAATGACGTTGAAACTGTCAGACCACGTGGTGAAACCATACATACCAGTAATGAAAATCCTGTACTTGAATTACCTATTGTCAATGATCCTTTGAATAAATATCATAAACAGTTAATTCTTAATATTTGTGAGCATCCATCTAACCGCAAACCAAAAATTACAACACCTTTTAACTCGTATGAAAAAAATAGTTATAGATATTTCGGTAATACAATTTTCAACAAGATTTAATAAATACAGTAAAAAAATTTGTTGATCCCAAAATTCAGACAAGTATTCTTGTAAATCCGCCTGAAAAAATGCTTACTATTGTACCAATATTGCAAAAATTCTTCCAAAGTCCATCAATGAAGTTGGTCCTAGTTAAGCATGAGTTAGAAAATGTCAGCAATTATTTTGAGCAACAAAACATTATACGCAAGTATCACGAGGGTAAAACTAACCATCGTGGTATCACAGAACCCTATTTATCCCTTTATCATAGATATTTTTGGCCTAAGTTGAAGGAAACTGTAAGTAAATTTATAAATTCATGTACCACATGTAGTCGAGCTAAATAAGACCGTAATCCAATTCGCCCAGAATTTAAAATCGTTCCGCCTCCTAGTAAACCCTTTGAAATGGTACATGCAGATATATTAACGATTAATCAAGAAAAGTACTTAACTGTAATAGACGCATTTTCTAAATACGCTCAAATATACCAAATATCTGATTGCACAGCCCCGAATATAGTAAAAGCTTTTCTTATCTTGTGTACTCATCATGGATTTCCAATTAATTTAACTACCGACAGAGGAACAGAATTTACTAATCAGGTATTCAGAGAATTCCTTCAGTTACATAATGTGCACCACCACACTACTGCACCTCATGCTCCTAATGAAAACGGCATGATTGAACACGGTGGGTGAATATTTAATTTCGTGCATATTAAGATGTTTTTGAAGAAAGATAAATAATGAAACGTTATTATGTTCTTTATACGATTTTTAAGAAGTGAATAATAATAGTAAAAAAAATCTTAGAAAGGGACAGCAATCAGACTTACGGTTATGGAATTACAGAGCGTTTTATTTTTTTACTAAACGGTAATGAGATTTATTACTTATGGGGATTAGATACAATTTATGGTAATGAGAAAAAGGTGAAAATGGGAATTAGAACTAAAATAGTGAATCTGCCTTTTATTTATTATAATTACTTTAAATTTACATAGAAACTGTAGTTTTAATTAATAACACAATTATGATCCAAAATCTTTATAGTTAAAATAAATAAAAATGGAATAAAAAGGAAAAGAAATTAGTTTTTCTGAAATAAATTAAATCAATAATGGGATTATTTAAATTGCTCATTAATCCTTAATAATTTAGTAGACTTATTAAAAATTATATGTATAGTTACTAGCTGATCCGGTAAACGTTGTTTTGCTATATAAATTATAAATTACATATATCGCTACTTATAATAAGTATACTAAAAACAATATCTTAACGCAATAGAGTGCACAATATTTTTTGTTATCCCATCTTTAGCTAACACAAACAAACTGGATGGTTTGCCCACTCGAGAGCATTCCACGTACAATTGTCAGTGTGAAAAACATGGTGTGATATGAATTAACGATACATTTATTTAAAAAATATCTGTGCCCGCGACATCGTCCGCATGGAATTTAACAAAAAAGTTATATGGTAGAAATAAAATTACTCCTTATTACATCAGCTACCTGCCAGTGAAAGTTTCGTCAAAATCGGTACAGCCGTTTCCGAGATTAGCCGGAACAAACAGACAGACAGACTGACAAAAATAGTAAAAAATGTTATTTTGGTATATGTATCGTATATCCATTCATATGCATGTTGTAAAAATATTATTTAAATATTACAAACAAATATTCCAATTTTATTTATTAGAATAGATATAGATAACACTGAAATAGTAATATGATAATTGTAAATGTCACTATTACGATTGATGCCCAAACAATAATAATAATGGCCGAAAACTGTAGGTAGTGAGAAAAGAGAAGTAAAAAATAGGGGTTTATGGTAGAAAGGTGAAAATGTAGGGTTATACGTATTTTTAATGCCACCACCTAAAAACATGAAATTAAAAAATTTTATCCAAAAAAATAAAAGAAAAACAAATGGGGTAGACCACCCTTATCACTTAAGAGTATAAAAAATAGATAACAACCTATTCTCAGACATATTACATATAAAATTTCCTCAAAATCGGTCAAGCCGTTTCGATGGAAAAGTATAACTAGTAATGAATAAATATTCTATTTATTATTATAGCTGACAAACTAACAGACAAGCCATCTAATATCACTCACCGTCGTTCATGTACATAAGCAACATTAAAGGCATCGCTTAGAATTAAAAGAAAAGGAATATAGTAATGATTCTCAAGCTTCCAGCTGAATCACGATTGGCACTTGACAGGGGTGCCGGCTTCTGTCGCCTCGTACGACACCTTCGTCTGCTAGGGTCAATACTCTAATACCGATGGAAATTGTAATACTAAATAATAATATAAATAATTACCATTCATTTCTTCTAATTACCATTCGAGTAAAAGAGAATAGTAAATAATGGTAATTAGTAGATTGGTAATGAGATTTTCTAGTATTTTTAATATATTAACGGTATTCCGTACGTATACAGACTTGTAAAAATTATAGAAATAAAAAAGCACTCATCCATATTAATCCCATATTCATTATTGATAAAATATTGAACATACATATTTTATATAAAATGAATGGTTTGTAGAAATATTTTGAACAACGTTAGAATTTCATAGGATAATTTTAATTTCTGTAGCCATAAACTCTCTTTCAAGCGTGTGTTTGGCTCGGTGGCAAAGGGGTGACTGTCGCCGAATATATTATGTTAGGCACGATACACAGCTACGCGAAAATATTAAAATATCAGAGCGAAAGTATCGTTAGATGGTAATTATAGGGAACTGTAAGGACATTTTTCAAAGTGGTAAGATACCACTTTAGTATGTTCTTCTATTCATAAAAAATGTACTATGAATAGACTGCCTATTGTATTATATTAAAAAGTGTTAAAACATCTGTTCTTCATGCACAGTTTCTAACAAGATGTAACAATAAAGTAAAATCTGGGAAATGGGACTTTGCTGGTAATTAGAATTTTATTTTTTGTTTTAAAATTTAATGTTGTTTTAATTAAAAATTTTCTTTTTTAACGATTGCACCTAGTAAAGACTCAAGTAAACTATACGAAAATAATATTAGGTTTTAATTCTATCAATATTTTATATATTATTTATCGTCTGACGCGTAATATGCACGAAATGAAATATTCACCCACGTCTTCTGAGCACCATACTCGTACATTTAAGGTTATTAAAACTACAGTTTAAAAATGAATCAACTTCTACTTTAATGAAGTATGCTCTAATCGTCTACAATAGTTCCGTACATATACATAGTTTGACAAAAAGCAGACCCTTTAACTTAATATCTGGACATTTGGATCCGCGTAACCCTACTGACTTAAACTTAAATGAACGACTAATGCAGCAATACAATCAAGACCATCGTCAAAAAATGGAATTAATGTATAAAATTATTCACGACATTTCACAGACTCAGCGTCACACACTTACATATGTCACAACAAAATGCACATAGAGAACCTCAAATCAATTATGAAGAAGGGCAAGAAGTTTACATTAGGAACCCGCTAGCTACACGACAAAAAATTGCACCTCGTTTTCTACATGATAGGATTATTTCTAACTTACCTGTACATATATACACTTCAAAGAAGCGCACACCCGTTGCCAAAAATAGACTGAAACGTAAACGCAAAACGTCTGGATTGTTACAGATGCTTGTGATCCTGACAAACCAGGCCCAAGCACAACACATCCGGCTTGACAGTTTAAATGATGGTCCTGGCATTCTCCCTTTTAAACTCGGACCTGCGAAAATAACCTCACATTATCACACATTTTTACATGACATTAATTTTGATGAAATTCAGAAGCAATTAGATTTGACTAAAACTCAGTTAACTGATGTTACAAATAATTTAACAACTGGAATCTTTGCTCATTTTAAATATCAAATCATACACTTGTCCGACAAAATTAAGGAAATAAATTCTCAATTAGATACTTTCCTACCAACGAAAAGAGCCAAGCGTGGTTTAATCAATCCATTGGGATCTGTAATTAAAAGTATACGGTATGAACAAATGTTTCATATCTTACAAAAGAGTGATGTAGATTTAACTAATAGTTTTAATAATCATATAAGTTTATATAAGCAGATGACTTTTCATCAAACAGAAATATTAAGTAACTTAAGTAGCAACCAAGTCAAGTTAGAAAAGGCTTTGACATACTATATTAAAACTACAAGAGATAATACCATACAATTTACGCGTTATGTTCAATTATCGCAAATATTAACACTTATAGCTGAAAATATCCAAGACTTACGTTTAGAGATAGATAGAATAGAAAACATTTTAGCGTTTAGCCGTACAAGTACCGTACATCATTCTATTTTAAGCACTAGTAATATAATTGATATGTTAAGTAGACTGAAAGATATATATAACCAATATCAGGTTATTAACTTAGTCGATGTTCGACTTTACTATGATTTAATTAGTTTAGGATGTTACTTCGTAGACAATAAACTCATTACTGTTCTCAAATTTCCTATTGTATATCCATCATCTTATGACTTTTACCAATTATGTCCGGTTCCTAATAAACACCAGGAAGTCATAATTCCCCCATCTCCTTTTATTGCAACCAACTCCAAGGAATATGCATACATGGAGGCAGAATGCCCTAAGGTCGATACCATATTCATATGCAAGCAGCGACTCAGCTATCAAATCAGAACATCTCAGGACTGCATCAGCACAGTTATCGATTTACAGAAAATAGATGAAATGTGTCACCCCACGCCTATTTTTCTGTCTCAGGAGGCTCTACTGGAGCTTGACGATCAACACTATATAATGTCTTTTCAAATACCCACGAAAGTACAAACGCTATGTGGACAGGAACGCCACCAAATCATCGAAGGTAGTTTCCTTGCTACTATTCCGAGGACTTGCAGCATCAAAACAACGAGATTCACTATCACTAACGTCAACGATAAACTTCGTGGACAGCATTTCGAGATACTTACATTCACAAATTCAGAATTACTAACCTTGTCATCCCCAAAGAATCGAAGACTTTACTTCAACATAACTTCAATTGATCTTAATAAATTACACGCCATTAAAGACCGAATATCAATGGAAACTCCACTAAAAATAACTGACGCTACTTCGATGAGTACTTACTATACTACCCTTCCTTTGTACCTGTTAATCCTACTGGGTACAATTGCGGTCGCTACTGTGTATACTGGCGAAATAGAAGATCTGAAGACATATCAAAGTCTAATGTTGAAATTTCCCTTCAACCATGTGCAACCTCAAGTGAGCATCACTCGTCGACAGCAACACGAGAGGACAAGAAGGCCGCAATATTTGCACTAAAGTGGGCAAATAATTGCTCAGCTGGGGCGGGAGGTGTTACGTGTTGAGACAGCCCTAGTACTAGATTAGCCTTTTGCCAGCCCTATACGATGTAGCAACTACTAACTGATTACGCTGCATCGTGCTTCAAGGAACGACAGCGCTGACGAGGCGCGTCACAGGTGCAGGTGGCCTGTCCGCCGTGGGAACGCAGGTCGCCTCCATCGCGGAAAGTGACTCAACGTAGCCTTATTATAACCATTTTAAAATATTGAAATTTAAATTTTATAACAATTCATTAATTTTAATAAATTGTAAGTACTCGTGACTCCATTTTACTATTTTCTAACATCCTCGACGCCCAGCTCCCATAACTAGTTAGTAAATTCTGTTTATTTTCTGAAAGATTTTATTTGCGTTGAAAAGCTTACTTTAATAAGGAGTCTACTACGTGGGTTATGATTATTGGATATTATGATTATGATCTTGATTAGATCCACGAATGCGACAAAGTTGAGTCCATGTCGTGGAATGCTGGCTCTGATGTGGTCATGATAAATTTTTGCATCATTATTTGCAATTGTTGTGGTGTAAACAATACATGTATAGTAATTACAATTGGAATTTTAAGATGAAAGTTTGAATTCAAATTGAAAAGTGCCTGTTCAATAATATATTTCAATTTAACATTAGTCTGCGGATTTTTTTATTTACTCTGTAGAAACCACTGATATATGTTACTGTACCGGATTACGGTACTACACTATGCCTTCACATGGCTGACAAGTTAACAGGTTATTAGTTGTCAGTGTCAACCGATATTAGTCTGTCAACATCTGTTATCATACATTAATTGCGAAATATCGCCAATAATACATACATAACATAATGAATTATTGTAGTATTTGATTTTTGAAAAACTATATTTTTTTAATTAAAAATTGCCATGACTTCTTCCGATAGAGATTACGCTTTTGAGCCTTATAAGGTAATAGAAGTTGCTTTTGAGGGTTCAGAAAGCCCTAGACCTCGAAGTGGACACAGAATAGCATGTGATGATATCAATATATACTGCTTTGGCGGCTATAATCCGTCCCTGCCTCCCAATAACATTCAGCGAATCAATCCGACTTGGACACCAGCGAAGCCTTTATTCAAGGAACTGTGGAGTTTTTCTATAGCTACACGGAAATGGACACAACATAATGTTGTGGAGAACATGCCTGAAGAGGAATTAGCATCAAATGCTGCCTGCATGAATGGAAGATACTTGATGGTTTGTCTTTTCATTGTGACTTTAAATTTTTTCATGCTGAATAATGATTTTTGTATCCTGTGGGGGTTTGCCCTAATTATGGCAATACATCATTGTATGTATATTTATTACGTATATAATATTATTATATTTATTGTTTTTAGATTTTTGGTGGCACAGGTGCCCCTTTTGGGAACAAGTGCAGCAATGATGTCATAATGTGGAGAACATGCCGTGGTGATGCTAAACTTCAAATTTTGGATGTAAATGGCCATAGACCTCCTGGACAATATGGACAGACCATATTATGCCACGAAGGGTATTTTTATACAATTGGAGGAACCAATGGTTATGCATACAACTGTGATATCTTTAGGTTTGTCTTCATTTATTATGCGTTAGTATCTTATGAATAAAAATAGTTTTCATTGCCTATTGAGTATATAAAGTAAAATGATGAAGAAATGTATGTTTCAGCTAAATGTAGCTGTAAGGTACAATTGAACATAGACAATAACAGGTTAATTATGAATTACTAGAAAAACTACTATTGTGTCAATCTGAATTGATTATCAGTTGCAATATAACAACTTCTTGAATATCATACTCAGTGTGGAAGATTTATGATAATGATAAATAAATATAAAAAATGATATTTAAAAGCCATTTTAACATATGTAATGCTTGTATTGCTAAAAACATCTTGTTTATTTTTACAGATTAGATCTGCGGAACTTAACATGGGAACCAGTATTTGTTGGGACCGGCCAGGAAGGTGAACCAATGGGCAGATATAGGCATGAGGTTGCACGAGTTGGTGATAAACTTTACATAATTGGAGGTGGGACAGGTGACTGGGCATTTGAGCTCATGGAAATACCTACATATGACTTACAAACAAGTACCTGGAGTATACTAATACCAAAAGCTGATGAAAGTACTAACAAGGCAGTAGCTCCACTAGCCAGGAAGTGTCACAGTGCTGTGCAAATCGACACACCTAATGGCATTCAGGTATTTGTTGCTGGTGGGTCTGATGGCGTATATGTGTTTGATGACTTCTGGAGGCTAAATATATCAGATTTACAATGGACTCACATGCAGAAGACTGTACTTCCGCACCCTTTGTATTTTCACTCATCCACAGTAACTTCATATGGTTGCATGTATGTGTTTGGTGGCATTGAACCCCAAGATGATACAATTTGTAGGAAAAATAATTTGTATAAAGTTTGGTTATGTATACCCAAGCTTAGTGAGATTTGTTGGGAAGCAATTATACATTTATATCCAAATATAGACAGATTTGATAGGAGAACACTTTTAAACATTGGCATACCTTTACATTTTGTGGACAGAGTTCATCCATTTGAAATATAAATTAGCCTAATTTCTTTTTTGTGTTTTTCATTATAATACTTCTAAGCTTGTAATTCTATCATTGAATTTACAAGTGGCCAGTTATTAATAAAAAACAAGAATGTGTGCAATCTAAATCATATATTTGTTCTGAAATGATCTGAATGGCCATTTATGGAATATACTTTTAAAATTTTTGCATTTCAGTACATTCTGTGTTCCTCTTTTAATCACATAATGAAATTAAGTAATAACTATGTCAATGACAGTGATACTCAACCTTTTATAAAATAATAAAAGCCAGCAATATTTCAAATATACAAAAGATATACTCATATATGATAAAAATAAATAAAAAAATAATATGGGATTAAGTTATAAAGCTTTACAAAGTAGTGTCATAGTGTTTCACTCCAGTAGGTGGTTTTGTTAGAAAAGAATAATAAATGAATTATAAATGCTTGCCCTTTACTTCCATCTTAGCATTTTTATTATATTGCAGATACCCTGGACACATATAAATGAGACAATTTTGATATCCAAGACCTGATATTTAACTGATCATATTTTACTTATCTGTCACATTAATATATTATCCTGTTCTGAAATTAAACCTAGAACCCAATGATTGTGATGCTTGGTCACTAACCACCTGGATTATAGAGATGTCTAATATGTTGATATTTGAAACTACTAAATGTCGTGTTATGCTAAAGCACAGATGGCACTAACTCATTTTAAAGGATATTTTTGGTTAGGTGAATTAGTAAAATTGTTCTATAATAAAATAATATCAATGTTGCTGGCTTTTAGGACTCTACATGAAAATCAGCTGTTTCCGATTTGTACATTGTAAATATATATACTTATACCTATTTTTATAAACATATAATGATTTAGCATAAAAACAAATGTTATGGTATTATTACACTATTGTTTGCCAATATTAGAATCAGTCTGTATAATATGAATTACTAAAAAAAGTTGAGTATGGCTGTATTATAAGTTTATAATCACTATTGTATGTATTTACAGTAAAATTATTTAGATGATTGAATAAAGTCGTAGTAGGTACATACATCAATGTAAAATACCAATACCTACATTACTATTTAATAGAAAGTTTTCATAAATCGTCTTCCTTGTTTTTTATTTGAAATTCCTTGCAAAGTATTTAAATAGAAAAATACGGTTTCGAATTGTACGGTGAATCAAAAATATATCGTTCCTTATTGTGTTTACAAAGAGTACAGCGATGTCTAGATAGCACCGTTACAAGTAGTGGGACTGTAACAACCAGTCCTGATGGTACTTATGATGGTTACTCGTATTTATGTGGTATCGCTCTGTACTTGCTTGGCTAAGTATCACGAGGTTTCGGTTCGCAGTCGTATTGTAAAAAAATGAAAGGCAACCTTTGCGATGTTTTAGGTGTTACGGATTTTCTTGAGCGGCGATGATCACTTATCTCCAGGCGGCCCTCTGGTCATTTGTCTACTACTGGCATAAAAATGTGTAATATTATGAATTGTGTGGGTAGGGGATGTTAAAAGTGGTTGATTTATGAATGAATAAGTAATAATTAATATAAATAAAGTTATTAATGGTTATATAAAAAAATTACTATTAATAGGTAATTAGTATTGTTGTTAAATATTATGCAATGCATAGAAGTAACTCTGGAACGAAGAAAAATCTAGTGCATATACAATACAAGTGTGTGAGGATAGATATTAAAAACGCTGTAGATGTTTCTATGGGATGAAAAATTCTGAAAACAATTTAGGTGATAGAGCTTAAAAGTAGGTATTTATAACAAAAACTCGTTCAAGTAGGATACATTACATAATTTATTCTGTTTAATTATAGGAACTAAATAAAAATTAAAATAGCTTTATTTCCGTAAGTGAAATCATTTTTACTGCTGATAAAACGAATAACATTATTAACATAACCGAAGAGTCCGTGAACAGTGGACTTGAGGCGTCAAGCACTTAGCCAGTTTTTTTATGTTAAATTATAATATGCTAAATACTTTTAACTGTGTTCTGTAATGATTTCTTCTTAATCTGGGAATTTGTTGCAAATATTTGTTTTATTCATGAAAATCAAATTGTGAATCAAAAATGTGTTTTGTATTGTTTTTATCTTTCTATTTCTTTAATAAAAAATCTGTTTCTGAAATTCAGTTGTACCATTTTTTCATGTTATAAGAGTAAGCATAATTAAAAATTGGTTTATAAGGTTACTTTATTCCAAAACGTTCTATACAAATGTTACTGGCACAAGGATATACAATGTTTAACCAAGATTTTACAATTCTAATCTTGTTGTTAGGAAGGTTTTCAAAAGTTCGCCGAAGAACAATAGGTTAGATAAAAACCGACGTACTAATAACAAGTATATCGAGCACATTAGGCAACTTTCGCCCTTTTATACCTTGAGCATATGGCGGAATATAATAGGTTGGGGAGAAAATATTTTCGCATTTTAGTATGTATGAACTTGTAATAAAACCTCTTTGACTATACCATTTGCATCTGGCCGGTTTTGGTATCATTAAAAAGTTTTAATTTAAAGAAGATGATTTCAAATTCAAATTTGGAAAATGTGTGATTTTCATTTGTTTTGCTTACTGCCAAGATGAGTGAGTGTAATTAAGAAATTCGCTACGTCTTAAAATTTTACTACAAAAAAGGCAAAAATGCAACGCAGGCAGCGAAAAAAATTTGTTATGTTTATGGACCTAGTGCAGTATCTGTGAGAGTAGCACAAAATTGGTTTAAGCGTTTTCAATCCGGAAATTTTAATGGTCGCCCTGTCACGGATAAAATGGATGGCATTTTTGAAAAAGTGGAGTAAGATCGGCATATCAGTAATTACGACGTAGCTGAAGAACTTGAAATTGATCACAAAACAGTTTTGCCCATTTGGGGAAAGCTGGGTACACACAATAAAGCTGGATATTTGGGTGCCACACGAACTCACTGAAAGAAACCAAACCGAATTTTTGAAGAAGCTGATGACTGGTGATGAAAAGTGGATCACGCACGACAAGAACGTGCGAAAAAGGTCGTGGTCAAAGGCCGGTCAGGCTTCACAGACTGGCGAAACTCGGGTTAACTCGCAATTTTGGTAATATTTTTACACTGTCTTTATTACATCTGTGATTGAGTGTTTGGTCTCTGTAAAATTTGTATTGGCATTTGATTGTTTATTAATCAGCACCGGCGACAATCTTGGTGTACCTATCCCAAATTATTTAAAATGTTATGTTTTATATCATGACTATTTCAATGTGATATTAAATCTTTCAGTAATGATTATGATAAACATTATAACATAACTTTATAATTGTAATGGGCTTGCATCTCCTGTCGGAATGAGAGAGGTTCTGTAATCGTCCACTGCGGTAAGTAGGTACAAGTTGGTAACCCCACACACTTTGATAATATAAAAATATCTCTGATTTGCAGGTTTATAAGTATGTATTGGTTTCAATTAAATTTTAAAAGTTAGTATTAAATTAACGTTTTCATGAATTAACAATGACATTTTCACATAACTTTTAGGTACGGTATGTAACTACTAGTTCATAGATCACACAATAACTATAAAGGAAAAAAAATATCTGTGTTCCAAATTAATACGTTGTTTTATTTATTATTAATTGAGCATTAAATACCATCTAGTTAAATAAAGATTTTCGTTTTATATTTTTTATCTGGAAGTTAAGGGGTTTAAAAATGGCATGATAATTTTTTTTATTAGATCCATTTAGCAGGATCGGGGAGGGGTGCTGGATTGGTGTTTTAGCTACAGTTTGTCTGCCCTTCTTTGACATTTCAGTATATTTATCTAATTATATCCTCAGGCAACCTAGGTTTAATTTAATATATAATAATCTAAGTTAGTGAATTAGGTATTATAATCACGAATTTGTTTTATTTAAATATGAATCACAAAAAAATTGGATCATTAATAACATAGAGTTCATTATTACCAATTAAGACATTGTTGCAGTAGTTAACGGTAAATTATAGAATAATTATCTTGGTTTGAAAATGGAGTACTTTATGGCTGACAAGAAATTTTGAGAATTCGGAATATTTGGGTAACCATAAGAGCTTGTTTTGTAAAAAGAAGGCACAAATGTATTTTTTAATTCGTCGTTGCTGATGGTTGAATACTGTTCAATTGTTTTGCTTAAGATAGAAACTAATGCGGTGGTATTTTCTTATTGATTAGGGTTTGTTCTAACAATTCGCATATGTGCGTAATGATACAACAACAATCTGTCTTCCAACACGCCCGCCCGCTTACGGGCGGGTGCGTGGGCTATTCGGGTCCCAAGGATTACCCTTTTTATCCGGGCTGAAGCTCGGGAGAACAAGAGTCTCCCGGTGTATGAGGGGAGGACCCCACCGTTGAGCAAGCGTCCTAAACATCCCATCAATCGTGCCGAATTTGTAGCCAGACGGCCCCCCCAGATGGGCGGGGGGCTAGTCCGACTGAATGAGCTCCCGAGGAAGCGGGAACCCCTCCGGCGGTCTCGCATGGAGGGGTGCGACCCCGTGGAGTGCCACGTGCGGCCCGTTGTCGGCTCGGTCGAACATCGCCCGCGCCAACCGGACCACATAGTCCTCTAGGGACTGCACTCGAAGATCGCGCGCTATGACGTCGTTGCGCCCATAGCGACCCGCGCCCACGATCGCTCGCAGCACGGTGTTCTGCACTCGTTGTAGCAGCTTTCGCTGCCACCGCGAAGCCAACGCATACCAAGCCGGCGCCGCATACGTCAGTCGTGAACGGATGTAGGTATAGTATACCATCCGTTTTGCTCGTAGAGGTATTTGGGATGTAAACACCGGTCGGAGTACAGCCCATGTCGCACGCGCCTGCTCGCAGACGCGGCGACAATGTTGCGCCAATTGCATCGAGCTGTCGATGGTACATCCCAAATATTTAACGGACGATTGCCATACCACATCGCGTCCCCTAAAACGCAGCGGCGGCAGTTTATTGCGTTGCTTGGAGAATAGAATCGGGACCATCTTACCGACGTTGACAGCGATCCTCCATCTGTCCAACCAAGGCGGCAGCAGGTCGAGCAGGCGTTGCATCCAGCTGGCGGCGAATTCGGCACGGCGGGACGAAAGAAAGAACGTGCTGTCGTCGGCGAACAACGCGAGCATCGCGTCCCGTTCCCACTCTTGGAGGTGACCCTCAAGAGTGGGAATGTCGTCTGTGTACAAGGCGTACAGGCTAGGCGAAAGACAGCTCCCCTGCGGCACCCCCGCACGTATGGGACGGGGGTCTGAGGTCGCGTTCTCGACCGTTACAACGAACGACCACCCATCTAGAAACGACGCAATCAGTCTCACTAGCATAGCCGGCGCGGACGTTTCCAACAATTTGAACACGAGCCCATCATGCCACCCACGGTCGAATGCCTTCTCGATGTCCAAGAAGACCCCAACCGTGTGCCGCTCATAATTGAGCTCGTCACAAATGTGGTGGATCACCCGCGTCAACTGAAGAGTAGACGAATGACCGGGTCGAAATCCATACTGCTCGTCCCTTAAATTAAGAAACGGCATTAAGCGTCTCAACACCAATCGTTCGAACAGCTTCGCCAGCGTCGACAGAAGCGTGATGGGTCGGTAGTTGGCCGGGTAACGACGATCTTTACCCGGCTTAGGGAGAACAATGACCTTCCCCAACTTCCAGATGGAAGGGAAGTGGCCCGTACGGAGAATGGCGTTATAGAGCCGCGTCAAAGCGACGACGGCCCTTCTGGGAAGCATCGTCAACGCCAAGTTAGTGATCTCGTCAAGGCCTGGCGCCTTGCGCTTAGGTAAACGCAAGACGGCCTTCCGCGTCTCGGAGGGCGCGATAAACGCAAACCCTTTGATCGACGGTGTTGGACCATAGACAAAATCGTGCACGATCCTTGACACGCCCTCGTGATGTTCGACAGCGGCAGGCGCGGCGGGGTGAGGCGTGGACTGCCCCTCCAAGTACTCGGCAAGAACCTCCGCTCTGTCTTCGGCAGCGTATACCAACCTGCCGTCCCCCAAAAGGAGGGGGCAGGTCGGCACTTTGGCACGAGTCAGTTGCCTGCTGAGACGGTGGAGCGAACGCTCCGACTCGCCGACATGGTTGAGATGCCTCTCTCATTCGGCTCCTCGGTACTCCCTCATCTCAGCAGTCACCGTCTCCACCAACGCATTCAGGTCACGCTTAACCCTGGGGCAGCGAGTGTGCGACCATAACTTGCGCAGTCTTCGCTTTTCAGCAATCATGTTCCGCAGGCAGGCCGGCAGGGTCTCCCTGCGACTCACCGTCACGGCGGTCTTGGCTGTGGAAGCCGCCAGTGCATCTTGCACAGTGGTGGTAAACACCTGGGCGGCCTCCTCCACCCCCGCCGATGTCGACAGTGGCCAAGTGAACTGAATTTGCGCCATGTTGCGCTGAAAACCCTCCCAATCCGTCCTGCGGCGGAAGCGCGGCACTGACACACTCTCCGCCCCCAGGCCAAGAGTGATCAATATGGGGAGATGCTGTGAGTCCAGATCGTACAGCACCTCCACGTGGACCGGATACGGTAAGCCCTTGTGGAGCACTATATCCAAGACGTCCGCGGAGTGAGAACCCGACGACGGAATGTGGGTAGGAGAGTCCGGCCCCTGGACTTCGTACCCGAACAACTCCGCATCGGCGTAAAGATGACGGCCCGCCGAGCTGACGATTCTGGAACCCCAAGCGGTGTGTTTCGCATTGAGGTCGCCAGCTACAAGGGCCGGTCCCACTCCTAAGATGGTGTGAACGTCCTGGGTGTCAAAAGGGTAACCCGGAGGTCGGTATGCGGCGTATAGTCGCAATCCCTCGCCCCCAACGCTCACCTCCACCCCAATGGAGCGAGTGCAAACGAAGTCTGGGAGAGGGAGCGAAAGGTGCACTACGTCGTGACGGACTAACACCGCCGTGCCCCTAAAGGCATTACCGGACAGTGAAATCTCGTCACGACGGTAACATTGGTAATTGGGAAGACGGAGACGTCGTCCGGGTCTGAGCTTCGTCTCGCCCAGGAGCACGACATGTCTTGTCCCTGGACGAGCGTTCGCAGCTCACCGACGCGCCCCGCTATCCCCCCCGGGTTCCAGTACAGCACTCTAAGTTGTACTGTCATACTGGAACCCGAATAAGTCAGCAATCACCCTTCTGATCGCCCCCACCAACCCGGGGTACGCCGCTAGGATCTCACCGACAGCCACAATAGCAGCCATCAGCTTATCCGCAGGCGCCTCGATCCCCAGGGCATGCAGGGGTCGAGGGACGGGCGACGGGGCTGGGGACGCGCGGGGTTGAGCGGTCGGCGCACAGGCCACCACCGGAACCTCCGTCTCCATCTTCTCCATCGGCACTCCGCGCACCGCCTCCTCAGCGACGGCTGGGGCGACACACGGCGCGGTCAAACAGACGCCGGCGGCCAAGGACTTATGCTTCGGTCGCCGGGGAGGCCGCTGTGGCCTCGGAGGAGCCGCCAACGACGATGACGGCTGTTGCGGCACTGACGCTGATGATGGGAGCGCCTTCGGAAGTGGTGTCGCCGCAGGCACGGACTGGTCTGCGCCCTTGGCTTTCCCTCCCTTCTTCTTCTTCTTTTTGGCTTTCTTCCCCTTCCCGCCACCGGGTTGCCCCTGGGCGGTCCGGGGAAGATTAGCCGGCGCCATCAGTGACGCGCCGTCGGCCGCAGCGTACTCCTCCACCACGGCCACAGCCACCGGAGTCCGACCCACCGCAGGCCGGGCGGCACCACGCAACGGCAGATTCGGGATCGGCGGCTTTAGAGTGATCTCCCTCGCTCGCGCCATCCTCCGCAGGACCGCACACCGCTGGTTATTCGCCGTATGCGGTCCCGCGCAGTTGGCACACTTAGTGGGATCACTGTGCGGTCTGGGGCAATCCCGAGACGCGTGACCGTCGCCACACCGGACGCACCTCGGCGGCCTGTGGCAATTAGCCGAGGCATGGCCGAAGCGTTGGCAGCGGTGGCACTGGGCCAACACCCTGCCGCTCGTCCACGCCTGGATCACCACCCCAGGCATACAGAGCAGCTCTTCCACCCTGTAAAGGCGGGCGAGCTGCTCCTGACCGAGGCGGTCCAGCTGCACGTGATACACGCAGCCGGGACGCCCCCTCTTCGGCGGGATAAACTTTGCGTAGCGCGCCGGGAATCCCAGGTCATTGAGTGCTCTCACTATCAGCTCCGCGTCGGTGTCTCGAGGCAGACCGGTGACGGCCACCTTGGTGGGGCGCTCTTCCTGTGGCGTGAAACACCACCACGACACCTCCGGAACCGATTTCGAGAGCTTCACCATGTACCTATGTACAGCCCTAAATTCATCTGCCGTCGCGGGAAGGAAGCGAACTCCCTTGCCGAAAGGACGCGCGTTTGCTCTAAGCGTCGCGAAGTGGTGCGTCCAATTTGGCAGCCTTTCAGCAATAATGGGGGGATGCCCCTTATGCTGAACCGTCGCCGTCGCCGCTCGGGGCCCAGACGAAGCCCCGGCCCCAGCGGGCCCCGCTCGCGCACCATCGGACGCAATCAGAGCACCCGCCGGAGCCCGAGTCCCGGGCGAAGACACAAGCGCGGCGGCGAAGGAGACACTCGACTTCGCCGCCGACGCGGACACGCTGGAAGACAAACTACTTGAAGCAATTTGCTTACCGACCCCACCCGCGCCGAGGGTGGGGGGCACTAAAGGCGGCGAACTCGACCCGCGTGAATCTGGACCTGCTACCGCCGGCGCCGCAGTAGCCGCCAACTCCTCGGACGGGCTCACATACCCGTCCGATGACGCCGAGCTGGATCCCGCCGCTGCGAAGTATTTCGCAGGCACCTCTTCCTCCAATGGGGAGAGCGGTCTGGGCTTTTTCCTCCCCCTCGGAGACGCCTGCAGCACGGCCGACGACCGCAGCGGGAGCTTTGGCGCAACCCACTCTTCGTCGGCGATCTCCTCTATTATTACTCCCTTCGGGGTAATCTTAAAGTAAGCCCTACCCGGGAGTTTGTAATTGGACTCTTCCTGTCCCTCTTCTTCTATGGCGCTGTCCCTCTCCGCGATCTGAGAGACAGGTGATGCCCCGTCTCACTCGCTCCTGGCATTAGCTCCGTCCCTCTCTTCATTAGTAACGGCAATAACGTCTCCTTCTTCTGTTGTGTCGCTAACAACGCGGTTAGTATAGGAACTTGCAGGATCCGAGGGCGATTTCCCTACAAGTTCCCCCGCTTCCAGTGATGTATCCGCCTGATGGATTGGCTTGTCAGCGACACCGCGGGTTCGGGCACGGCCACGCCGGCCCGACCCCGCAAATTGGCGTTGGATTTCCGGGCTGACCGGTCGGAAGGACGGCGCAAAAAGCTCCCGTTTCACGACCCGTCTGCCCGGTGG
>PDGT01000001.1:13685380-13888996 GCA_003671415.1 Megathymus violae
GGCGCTCCATCTAGCCGCCCTCCGCTTCACTCTTCTTAAGCCGCCGTGCGGTCAGAACCCACCGGGGGGATCCCGCTGGTGGGAAGCCCGGCAGGCCGCCAGCAACGACGGCGGCTGATACTTAGCTTGGGCCGCTAGCTGGCCACCCTTCCCAGAGGGAGGTGATGGTAGCAAGCGTCAGGCGTGCCTGATTGATGTCCAAAGAGAACCAGTAAGCAACAATGTAGCAGCACTATTGTTCACTTTAGTACCACCAACAGCCGTGCGTAATGACACCTAGTAATGACAGTGTCCATGATTCTACTGGCAGCACCTTTAAGCAAGCTTCCAATTTTCTGTGAAAGGTTGTCGTTAGCCAAATTCAAACGCTTCTGTTTCCTGGATTATACGAATTCCAGCTCCGTTAGAATTCTTTATTTATAACAATACCGTGATTAAAGATTTGATCACTTTTTTTACAAGATTCTCTTTACATTTCCCTTTATGTTACTTCCATGGCTCGAATGTCGGAATGCGATCAGAGGTGGGGTGTTCAAGGGAAACTTAATTTTGTTTTCAAGGGTAAGCAATAGTTTGCGGTATCAACAAGTGCGCATTGCTTAGGGCGAGAATCCCAACCGAACAGTGGTTTCGCGCCAATTCGTGCCGGCAGTGGTGGGAAGCACGCCTCGCGGGCGGGACATGCTCGCTTCGTCCGCGAACCCGCAGTGCATTTACTGATAACGAATAATAAAATCGTTCAAATTTAAATAAAACCCGATGGTGTATACTTTAGTACTGAGAAGAGAATATTTAACTTGAACTTACTATCGATGCTGATTTAGAGTTTTATTTTCCATTGAAATCTTGAATATCATGACGATAATATTAAACATTTACTTGTGGGCTCTAATTGACGTAGAATTGAGGATAAAAGTTTATAGAAAATTTAAATGTTTTAGCTGTTAAAAATGTTCACGATCGTGCATTGTTTTAAATTTTGTGCGTTAATCTAGCATCGGTCGGCTTAGATATGACCGAAGCAATAACAACCGTGGCGACTTCGGTCGCACCGGCCCCTCATCGGTCCCCGACTCCAGAATTGCACGCGACTTACACGACCCTGGAAATTATTGTGGCATTAGTGGCAGTGGTGGGAAACTCGATGGTGATCCACGTATTTCGCGGGGACCGGCGATTGCGAAGGCGAACAAATTATTATATAGTGTCCTTAGCTGTGGCGGATTTGCTGGTTGGATTGTTGGGAATACCATTCGCAATATTAGCGTCCGTGGGACTACCCAGGAATCTCCATGCCTGTCTGTTTACCGTGTCGCTGCTGGTTATGTTATGTACAATCAGCATATTCTGTCTGGTGGCCGTCTCAGTTGACCGCTACTGGGCGATCTTACATCCGATGTGCTACTCGAGAAATGTGCGCACTAAAACGGCAATTGGTAAGTGTAATGCTTCAAAACTATCTTGCCTTACTTATTTTCAAAAAACTACCTTTAACTGCGATTATATCTAAAGTTACGATATTGTTCCATTATTTCAACTATGAGGGAATTTAATTTTGCGCCCATAGGGTGTGATGTTTTCAATAACAAACGTGACAGTGACATTCCAACTTGGATTTCTTTAGTAGGTAGATCAATTTGTTAAAGATTTGATTCAGAGATTGGATATAAATAGTTTAAGCCAATATCTAATAATATGTCGAAAAAACATAGGTAAGTGGAATACGAAATGAAAACGGCGGCAATATTTTCATACTCATCAATGAATTAAATAAATTGCTTACAACAAAGATCATTTAAGGATATATGCCTATATCAGGATACAGTCGTAGGCCCAATATTAAAAATTACAAAGCAGCCTCAGTAGATGTCGGAAAATGGGGTCTGAAGCGGGGGGCTTCGATAGTTAAAAATGTACCATAAATAAACTTGTTTTTGGATAAGTATATAATACAAAGGCTAATAAAACTATAGTGGACTGACGTTGCGTCGTTAAACGACTTTAGGTAGATTCATGTTCAATACAAATATTTTTTATTATCTTATCACATTGTTTTAAATAAACATACATATTTATGGGAAATATAATTAGTTTCTTGCAAAAGGCAGTCTTAGTACGAAGCAACGATATCTAACATGTAACGTATAATATGTTATAGATTATATATTTATAAGTTACAGACATTAAGTCTATAAATTCAGAGAAATTAAAAATAATTACAATAATTAATTCGTAAGGTGACCAAGTATAATAATTCCGTGGACGGGAGAGGATACATAAAGTTTCATCAGAGGTCATTCTGCGTATGTAGTTATACTTTATTGCTATTATTATTTGAATACAATAGCTATCAATTCCTTTCGTGAACGTTAAACGATATTACATCTAACCTAATAGTTTGGTCTCGATCTATGTGATTGAAGGCGGAGGTTGCCATGTTTATTTAAATTCTGGATTTAATTTAATTTAAATGTAATCGAATACTTTGTAAATCTGTCTGTTTCGGTTTAAATTGTTTAATCCATGTCGGCAATAGATTTTGAGGTATAAGCAGAGATTACGTATTTACGTACCTATTTGAGTAAAACAACTACCTCTACGTCAGGTGAAGCAGTTACTTATTAATAATTACCATAAGATTTTACTTATCTATTCTTTATGTTTTTTGAGGTGCTTCGGTCCCTAAATCATTTAGGATTTGAAATGTACCGCAGCTCAGTGGGTGAGTGGAAAGATTATTAA
Organism: Megathymus violae; assembly: GCA_003671415.1. Classification (NCBI taxonomy): domain Eukaryota; kingdom Metazoa; phylum Arthropoda; class Insecta; order Lepidoptera; family Hesperiidae; genus Megathymus; species Megathymus violae. Next base: position 13,688,123 of record PDGT01000001.1, read on the forward strand.
AAACCGTAAGCGGCTGAACGCTTTTCATATTTTTGAAAACCTTTCAATAGATAGCCGGATAATAAATCATTGAAGATAAATGACCGATAATTGTTAAAATTGAAAAACATTGATTTCCTTATTTTACTCAATTGTAATCATAATTAAATTGCAATATTCGTAGTGCAGAGTCTGGACGTTGAATTTTTTTAAGAACTGCATTCTTACAACAATTACCATGTAAATACTAATATACTGCTAACGAGGCAAAAACTTTTAGTAGCAGTAACAGCCTCAGACTACTTGACTCTAGTGAGGATCGACTACAGTGTATGTACACGTACATATGTAATAAAAAATATTTATTTCCTGTTTTATTAGTTATGAATCCACATTTTCCACTCAAATTCATCTTGCTTGTTTTATTTGTTTTATTTGTAAGTATATTATGCACAAGGAACACTAGCCAACAAGATAAGTATTCAATGATAAATGTTAAGACGTATTTTTAAACTGCAACTTGTGTTTTAAAGCGAATAATACTTGCTTAACACATGGATGAAATAAATTGTTTATTATTACAAAAGTTTATTTCAAAAGGTAGAGGGGCACAACAGTGTATGATTGAAGGAGCTCGGCGAAACCAAGAGAAATTGCTCGTCAGCCAGCCCTTTGGGTTCCTGGGCGATCGTCAGATCGTCACTACGATATGCTCCTAGTACGTCCCCGGACACATATCGATATGTCTCTGAAACTGCCCTATTTGTGTGACATTCCAAAAGAAGTCGTTGCTTGGGACGGCTATTGCCTCATTGCGTGTGTGATTGTGATTGCACGGATGGCTTCGCTATCTACACCCCAAAACAAATTAATTGACACTTTGCTACATTTTGATTGTAAGGTGCATAAATTGGTACAGCGTTCGGATCTGTATCGTGTGGGATAGAGTTCCTTACTGTTAATTTATTCAAGAGAAACGTTTCTTGTGAAAATTTGTAACCCTTGAATTTTCGTATCTTTTTTTGTGATTTATGGACCTACATTTTGTATGGTTTTTAATATTATAGGTTCAGTAGTTCAGAGATACAGAGGAGGGAAAAAAATGTCGGAAGTGGAAAGGATTATTTGTTATGCTTCATGTATGACCAATTATTCTGAACCTTAAATATACCTCTGATTTATGGTAGGTATACGCCAGACATAGGTATCAAAATTCTTCCGTTGCGTAGATTCGGAGAAAATCGGGATAGATACACGGAAATTGTGCTGTCTGCTGGTGACAGGGATAACAAATCTTTGACATTTAAGACGAACAGAAATAAATTAAATTTTGATGATGTTAAATAGTGCTTTGTCCCATGTCATTTAAAATGCTAAAAAAGTGTTTAAAATTTTAGAACGTTAGCAAAAGCCTTAATTTTAAATGTAATTAATACTGTGATAGTCAATCAAGAAATAGGCATTTGATTGTCTTCGTATTATCTCCGCGATGTGCAGGTTTTATGAGGCTCGGTTTACGTTTTTATAATAAAGTTTTTTAATCGTAGGTATGGAACCCTAATGTAGGTATGTAATTCATGTTATGAATATTGGCGTAGATTATTTCAAGATTTTTTGAGTGACTATTTCAGAATATCGGTGAGTATTTACGCCTAAGGTCTAGTTAGGTCCTCAGTTAGTGGTATGTGGGTAAAATACTGCGGCTCGTTGTGGTTTGTACAAAATACATATAATATCTACAAATATAATATCGTGCCACTGGCACGGTATGAAGTTCCTGCTCCTATCTTTTAGTAGTCTATTTCTTTGGGCCCCGTATTACTTACCCTCCATTAAACTATTTAACGCCGTACCGTCAATTATTAATAGCTTAGAGCAAAGTCTTTGGTTGATTACAGGTTCTCTTTGTGTTTTTACAAACTTTATAGCAATTAATGCTCTGAGGAACTGCTTAAACTGATGACAACGTCTGATAAATTATGTTCCATTTACATTGATTATTTATAGACGGCGAATCTTCATGTTCCAGTTTTCAAGATCTTTACAAATTACTTGCCATTGTGGAATTAGCTCCATTTGAATTTTTCTCAGGCTATTATGATATAGGGTTATGGATATTTAAAAGAGCTTTCACAACTCATTATTAATAAATTATTACTGCCTCATGAATCAGACTTCAGTGTTAAAATAAATTATTACTGTCTCATTATTCAGACTTCAGTGTGCTTAAATTGAACTTAATCGAGGTTTTTTTAATTTTTTGTAATGTATATAGCTGACAAACAAGCAGACGAGCCACCTGATGGTGAGTACACTGTCGCCCATGGACATTAGTAACATCAAAGGCATCACTAATGCGTTGTCGGCCAAGAAAGAATAAGAAAGAAGGAAAGTACTGGCTCTCAAGTCCTCACCGGAACGCGACGATTTGTTTGGCGACTGGCTCAAGCAGGAGGTGGTAGCTTGTCAGGAAAGTATTACGGAACACTTTATACTTATTACTTTATTGTTGTTATCTTTTTGGTAATTGAAAACAATACTAAGTACATAATCTTATTTTGCGTCAAAGATTACTCGAGGAGTTTATTTTGGGATCCTAAAGATTTGGCTTACGTGCGGTCTTGATTTTAAAAATTAGGTGACGCTGACTACATGCGGAAATATCGTCCTCGAATTTACTGCCGCAACACGGTTGTCCCAAATATTTGGAACCATTCACCGCAGTAAAATATATGGTTATATTTAGGTATACTGTTATCCCGTAATAAAACTTAAATAGTTTGGCTAAAAATTATAAATATTTTTTAAATATTAGTGTTTCTCTCAACTGTCAAATTTGATCAACTAATTATCACCACTACTTCTTAGTACTACTATAGTTCGTTTGCGGTTATTGGTCATCTTTGTAACTGAAGATAGACCGTATGAGTAAGTTGGCTATATGTTACCTCGCGAGGAGAGTTAAGTAACTTTCCTCCCCCGGCGGCCTCATCGCAGTAGGAAGGTACCAGTGCGTCTCCACGAAACCGGTAGCTTACTCATGAATACCGAATGGTTGCCAACGGGTTTTAATAGGTATGAATCTTGAAGAATTTCCCTACGATAAAAAAGTGGCGCATGTACCTTCGTATTAGATTCCGAAAAAAATGCAGGTTTGGTTTACAGTATTCATCTTTTTGCAGCTTGTCTAGATAATGTGTGATGTTGTTTCAATTTAAAGTCAATAAATAATCTAAATATCCATAAAAAATATCTCAAGTTTTGAAACATTTGACATCAGGTCTCTACTTCATAGTTCATCTTATAGGACAGTGATAAATAAATTGAACATAAAAGCAGTAATTTAAACATCTTGACTAACGCTACCCGTAGGCGGTTGTAACTCAAACAGTTTGGTTTATTTATGATATTTTTTTTATTTCCATGCCTCTAGATGAATGACTTAATTTTTTCTAAAAATCGCGGAACAAATGTCTTGATAGAATATGCCGACTGATTCATGCGACTTTGTATCACAATTACTTAATGCTGAAATAATAACACAGTCTACCCTGAGCCAGCTGGCTACACAAATACTCAGTAAATTCTGTTTGCTTACCTAATATTCGATCGCTCTGTAACTGAACAGTTTGAACATTACTGAAAATGCGAACATTAAGTACATACATACGTTGATGTGATCAAAATCAAAAGTTACATGAAAGTTAATGAAAAATTCTGCTTCATTTAGGGTCAGCTATGTGCGCTTATTTCTTTTTTTGTTTCCGTGCCGTGGGGGCGGCAACCGGGTTATGTGGGATTCTTACCGCACTAAAACCCCCCCGGTGGCTTCTTGCGGCGCTAAGTAGAAGACCCCGGGGTCTCCAATGGAATGCAACCGGAGTCCTCTTAGCGCGGTGCCCCTGTTGGGCTTTGCAAGGGAGAGCTTTGGCTCATCCCGCACCTTCAGTTGTTTACGATGATATGCGGCCTACAACATATCGCCGTCCATCCCGGAGTCGCACGGTTGAACGTTCGAGCTCCCACTCTTGCCGTCCGCAACCCCGAAAGCCCCCTTTTAGTCGCGTCTTACGACAGGCAGGGGATACCGTAGCTTGTATTTTGGTCCCAAGCTACAGGGACATACAACTCATACCTAATGTAATTGTAATAACTTTGGTGCTTGAGTATCTTATAGTTTATATTTTATTTGACATGCCATGATATGCCAGGTTATAAATATTGAAAAATTTATCAATACCACACAAAATAAATATCTACGTAAGTTATCTGTAGATTGTCACTGTCAATCATGTCACGTCCAAAGCCGTTATGAAATTCTGATCATGCACGAGTAGATGATAGGTACTGACAAGGTCCTACATCATTTCCGAGACAATTTTTGGTATTAACTCGGTCCTTTTCGATTTTCAGTTTACTACAAAAATACGACAATAACAATAATAACCTCACCTTTTCATTTAATTAAAGAATATCGTATCAGATATGTAGATCATATGGCATCGCCTCCTGAATATCATTTATATTATATTAAATTCATATCAGTAATATATATTTAATAATATATTAATTAACAGAAAAATGTAATATGACAAAATAACAAAAGTGTGGGAAATAAGTCTTATCATAGCAATAGTAACTTGAACAGGTTTTTTAAACAACTTGCATCTGGTACTTTACATCGGCAGGTGGTAGTTCTGCCCCAGGCGAGCGATTCAAATATCCAACATGTCCAACTCTTTATAGGCCTAGTGCAGTGGCTCTGCTACATTGCAGTGCTCTGTAGTATGGGTCTTTATTTGTAGCTGAGGAGCCTCTGGAGTCTGGAGCGTACTCCACGCTGCTCCAGTGTGGTTTGGTGGAGAGGTTAGAGGCCAACCTAAGTATCGGAAGTTCTTACGCCACCCAAAGGCCTCCAATATGGTTTACCCATTGTAACAATTGGAGTTGATAGCTATACGAGTGCCTTGCAGCACAAAAGCTCGCAATATATTTGGCTTGTAACTGTCACACATCCAATTACCCACCAACTCCGTTTTTGCTAACCCTATGAACCGCGTGCTATTGACACAAGCCCTTGGGTTGTGATTGCTTCAAATATAATCTTATCATCACTTCCAAAGGTCATATTGTTTGACAAGCTCTTTATTTATTCTTTTCCTACGTGTAGCCCTAAGAGATACTAGGGATATAAGAATATGCGAACGACCGTTACAATCACTTATTACGCTATTACTGTGATTAGGGTTCCTGTCCGTTTATACGAGTATCTAATCGTCGTTAGTCACTGGTCATACTCACGTTACCTTGAAATCCCGGCGCGGCTCAAGGAGTTTGTTCCGGTCGCCATTGGACCATTGCCTTTTTAATGCGGTCAACCCGATGATGAGATCCGTCTATATTGTTTTATTTATTTATTTAATCTTTTATACAAGACTAGTGAACCACCCTCGCTTCGCTACGGGAAAGTAGGTTTTTACGTTTACAAATACTAATCAAACCCTCAGTTTTATTAGACGTTTTATTTTGTTTTTCTTAATGTCATATATCTAAACCTTTGTCGTGATTAAGTCTACCTTTTGATAAAAAACATAATCAAATCCGGGCCGTAGGCTTTGAAATTATCTCATTGGTTATTAATGGTGCTGGTAACCTCCGACTAGTTTGTAGGTAGTCACAATAAACAGATATTATCTTGTACTCTATTAAATGGACAGCAGTACTATTTCCTCAGTATTCAATGAAAGTCCTATAGAGGTTATTTAATCTAACATAATGAGATACATGCATTTATTAAAATTTGAATTGTATTTCATACTAAATTTATTTATATTAAATAATAGTTAAAAAAAGAATGAGGTTATGTATTCGATAGCAATTTATGCGTTTTAACGGAATTCCACGAGATTTTGTCAATTGATTTGAATAATTCTTACTTTGGCTGAAACAGTAAATATATGTATGGTGAAGATCTAATAATGCGGATTTCCTTAGCGGTTGGTTGTAAATCTGAAACCAATCGTTATTGTCTTCCGACTCTATCGAGTTCCTTAGGCTGTGTTTACTAGTAGTAAAATTAATAACAAAAAGATATATATTAGAAATACAGACTGGAAAAGCCCAAAAATAATTATTTTTTCTATTAGTTGATTGATTTATTTCTCGTTTGATCATCAAAATAATTAGGGATGACGATATTTTATAAGATATTTTCCAAATAATTTGTTACAGATTTAAAGTTTGTTAATTATTTATTTGCATATAATTATGTAGAACAATTAATAGGAGGAACTTGCGCAAGCGAATACGTACATTGTAGTCGCATTTTATTGTTCTATAATATCGCAAGAGTGCTACATTTGTAAAGTTTTACGACCCTTTTGACGTAACATGACGTAACCACATACAACTCTGCGTATGGAATGATATTAACATTCATGATATAACTGGAATACAGCGATTGAAAACGCTTTTACTATATACACCTGGGATTATTCACCCCAGTAGTGTACATAATAAACACCAATATATAATTCAAGCCATGCTGCCTCTGCCCAAGATGCGCGCTGTTGATAAGATGAAGCAGTGGCTTCAGAATTTTTTACTGTTGTCTGTTGCCTGAAGGGCCGAAGAGAAAACAGACAGGTCCTTTAATAGTAACTGGGTTCAGTCGGCTATGGACATGGGTAACACCGGAGGATTCACCAATGCAACGCCGGCCCTGGGCCAGAGCGTTCTGCGATACTTTACAAGGAAGCTCGTATCACAGTTTGCATACAGTACACGATAAAAAGGATCACACAGTGGAGGATTGCTACGAATCGTGTGGATTGGATGGAACTTAATTTTTCGGTTAGTGGTGCAATAATGGAAGGGTAACGTGAGCATCAACTCCAACAGATCCTCGGAGCACTCAGTGTTATAAGATAATCGATAGACACGCAAAGGAAGATTATGTTCCTTCTAAGACTTAGTGGTTTCCATTTTCTATTACATCAAATGGATTCAACTAGTTTTTAGGCGAACCTGCCTAAATTTGGTAGCAGTACTCCATAATGAGGTCAGATTTGTGCTTTGTAATGGTGCAGGTGACTCGCAGTGAAGTATTGTTTAACTGTTGAGGCCAAACTTTTAGAGGCTAGCTTTCTTAGAAAATAAAGCTATTTTTTTATATAAAATTAAAAATTATACAATATTTTTACCAAAACATAAAGCCTATAAAATGTTTTTACCTACTCGTAATTAACAAAACGAACGTTCATTTAAGAATCCTTAGAAAACCGCACTTATGAAAAGGATCTGAGAACAAAGCTGTTTCGATATTTAGAGGTCATTGATAAAAAATAAAATCATGATATAATCATGGAGGTCGTTTTTCACCATTTTTTGTGATAAAACTTTCCTGAAACGTGATACGACTGCCCGTAGCGTACGCGGTAACGCAATTTATAATAATTCAACAATTCTAGATGATTTCGCGTTTTTATGAAACAAAAATTGTACTTAACCACTATACCATATATTATACCATACCATACTATACCATACTATACTATACCATACTATACTATACCATACTATACTATACCATACTATACTATACCATACTATATTATACCATACTATACCATATGTCATAGCCTCCGTCTCCGTCTAAACGCTATAATCTCATAAACTATTGCACGGTTTTTGATGTGGTTTTAACTAATTTAAAGAGTGATGCACGAGGAAGTTTAAAGGTGAATATGACAAAAAATATAAAAGGCCGAATAAAAACATGTATGGAGTGTTTCCAGAAAAGAAGCGAGGGTTGTTTAATATGTATAAACATTGTATGCCGGACAGATAGGATTTTTGCGATATATGTATGTAACTGTGAATAATTTCGCTTTGTAATACATACATAATTTCTTAATACGTCGTCTAGAGCGCTACTTGTAGGAGCTTATCACAGTTATAATACGCTATCGTCTCAAAGAAACTAATGTAATATATTGTGCGAATATGACGTCCTTCCGGAGTTAAACGACCATTTAACGATGCACCAACGATTTGTATATACACGTAATGCGGCTTTCCTCCGTTAGATATAATTTTTTTGAGGAAAAATAAAATCGAGTGTTTATACTTCTGTACGTTGTATTTCAGTGTGTATATCTGTCACTAAACAGATTTATATAATGATGAAGAATACATATTTGTAATTTATGTAATGGGTCAATGACCACGGGTCCTTTTCATAGATATGAAGTGGATATGGTCCCTAGTTATGCTAGACTAATCGCTTTTCTACAGCTACTGCAATAAAATAAAAGAGATGTGGTGTCGTGGGACACCAGGTAGGAACGAAGTTCCTTCGGCTAATGTAGAATCGACACAATTTGCAAAAAAAAATCGTGCTCAATTTTATGTAGGTTTTCTTGATTTTTCTCTTAAATTTTGCTGATTAGTTTTTATTTAAGTACAGGAAAGTATTTAGGAAATTCAGTATTTTAGGAAATAATAAATTACGTAAAATAATAAAAAATCGTAATTCAAATTATCAAGTAAAATAACAAAATATTATTATTATAAGTAATTCCTATTAATCAGTCTCGTCATTAAATTCTATTGCTGAAACTATTGGCTTGAGAAAGAGAAAGGTATTATACACTACTCGCTTGTGTATACGACTGTCGCGCCTGCGCACGTCTCATTTAACGGTTTTATTCCACGGACTTTTTCTTACGGTTTTACTATTTCCATGGACTTTTTCTTATGGTTTTACTATCACATTTTTTTTAGTTCGGTCGCGTAGCAAAATCCCTATCTCCTCTAAGCCTGCCGTAAGGAACTTCGTTCCAATAATATCTTTTTAATGCACAGAACTAGGTAGACCGATTGCAAAAGTAATAAAATGGGGCAAACGCATACAAATGATCAACAATTAAAGTAAGGCGTAGTTTTTCGTAAGCGTTGCGAAGGTGGTTATTATTTTAAAATGTCTTAAACGCAATCTACTACTGGTCGTACATTCAACGTTCTAAAATCTACATCATTTAACGTATTTTATGTCACATGCGTGTCCTATCGTAAAATAAATCATTTTGCAAACCTTGCACAAAATTATTTCATACTTAGTTTGTTTACATTCATAAGCTCAAATAATAGCTTACAATTTTAAACTTTGAATCATCATTTATTGTTTTTGACAAGGCTGTCAGGTGGTCGGTGTCGATATTTCGTTGTCACTTTTAACTTATTACACAAGTTGTCGCTTATTAATTTTGTCATTTATTAACTTGACGTGTCACTTATTAATTTTGGAATTTGAGATGGCACTAATGCGCGTTGTTTTGTTGTAATTAGTGATATGCAATTAAGTTGCTCTATGATCTATGTTTTTCATTTATTTAGGCTGAATAGATGGATGCCTTAGTAGAATGTTTTCTTTTAATTTTTAAGAAGTTGTCATTGACGATTTGTTGATCACTTTCCGGCCGATCTTTGATAGTCAAAGATATTCAAATTGTGAATTTTCTATTTTTTCTCCTTTTTTAATTTAACTAAAAATAATGCAATTAGCATTCGATTTGGAAGCTATATTATTTGCTGTTGCATTGAATTTATCATTTTTTTTGTGGACTCACCATACAATGAGCGATTAACTTTGCCTCATGGTAAGTTTCGTAAAAATATATCGTCTCCAATTAAATTTTCAGTTCGAATTTATATTTCATGTAGTGCTTATATTCTTACAGGACACCTATTGAGTTGTTTTTTTTCGTAATTAATGGAATATTTTGTGAAAAACACCGGACTTCCCGGGTAAGTTGCATTGACAAATTTCGTAATTTTGAATTTAGAATTAGGTGATAACTCGGTTTAGAAATTAACGTTATGTTTTCTCTTTTGTCCACAGTGTTTTTTGTTTTTGTTTTGGTTTTTATATTTTCCTTTTTTATTAAAATTAGTTTTTGAACATCTTTCACAATGGGTCATTTTGATACCATTCTTTTTGGTATTAGAGTAATGCTGCGTCACTGCTACCTAGCTTTTTTTGAAACGACGGATTTGCCGATACCTACGACGGCGCTAGGATATCGCACCCGCCATTATTTTCATCATTTTTGTTTAAAATCTCATAATTTTAGATTGGTGCGTTCTGGTATATAATTTTATTTTCTGACAAACTGAAGAACTGAGCATTCAACTTATACGATTTATTTTAAGATTAGATTAATTTATTGTAGTTAATCTTAAGTCTGTTTATTGTTGGAAAATTTTGCTTATTGGAATTTCTTCCAATTTCATTTTTATGTAGAAATGAAATGAAATGAAATAATATTTTATTCGAAGTTGGTTTTTACAAACACTTTTCGAACGTCAAACTACGCCATCGCTTCAACAAATCCCTACTGTGAGTGGTCTCGGAAGAAGAAGCGGCAAGAAACTCCCGAGGAGTTTTTTTTCCTACTCACAGTTACAGAACGCACTTAAACTGGCTTAATATTAAACTCATGTCCAAGCAGTCCTATCCTGAAAGTAATCATCAAGTTTGTAATAACCTTTCCTCATAAGAACGCCTTTGACGTGAGTTTTAAATTAACAATATGGCATTTCTGTCAATTTTAATGGAATTTTATTATAAATATTTACACATCTACCCATGAAAGAGCCACCAGTTTTGCTTTGTCTTAAATTTGGAACAATCAGTTTAGCCTTACTCCTAGTGTTACTACCGTGAACATTACTCTTCCTAAGAAAACTATCAGAGTATTTTTTAACGTACATAACGTAGGATGGATTAAGCCATCCAGGCGCCCGAAATTTATTTGTTATACTTTGTTTTTGAAATAACAATTTCATACAATTTGTCATAGTTTAAAATTATAAATTTAGATAATGTTTATTATGCTTTTATGGCAATATTTATAAATTCAATTAAAAATTTAATATATTGTTTGGCAGTATAAATTTAATGTTAGTCTTTAATTTTTATGTATTGTTTTTGGATACAAATAAATATTTGTTATTAAAATATCAAGCGGTTCACTTTTCCAAGCGAACCCCATCGTAATAAATAAATACTTTTCTTTAGTCCAATGCTCTGCTGCGGTGCAACTCTTTGTGTGTGGTAACACCATCACATCTACACATTCTTCACTTCATAATTAAATATATATAAAAATATATTTTTTTATTTTTTTTTTTATATTACAATCAGTTCTTTAATATCGGTAAATCAATAAAAGTACCATTGCTGACTTTGTTCTATTGCAACGCCGGGATTGAACTTGATAGGATTGAGTGGTGAGGATTGGTTATGTACATTATTATGCTATAATTATTATTAAAAATTACATCGCATCAGAAGGTGGACATCGTGTTTTAATACTAACAATACTTGTAAGTGTTCCGAATCAGGAGCGGAATTTCTAACCGATGTTAAAGGTTAAGGCTACAATTTATTAGACAGTAGATAATTCGTATCTACATTTTAGTACTGGTATGAATCCGCCGCGACAGTAAGACTACGTGACGGGAATAAATCACAGAACACTAGGTTTACTCTTTATCCAACACTGCACGAAATGGAGAGATTTATTTTGAACTATTTCATGATGGTTATATTTTTGAAGAAAACCGATTTCGATTTAAATTCGATTCCATTCGAAAAGTCCGATTATCGACCATCCTTCGTCAGGTTTTAGTAAACATTCGGCCATAGCTTTGTAATAATACATCCATAAAAACATTTTCCATTTTATTTAATTATTAAGCATGGACTGGAGATGATTTGAAAGTTGAGGTCGTAAAATATGTACATAGTTGTGTGACGCATGATTGTTATTATCAATATAACGAATATGAATCTTTCCTACAATCGGACATAGGATGGGAAGGGGAATATAGTGTTTTATAATTTGCTCGTTTTTCTAGGTACTATTGTTTATAATTTAAATTTCAGCAACATTTTTGCCGTATTGGGGCGGCCTAGAATACTCCCCCCGATCCCACGCTGGTAGAAAAGGGTGTCGTAAGAGGCGACAGAAGCCAGCCTGCTTGATGGTAGGGCTTCGTATAAGGATTATCAGTATTATTATTAAGTCAATAATATAATTAGTGGTATTATTATATTTTCCTGACGCCTGCCTGGCTAGCTACCACTCTCCTGCTTCAGTCAGTCGCCAAACGACTCGTCGTGTTCCGGCTGGGGGCTTGAGAGCCAGCACATTCTTTCTTACCTTCTTCTTATTTCCTGGCCGAAAACGCATCAGTGATACCTTTGATCTTGTTGATGGCCATGAGCGACGATGATCACTTACCATCAGGTGGCTCGTCTGCTCGTTTGTTGGTTTTTAACAGACAAAAAAATGCATTACAACTCTAATATTGGCTTCCATCCATTAGATGGCATTCAATGCACCTTGACGTTTGCGATAACAACTAGGATCGATTGCTTAACGTGTCCTCTGTAGCACAGAAGTAGTTAAAGAAATTTTACTACTAGTCTACTAATCGGTACTAATCGGTCGTTCACTTTACGATCGACACAGGCTATGAATGCAAATATAATATTGCACTGTCCTGGATACTTAAAGCCAGCCACCTTGGCTTTGTTAATTTAATATTGCATTTAATAGTTAATAAGTACATGAAAAGTAAAAAAAATATATTTGCTATAATGCTCTTATTTTTTATTCTTAATATTGCGTTCGCGCAACTGCGCTTAATGCTTATAAGTTGTTTCAAATTTTAATTTTAAAATTTAAATAGCTAAAAGACGTTGAATCAAATTCAACCATGAATAGAAAATTGTTCATCTAACTTATATTGCGTAACATATTTTAATCAAAGGCAGTCAATAAGGAAACAAAGACAGTATAAGAATGAAAATTTGCCAATCGCTAAGTAATGTTTATTATTACATATGTAGTGAAATTTGGACAAGTTTACCATGGTTTCTAAAGAACTTCATAAAACATTAAATAAACAGTTCGTGTAATATACGATGACTTTGTGAACGTGTACCTAATACGTTAATAGTCCGACGTCCGACTATGGCCATTTGTCTTAATTGACTTTCATTTAGATATCGTCGTTTATGAAATAGAAATAAGTGAAGGTGGATCATTAAACGGGAAGTGAAACGTATTTTATTAACGGCTCGTGGTATTGGGATACATTTCTTGTCAAATTTTTTTTTTCTACCGTTCACCATTAACGAAAAGTAGCTTTAGCGGTGGCGTCATCGGGAAAAGCAGCTATGTTAGTTAGACGATGTAGACAGTAGATGCAATATTTATCTAGGGGTCGGGTGTACTATGGATGTCAGAATGGTTGTTAAAAAAAAATAAACGTTAAACGTTTACTTACACACTCACACCCCCGCACTAGGATTCCCTGTGTTGTGGGTGGCATGGGCATATGTAAATACGATATCACAAACACCCATGACCCGAGAATAAACATTTATCTGTCACGTAAATGTCTGCACCGACAAGAATCGAATCCGGAACTCCTTGCTTGGCAAGCAGGGTCTCTACCAACGGCCGATGGAGTCGTCTAGTTGTAGAAGCGATTTATCGGTCCTTGCAAGATGTAAGTCTCAGCTCAAGACTTCTCAGAATAATCTAATCTAAATTCTAATCCAACAGATTATATTATCAGTATTATTATTCAGTCATTAATATTATTAGTCCGTGAAGCCTGCCTGGCAAGCTACCACCCGCCTGCTTGAGTCAGCCGTCAAACGACTCGTCCTGTTCCGGCTGCGGGCTTGAGAGTCAGTACATTCTTTTTTACCTTCTCATTTCCTAGCCATCAGTGATAACTTTGGTCTTGTTGATGTCCATGGGCGACGGTGATCACTTACCATCAGGTGGCTCGTCTGCTCGTTTGTCGGCTTTTAACATAGAAAAAGGCCAAAATGAAAGAACGTATTTATATGTTCTTAAATATAAGTGAATGTAAACTTCGTGAATTTTGTCGTTTTTTAGGCCTGTTAATTTCTGCTTGTCAACCAATCAAATACTCTTGGCTATATGCTAAACTTTTTGAACGGTTTAAATATTTTTGCTTATTTACCAACCCAAGCTACGAACAAATTGTCAATTTGCCAAATACCTTAAAGAATGAAATGTTATGGTGATTACACCACATTGATCACGGATTTTTTCCTTTAAACTATAATCAATATGATTTAGAAATATTTTCAGACGTGTCAGGCATGAATTGGGGAGTTTATTGCGACAATAATAAATGTTATGGTCATTGGAAAGACTGTGAACAATCTTCGCATATAAATGAGCTGGAGTTGAAAGCAGCTTTCCTTGGATTAAAATACTCCGCTAGTAATTTCTACTCTTCAAAAATATTAATACGAATTGATAATGTAACTGCAATATCCTGTATAAACAAGATGGGCAGTGTACAATATGACAATTTAAATTTAATCACAAGGGAAATATAGAAATGGTGTGAAAAGCGTGATATAACAGTATTTGCCGCTAATATAAATACTAAAGACAACTATGAAGCTGATAGCTTGTCACGTAAGAAATTTCAAGATACCGAATGGGAATTAAACCATAATGCATTCAATAAGATAACGCATCGCTATGGACATCCGGATATTGACCTTTTTGCAAGTAGATGTAATGCTAATTGTTCCTATTATGTAACCTGGAAGAATGATCCTGAGGCATGGGCAATCGATGTCTTTACTAAATCTTGGAATCTTGAAAAATAGGTTGTTTTATGCGTTTTCACCATTTTCATTAATTACCAAGGTGCTGCAAAAAATAATTGTTGAAAAAGCAGTTGGTACTGTAGTAGTATCATATTGGCCTATATAACCCTGGTTTACACTTTTTCAAAAACTACTTTGTTCAAAGCCAATTTACTTTGAGCCTAATATAAACTTATTAACCTCTCCTTTCAGAACAGTTCACAATCTTCACAAGACCCTCAGATTAGTTGCCGTGAAACTTTCAGGCAAACATTATTAAAGAAATTATTATCTCCTAGGTCTTTGGATCTTATGTTATCATCGCTGTCTGATTCAAAATATAAGCAATATAATAATTGTACGAAATCATAGCTTAATTATTGTAAAACACATGGTTATGATTATTTAGAAATCTCAGTTCCTATTGTAATTCATTTTCTTACTACCGTTTTTGATAAGGATGGTAAATTTAATACATATAAATCAGTATTATCTCTGATACTACCCAATGTAGTTAATGATAAGAGATTTAAATGGTTTATGAAGGGAGTTTACAAATTGAGACCAACTATTTCAAAGTATAGCTTCACATGGGATCCCAATACTGTTTTAAATTACTTAGCACAAAAATGGCAAAATGATAAAATCAATTTGGAAACTCCTTTTAAAAAGACTGTAACTCTGTCGGCTTTGGTTATCGCGCATCGTTTACAGACATTAGCATCAATACAATTAAAAAATATAAAGTTGAATTCTTCTTTAAATGTTATGATAAAAATACCAGCATTGATAAAAACTTCAGAACCCAATTCTGTAAATTCATATTTTTCTTTGATGCTCGACCACAAATATGCCCCCCTACATGCTTACAGACATTAATAAAACAAACCGACTTCAAAAAAATTATTTTTTGTTTATTATTCACAAATTACCACACTCAAAAGTATCGTCACAAACCCTTAGCCGTTGGATAAAGGATACTTCAAAGCAGTGGAACTGATACATCCATATTTAGCACGCGTAGCACTCTCCATGACGCCACGTCCACAGCCAACAGACTTGGAGTTAATATTGACCTCGTAAGGAAGACAGCAAGATGGACAGAATCCTCATCTATCTTCGCAAAATTTTACAATAAATAAGTTGTTACCGATCCAAATCAATTCTTATAAACAACTCTCTCAGGTGATTGTAATCTGTAAGTCAATGTTTATCAAAATACAAAGTTATTTTGATATCTTATATGCTTTATTTAATTTCACATTTTGCTCTGAACATCTACAACATGTAAACAATAAATCGCGAAGAATGAAGCTGTGAAACATAATTGATAATCAAACGAACTTACAAGTGATGTTCGATGACAATTATGTGAACAGCTTCATTCGAAGCGATTTATGCAAACCCTCCGCAAATATAAACTCTCATATAATAGTTATTCCAAAGACCCAACCCTATTACGGTAAAAATAAAATGTAAAATAAATAAATACACAGCTCTAAACAAATGAGATCAAAATGCATACCAACCGCAAAGGAAAGTCAAAGTAGAGGGGATAGACGGTAATGTTCACAGCTTTACAGAAATCGATATACATATTGACTGTTGTATTTCAATATACCTTAGATATTATTATGTACGTTAAAAAATCTGATAGATTTCTTAAGAAGTACGATGTTCATCATATTAATACTAGGAATAAGGCTAAACTGATTGTACCAAATTTTAGAGTTGGCAAAACTTGTGGCTCTTTTATGGGTAGAAGTGTGAATATTTATAATAACATCCCATTACAATTGAGGGAAATGCCGTAATGTAAATTTAAAAAATACGGCAAAACATTCCATTATCCGACAATAAAGTTTCGAATAATTTCGGATAGGGGCAGAGTCTAAATGAAAAATGTTATGCCAGGTTTTCGTCGGCCGAGCTGATACACTAGCCGCGTCGCTTTCATTTTTAGACAGTTTTTATTATTTTTTAATTATATTTTTCTTTTCTTGATTGTAATATCAGATAATACCTACAAATAAAGTCAGTGTTGTAAATACATTATATATTTTTTTCCAATTCCTAAATAATCTAATATCCGTAACCGAAATTATCCTAAACAATCGGATGTTTCGAAATAATTTCATATCCTTAACCGTAACCGAAACCGGTAAAATATTGTTCATATATCCGTATCCATATGCAGATCCGAAATTTCATATCCATAACATCCCTAAATCAAACCTTCGTCTCTAAATGAACTTTTCTCAGTCGATGGTGACCCAGCCATTATATTAAGTCGAGAGAATTTTTAGAAATGATTAGGTGTTTTTCATTAACTCCTCTGCTTTCTGAAGCGTGTTGCTGGTCCGAGTACAAAATACATGAAGATATACCGAGGGGTTAACAACGACTACCTCTTCAAATTGGTTGAATTCGTTAACGGCGCTTGTATCTATTTCCTGCCCATTAAATAGTCCTCAAAAAGGTGTTCCTATTAATGTCTGATTTGCTATGACAATGAATAAAGAGCAAGGCCGGACATTTCCAAACTTCTGGTGTGGAACTCACAAGTCCCTGTTCACCTCTCACACGGCGTAATTTTATTTGGCCTTAACCCACGTGACCATAACAAACAATCTGTTTGCCTATGCTCCAAATTATCCGACACAAAATGTAGTCTATACATTAGCGTCGTAATTTTATTTTCATATTTATATATCGGGACTCTGTTTGAACTGAAGTAACATACATTCCTTTCTGTATGTCTTAGATAATATGCTTTAAGTTAACCAATTTTTCTGATCAAACGTCGTTTCGAAATTTTTACGTGGGCGGAGTCATGGGCACGCCTAGTATGTAATAATATTTGACAATAAAAACATAGTTCGATAGTAGTAAGTTTGCTTTAACTTTTACTTGATGACTATGACTTACAAGTCTGGCCTATAAAATTAATTAAAACTCCCGAAGAGACAGTGTAAGATACGATCAGCGTAGCCTTTCGCATTGTTTATCACAAAGTTTGAATACAAAATTAAATTAACACATTAATGAAGTTCTGATGTTAAATTAATGAAGTTGAACAATACGTTTTTAGTAAGGTCACTACTGTAAATTTGCATCTACATAATACATAATACATTTGCATAATAAATTTTCACGATAAGTCATGTGTTCATAACACCTCTTTTCGATTTGATAAAGAACTTTACTAATCTGCATAAGTGTAGTATGGATTAGAATAAGTGTTACAAAGCCCATTGACCTCTAAAGGGAGGAATCAAATGCTATTGTTACATTTGTTGGCCAACAAGCTACGACATCTAGCAGGGCACGCGACTTAGCTTAATAGGAGTGAAGGACTCCTTACGCGATACATACTACTGGCAGCGTACTTTTTTCGTTTGTTACTTATTTTGAGTTTAAACTTAATTGAACTTACACTGTACTATAATACTGGTACTTCGTTTAAGTTTATTGCAGGCTGTTATACCGATTAAGTTGCATGGATGGCTAAATTAATTTGCATTAAGCTATGGCTACGTTCTATGTAACGAGGTGAAAATATTAGCGTACAATAGATATATCTCGTATAGTTGTATCATAGTGAATATTTCCGTTTTTTTAAGAAATGATGCGAATACGACAACGCTGAACTAGTCAAGCAATCAATTTAATACTCTAACCACAAAGAACTTCGTCACATCGTTCCAGTGGTTGTGGATTTGACCGCAAACATCATGTTATGAAAACCGATATCATGTCCATACATATGGTATCTTATCTATTCTTTCAAAACTGCCGAACGAGGTACTTACCTTTGATAGTTCAGCACATCATAATTATGTTTTGAAAATGACGATGGTTTGTATGTATTCCCAACAATAATTAATAAAAAGGTGTAATAACCAATCTATATGTTAAGATATAAAGATAAAACTTAGTAATTGTAACCCTTTTTAAGCATATTGCGCACGTCGAGCATTGTGAGATTGGGTGTAGGTACAAGTTAAACTTTATTTATTTGGTACACACAACAAAATTGCAGAAAATGAAAAATGCATCCTTTACACTCACAATGTTATCATTAATTTGAAGTTTACAAATTTACGAAGCAGTGTGCTGAACTGTATTGTCATTTACCCTCCTTCCCGTTAATATTGCCTCAAATTGATGAACTTTATGATATTGTCATTTGATATTATCGATAACATTACTTATTTACCATACGCGGATTATGAAGTCATTTTATTAGGAATGATTGGCGACTGGCACGCGTGATGTAATCCGTCGAGCCCACGACGCACGACGCTGACGAGCCCAAGGATGTTGGCCCGCTGGAGGCGTCTCGGGGACAATGCTCAGGAAATTGCCCATCTCGATATCTTGCAGGAAGCACGCGGTTTGTGCGGAGGCGTGCATTGTGCTGATCGACCCTGGAATCAAGAGTACACGTAAACAGCTCTGAGATCTATTACCAAATTTACGTTGCGATGTAGATTATTAGCATCTTTAGTCTGCTTGTAAGGATTTATTTGTTAAGTTCATTGAAGTTATTATACCTACGTGTCTGTTTTATACTACGTGTATAATAATTGTAGGATTTTAGGACAGGGTGGTGACTAAGATTGGGCATTGAACTCACCCTTAGTTATATCTTTTTTCAACAATTCCTGTGAAAGTTTAGACATAGGGTTTTTTTTGTGGAGTGGATTTCCTCTAAATTACGGTGATTAGTGAAACTATATTCTTGTTTTGTTTTTTATTTGTTTGTTCAATAATCACAATAGTAGCAGAAATAATGTGGCGGAGTCCCCTGGCGTAGGTCCATGTAAGTTTTTGTGCCTTTTTTCTTTATTATTATACTATGCTTCCTTAAATTACAATAAATATACATTTGTTTATCTAACTCTTTTTAGTTTTTATGTCGCATAATGAACATGATTTTTTTATTTTAATTATAATAAAAAAATACTTTAATTTACTTGGGACCCAACCTCGCCTCGCTTCGGGAATCTTGTTTTTTACGTTAAGAAGTAGTATTCGAACCCTCATTTTTATCAGGCTTTTAAAAAAAATCTAATGTGATACACTAAACCTTTCCCATGAATGTGTCTATCTATTGGTATAAAAAAAAGCATATAAAAACTTGTGCCGTAGTTTTTGTATTTATCGCCTTCAGACAGAATGACGGAGAATTTCCTTTATATTATACAGCCTACGTTCATCTGGAATAATGTACCTTTCAAATTATATAAGAATTTTCTAGAACAACAGATTTCGGAGATTATTTTCCGCATATACACAAACTAACAAAGTATTACTTACTTCCTATTGATACCGTAACACTTCTGTCCAAAAATTACATGTAACTATTAAACTTTAAACTGTTTTCATCCACTCAATTCGAAGAAAATCGTTTGAGGATTAGATAAGCGAGTGATTAAGGATTTTTTCCTGTCGATGCACGGAACCCTAAAAGTACTTAAATGTTGTAACATTTACTTGGTACTCGAAATTAAAATAAATAATAAGACGGTGATTTACGCTTAATCATTTTTTTTATTAATAAATAAACATAATTGTTTTTTTTTTATCAAGGAATATCCTCTATACGCTATATACGTTACCGCCCGGCGTGTGTTTCCCCCATTCATAATGAAGCATGGGGTGGCGCGCCCGACTGGCGCCTGCGGCCGGCGCCAAGCGGCCTCATGTCCTGGCCCATGGCTGCCGAGCGCAGTCGCGCGCCTTGGCCCGCCCTTTGCGCCACACTATGAAGTCTCTCCAAATTATTTTCATTCACATTTTACTGTGTATATTCACCGTGTACGCAAAAATAAGTGGAGGCCCCCGCGGACGATTCGACAAAAATGCCACCAAAAAAATGAACAATCACCACGTGAGCGCTCACCACGCACATTATTCGTACCATCCTCCGAGTGAAATAAACTTCCTGTGTCGCCATTGTTCTCACTTCGTGTCGTATCCCGTATATCATGGCGTGCCGCCTACGTACGTTTACAAGTATCGCGAGCATGGTGGTAGATTTGGTGATTTGTTGACTGGATTGGCTCTGTACAACTTAGGACGAGCCTCTATCGATCACTGGGAGCACTCTCATTACTATTCTCTCCGTCCAGATGAAAAGTGTTCCTTGCAAGTTATCGATCACAAATTCCTTGAAGAAACTCTATTTCCATGTTTTATTATGTCTACCTTCATGCATCGATCGCCCGAGAGTCACATTCCGGATTCTTCAGCTTTGGATATAAGTTCATCGCGGATCGATATCAAACCTTTTGTAAACAATACCGGTCCTGCGATCAAAATCACAAGAGACCAAGAATGCATCATTTGGCATAATACAACCAGGACGATAGAAAAGGATCATGTTCCATGTGCGTTGTTGAAGGAATACGCGGAAACGATGAAACCGTCGGGCGTCCCGGTCTACGTGTGGCTGCCGATCACGCTAGCTGTCGTGATTGCAATTTCCGCTTCTTGCCAATGTTGTTGCAAGAAAAAGAAGTCGCTAAAAGAAGAAGTTCCATTCAATAGATCGCCAATTGTCAGCTACTGCTCTCAATATTAAATATAGCTCCTATTTAAAATATTCGTCTTAGATAGATTGTTAGGAGTTTGTTAGTAAGCTATTTTGCGTTACCTCATTTTTATACTTAAACTACGTCTCATAGATGTAATTAACGGTGTAATCATGGGTTTTAAAAGCATCCTTAGGTGAGTGTAGAAAACTGTTATCATTTCATTTTACGGAGATTATCCAATGGAAGTCGTACGGAGACCTGTAGACTCCTTCGAAAATTCCACATATCCAAAAAGCGAGTTTAGTCTGTCAACTGGAACTTGGGCGAAAGGAACAGGATATGATAATAATGTCATAAGTAAAAGTATTTTGGCAAAGGTATCTTCTTAATATCAGTTTTTATTACAAAAAAATATGTATTTCTGTGGGTGTGAATATAAATTTTATTTCTTTTTAAATTAGAGTTTAGATCGCTTATGTTCCATGGTTTATATTTAGTAAATTTTTTATTGTTTCCTGATGTTAAATTGTTATCCATTTGTCGCCTTTATAGGAGTACGTTAATCGCGTAAGTCACCGAGTGTTTAAATTTTTTCATTTTGCACTTGTGTATTATGTAGTGTGAAAGTCATTGGTACGAAACTAAATAATAGATGTAAGGTTTGATACTTATTAATATTAAGTTATTCTTAATTAAAGGCGACCATGAGTAAGGGACAAAAATACAAATATTTAATTATTAGCATTCGCATCGTAGGATTTCTCGGTATTTTCGTTTGTTTTTCAAAGTTCGTAAGGGAGGTATTTAGCTTATTGCATAATTTCGGCAAAATATTTTTGGATGTTTTTTTTATTTAAATTTTATTTCCTTATTCTTATATTACTCTTAATTACCGTTTACGCGTCGATTTGTATAAGCGATTAAGTGATAAGTTCGACATTTACAGTAATTAAAATGCATTTTGTTTAGTTTTTGTATTTAAATAAATTTGGTTTATTGCTCAAAATTTCCATTATCTTTTAAATCATCAGGGAACTCGAAAAAGCCAAATTGATTTAGCATGTAAAATTATTATGGAATAACATCTTGTAGAGTAACCTAATTTATTTATCATCATAAATAGCTCGCGGTCACGATCTAAATAAGTTTTCAGCTGTGACATTTATGATCTGATTATGATATGTGTATACCTAACGATTTTGTACGTGTGCCAATAAAAATTTTTACATTTCAGCGTAGTAAACATTATTTTCTTTCACGTTTTAAGCCACAATTCTTATGTATTATGGGTATAAACAAAAATTTGTATTTTTTAATTTTATTTACGTTATAAAATAGCAATAGATGCTTATGTGCCTAATGCTCATAACATTATCCTACATAAATCTAGTGTCGGCTTATCTTCTTTATTGGAACCACATAATTTGTTCGGTTTATATTGATCATGGAAGTAGATGAGGTACCATTATCAATTGTTTGGTTCATGTTGGTCATTGAAATCGCTGAAGTAAAAAGTGTCAATATACACAATGACGTATATACATATATACATACATATATATATATATATACATATGACATATATACCTCTTTTAGGTAAATTGTGTTTATTTACAAAAAGTAAAATATATATGTTTCTGGGATTGTAGCGAGTGCCCGGTAACTAATTCAGGTCCTTATGCTGAAGTCTAAACACCGTTATATTACCATAGAAATAAAAGAACAGGTCTTTGGTATCGTTAAGAATTTGTCTATACATATAATAAAATTCTAACTGATCGCTTTCTGTTGCTGTACATGTCCGATATGTTGGAAAAACTATAATAAGGGGCCTTTATTAACACAATAGAACCCAAAAAAACAGTGGTTAGAATTTTGGTCTGTTTGTCTGTGCGTTTGTGCGCGCTAATCTTAGAAACGGCTAACCGAGTTCGTTGTAGTGTTCAACTTTAAATATTAAGTAATGCTTACTACAATACATTAATGATAATGTATTGTAGTAAGCATTAGTAATACTTATAATAATAAGCATACTTAGTAATTAAGGCTCATGATACTGAGACTCTCCGTTAACGATGTCTTGAATGCTGAAGTGCTGATGCAAAATTTATTGATTATTCCATAAGGTTACTTGTATACAAGTGGGCTCAAATTTTTAGAAGATTTTGTCGGAATTCTTTGTTCCTTGTTTGTGATGATGTGCCTGTCGAGGCTGTCCAGCTATGAGATAATCAACGATTTTCGATTAATAATCGGGCATTCAAACAGTTTGATCCTGATAACGGTTATTATTTTTTAACGATACGGAAATAGCAAAAGCGACGCAGAATTTATGTTAAATTTAGTTTAAAAATATTGATAAATGAAATAAGATGCGTCATAGCATAATGTTTCTGATACCGATAATGAACCCATAATGGTCCCACTACTGGGTTAAATTTTAGTCTTAATGTGAGATGCCTAGGTATCATATATGTCGTAATGTAGTGGTGATAGGATAAGTGCGGGTCGATAGAGTTTTCTCAGAATTCTTTGAGAACATTAGGGAAGACCACAATATTTTCTCTCGCCGCTGTAGAAAGCAATATATAATTTCTAGAAATTTTTAATACATTTGGACGATACTGAAAAATTTGATGCGCATGCCGGATTCGAAATTGGGCTCACTATTCAACATTCATGCCACTAGACTCTCACTTTCTGACATACTTTCTGACACTTACTAATTTATTGCAGGATGATTATTCCAGAACCAGTGGCTAAACAAATATCTATTACTGTTATTTAAATGGGCTTACGTGAACTCACAACTGAAGAGTCCAAAAAACTGTAACGTAAATTGGATCAATTTAAAAATATTTTTTACATTATTTCTTAGTTTAAAGTATAAAAATCTAGTGCAGTATGGAAATCTCAGTTAATTATTTATTAACTCACAATTCACAATTGCTCTACAGCTGGGTTTTAGTTTATTTTCAGAATAATAGTTAGTTGAATATTCTACAAAGCTGGCAAAACGGCGTAAACGAATACGATCAAGTGCCATTCGTCTTTGGAATCTCTGACACTGATTTATTTTATTTCCGATACATTTTTCTTCCTTATATCGTATATGATGTTAGCATTATATGTTTCTCATATTAGTTTCTCCCAGCCTTGTTTCATATACTGTTTTAATGTTCGTACACCTAATATGTAGAACAATTTGTAGTTGTTTATATTTCATTTTATAGACAACTTACCTCTTTGAACTTCGTTGACTTCACATTAATTGTGTGGTCCCAATGTGTACCCTTTCTGCGTGCTATAGGGCTCTTTGTCTGCCCGCTTAACTAGTTCCCTTGTTTAATAACCAACTGTGAATTGTTTTTGACGTGTTTCAGTTGAAGTGTCAAACAGTCATTAAACAAGCGGTTTCCTTAGTTATTTCCCGGTCTACAATAGTGAGTGTCCGTCGGTGATGTTTTTAGTATGAGAATTGGGAAGCGGTAATCATTTACCATCATAAGACTCGTCTACTCATTTGCCTTTCTAATACATAAAAAATTGCTTGTTTCTAAATTAGATTATAAGTTATAATTATCGTTATTTATTCTTTATTTTGGTTCTTACATCTCTTTAATTTTAAAGTTAATTTTTTTAGCTGTACATAATGGTAATGAAAATATAATGCTCGAACAATATCTAGCCAGTGCCCTTCGCATTTCTCAATTTACGTTCCAATTAGCATAACTCTGAGAAGAGAGGCCATGGCAGTGGTATTACGAGCACACTGCTAATTAGGGCATTTGTTTGTCACTGCGGTTATTCAGACAATACTGTTTTTTATTTACCCGAAGTATATTTGTCCGCTTGATTCAGATTTTGAGTTAAGCAACGAGGCGCGGTCTTTTTGGATGTATAAACTCAAACGAGTTGGCTACTGACACCTTCACCAAAGAGCACTGGAGCAACACACTGGATTATTCTAGGCTTCGTCAATTACAAAAGACTCGTGTCATACAATAGGCCACTAATATTTGAAATAGTTATTGTAGGATTTGTAAGAATAACTATTACGGTGAATTTGTCTGTTTGTGTTCGTATTTGTGTTGTTCGTGTTTTTAGTGCCTTTTACAGAATAAAACATTTGTGAAACAGTTTTATGATTCAAGGATTTCTGTAGTGCACTATGATGTTTGTTTTTCTTTCCCGTATTATATAAAGCTTACTTTGGTCAACCATTCGTTTACAATGTAAACAACCAAGTCGTGGTAAATACTTTTGGTTCCTGACTTATATGGTTTATTTCCGAGAGTGGAAACACACGAGCGTTCAAATCCCTAAAATGTTGAAAGGATTTTTGTAACTGGAAGCGATACGAATACACAAGGGCAAGTAAATTAATCTCAGTTCAGTAATAAATTCTGAGCCTTTGGCATCGCAATTTGATATTATATATCACGTTGTCATCGTTATATTATACCCTACAAATTTAGAAATGTTCCAAATTTCAGAAATTGATAGGATATAGAGTAAATACTCGTAAATCACACATACATATATGGTAATTGGAAGTCGAAGAATAGTATACCACCCGACCACATGGAGTGACGACTTGAAGAAGACAACCGGTATCCTCTGAATTCTGTGGGCTCAGGAACGGTCAGAGTGGCGCAAATTAGGGGAGCCTATTTCCAACAGTAGATTTCGATGGGCTAATATGTTAATTGTGATAATAATCTCTAGAACGCTAATCAAGTATTAATTGATTCGTTGTCATATTTAGTTAACTAACAAAAGATTACAATTGCGTTGAAATCCTAAATCTGAACATTGAAGCCTTTCTTATGTTGTTAAAAAGTTAATAGCCAATCACGGACATTTTTCATTTTAGATTTTTTTTTGCATTATTGCAAGTATCAGATGGAAAATACTAAACAAATGTGGATGATAAATACGTAATAGGAACAGGTTTCATTTATTTTATAGATCATAATCAATTTTTGTAATCTATTCAAATTACGAAAAAGAAATTATTTCCCGATTAATAAAACAATAAAGTTATATATGAGGTTTTATATTTTAGTGTCGTAGTAAGAGAGTTTACTACACAATATCTTAGAGAGAAGGGACTGGCTGAAAACCAGCGTTTCTTTGAACCTCAGTCCTGAGTAAGTAACAGCTAAGCCAACTCCCATTGTCTCAGATGTTTTTCTTTCTTTTTTTCTGTATTTTTCGTTTATGTAAATTCTTAATTGTTTTTGGTGGCGATAAATTGATTTCATTATTATTATTGTTACGTGTCAGGATCCGTAGGCTCGAAAAAAATGCCACAACAGTTCCGCAGAGACTTTATTTTCCTTCACACACACTTCACAATCACAGTTACACTCGTAGATCGCAGGTATTCACTTCGTAGGGAGAGAACTCTTCACTTTGTATCCGGAGACCGAATTCCTTGTGGCTGACCCTGCCCGCTATTTATATCGATTTCCGGGCTTCCAGATCCTTCCACGCCCTTCGCTGTAGTAAACAACAACAACAACAGGAATTCCCGGAAATCGACATAACAATAGCAGGTCAGGTAACCAACCCCATTTCGGCCCTCATCTATGCTAATCTCGCCCCTTTTACCTGAGGCATACGGGCCAGATTTTTTTTTTTTTTTTGTCGCAGGGGAATCCATTTACGGATGATATCCAGGACGCCCGGGTGGCAGTCCTAGACCTATGTCGGACTCGGCACTTTGGGAGTGCAATACCGTACTAAACCCCTGCGGGAGCCTTCAGTCGCTTTAATTGGAGGGTCCCGGATCTGCAGGCAACAGGATCCCTCCAGCGACAGGCTGGCCTCGGCGAAAAGGCCAGACTTCTCCTCCATGGGGACTGTCCGGCTCACCTCTGAACAGTCCCAAGAACGCCGTGTCTAGCAGGGCCGGGTTCCCATCCCGGCCCGACACGGGCACAGGGGCGTTACTGAAGGCGCATTCAGTAGCGCCTCCTACGCACCCCCATTCGTCGCCCGCGGATGGAGGCCACGTCGGCGGCCTCCTCTCTCACCCGCTCGTCGGCCTCCTTCTGGGACATTACTGTCTCGCAGAAGGAGACCATCGCCTTCCAGGACTCGTCGTCGCCGAGGAGTGACCCAGGTAGTTTTTATTACTACCTGGGTTTCTCTTTTATTGCCTCTATTGTTTGCCTCGCCGTAACGGTCGGCCACCCTTCTAGAGACTTCGCAAGCCTGCCGACTTCGAGAAGCTTCGTAACATTATTATTATTAGTAATAGCTGTCTCGGTAGTTATCGTCAGATTGCAGGCATTAAGGCGTGCCAGAGGCTTTCAGCCGGCGAAAGACCGTTATTGAACGAAACACTTGGCAATTAACTTCTCCCCCAATATGCGCTGGACTAGCGTGTTGGAGTACACTCTAGGCCTCCTCAATTGCGACGACAGGCCCGGGCCCTACAGTGGAATGCAAACACTTTGAAAATACTACTTATATTCCAGTCTCTAACTGTCATTTGCCAGTACGTTCCTTCTTTATATGTCTGGTGCTGGCTTATAAAAAAACCATTCCATAAATATTTCCATTACACAGTAGCATGATAAACCCGATCGCTATATTGTTAAATCAGGCTATTAAATCGATCATGTGAATGTGATGTTATCGTGGGCGGTAATGGGAGATCGCGAAGCTTGGGATTCGAATAGCCTATAAATTTAACAGCCTTAACAGGCGCCGAGAGTATTGTGTGGTCATTAGCATGCCCCTGAAGGTCTGATAATACGTAGCGCCCCTCAAATATGATCAGAGATTCATTCAAGCGAGTTGCTCCTGTTATTTTTGCGATTTGCTTGTACTAGCGATCCACCTCGGCTTTGCATGGGTGCAATTTACTGATAAAGAAAGTCGGTCGTTGCCTTATAAATTTTTATTAGGCATTTGATTAACTTCGTGTTCGCGTCATTTTATTATTTTAGAGATCGGTTATCCCAGTTCGATGAATTAAAAATATTAATTTTTGATTACATTAATTACAAAGGAGCAGTCAAAGCCACGCTACTATCCTCTTTTAAGTATGCCCATACTAACTTTATTTTCCATTTTAGGGTATTGATTCATTTCTCGAGACAAACGTATCCTGGATAATAATTGAAATGTAATATAAATTACCAATATGTCAAGTATCTTTTAATTAGATTAGGCAAAGAAACATATTTTGAGCTAAAATGGAAAATAATCCATTTTTGCTTGTAAAAGTTTCAGATAAGATACATTCAGAACTACTCTTGAGAACCCTATTTATCTAAGTTTTGATTGGTAAAATGTAATAAATGAAAATTGGAGTCATGCATTACATGTTAAAGTCTTCCATATATGTGTTTAAAGACTGCAAAGATAAATGTCATATAACACTTGAGCCTAAAATGCTTTATATAAAAATATGGCTAGTTAATTCTAGCTACTCATTTCACTTTGAATCGAACAGTGAGAATAAATGGGATTACTTTCGCCGGCTTATAGCCCCTCTACATATTCAAGAGCATTTCACTTAAACGTTTTAGCGATTATAGACCGTAGGTACTTATACAATCTATTCAATTAATATAATGTATCGAACGATAGATGTATTCAACCAACGTCAAAGTAAAAGTTTCGACACAATTTGCGAAATTCCTTTGAAGATATTCCTTATGGTTATGGGTGTTCGTGATATTAAAGGCATCACCGATGCAATGCCGGCCAAGAAGGAATTATATAATTCACTGTTAGCTAGCTGGCTGGCTTTCCAATGCTGAAACCGAAGTAATCGTATGTTAAAACATTCCACGGTTGATTCTAGTGGTAATAGTCAATTATTGTATTATAAAGTAGAAAACCAGAAAGACAGTAAGGAAGCCTTCCGACAATTTATTAGAATAAATCAGAGGTGCATGCTCGATTCCAACTCGAGTGTCCCGTACGAGATATAGACGTTTAAGAAAAGCAGACTACCGTCTGGGTTGTGCTGGACGTTACATATGGCCAGTGTCTTTCTAAAGAAGGAATCTAGCAGCATTCCCTCGTCCGATGTTCGGCAGAGTTCATGAACAGTGGAGGTTGGTTTAAACCCCAAGATTGAAGAAATTTGTATGGGCTCCTTAATGATTCATTTGATATTCATTGTTACTTTCGTGCTAGTTGCTTAGTTTTGAAATCGTTGCTTTTTGTTAATGTTTTTGTAAAACCAGGAAAATGTAGGTTAACTTTTTATTTTGCACAAGATGTTTAATACACTCAGATCGACTCGAGCAAGGGCGTGTCTTGTTCACTCAGCAAATAACTTCGCGGTAAGAGATGAGCTATAGAACAAGTACCTACCGATCAAGTGTTGCCAGGTTGAAGACGTTCATAATCAGAACGTAAGGTTAGAAACTGGGATTCTAATTTTATAATTTTGACGACTAAAATACCCTTTTTTATCGGTAAACGGTTATGATACCACAGGAAAAAGGGCAATAAAAAACTTTTTTCAATAATTTCGCCTTCGTTTATATCTTGTTTTATCGTATTATATTTATTTTATTTTCTTTATAAAATATTAATAACTTATAGATAAAACTAAACTAAAGAAGAATAAGTGGCAGGTAGTGATCGGGATGGATCGAAAATGGTCCACAATTCATAAAGATCGGGATAATCCTTGAAAATCGAGACATCTGGTAACATACCGAACCCTTCCCAGGACGGTACAGATTATATTGGCTTGACATTCATTTTATTACTCAACGTATTTACTTGGAACCTCGAACGGTCAAATTGAACCACGTCAGGGGAGAGCAGAAAACTGTGTAGTATAGACATGTCAGGCATTTTAAACGTAAACGTTTATTTACGAACTGATTTGTACAAAGTTTGTTACGTATTTAATTAACAGTAACAGGCGTTACGTTGCGGTGATTCATAGTTATTATTACTTATACTATACTTATATTATAATTTACTTAGTAATGATCCACGATCACGATATACTTCTCCATCTACTTTCGTAGTATCAGGAAGAGAGAGAGAGAGTACACGTATATATATCAACATCATAATATACATTATGCTATGTATTGTTACGTGTCAGAATAAAAAGATTCGTGAAAGTGCGAAAATCATTCCACGGAGACTATATTTCACTTCCGCAGTCGTACTACTAGATCTCAGGTTGATTTCGCTTCGTAGGGAGAGAAGTCTTCTCCGTGGGCGACACTGCCTACTATTTATGTCGATTTCCTGGCCTTCCAGACTTTTCTACGCTTTTCGCGTAAAGTCAAAAATAATACCCGGGAATAGATAGAACAATTGCGGGTCAGGCAAAGACGGCCGTGTATGCCATATTCGCCCTTTTGTCTTCGGTATAAGTTATAAGGTCATCTGAAGTGCTCGAGATAGATGTTATTATTAATTGGATTTTTTGGCCTCTATTTTTTTTCAATCGAC
The DNA here is from genome assembly GCA_003671415.1 of Megathymus violae. NCBI lineage: Eukaryota > Metazoa > Arthropoda > Insecta > Lepidoptera > Hesperiidae > Megathymus > Megathymus violae. The sequence continues at coordinate 13,718,807 of PDGT01000001.1, forward strand.
CTAGTATCGTTATCTAGATAGATCGATATTTAACGATACTATCGTTAAATATTACCGAAATTAAAAAAAAACACTTTTGAGCTTGAATCTATCCGTACTTTGCGTACTTTATATTTAATTTAAGTACATTATTGCTTCGTAAGTATATTCAATACATGTATACATCGATGTCAATATCACCGCCAACAAAAAAGAACAGTAAAAAGAGACAGAATATTTATTGCTTTTCTGACTGATCTGTGAGTTTGATTTAATGACGTCAAACTCTTTTACGTCTTGGATGTAAATGGTGTTTTGAGCAAAATAAAATTACAGAACTGACGCAGATTTTATTTATGTCTACACTAATAGTAAAATTGAATATTTATTGGAAATTTTAATCTAGGCATTTTTATCTATGCAATACATAGTTTTTCGGTCCAATTTTTTTTTTGGAATTTTTGTTCGCCTGTGTGTCTGAACACGTATCACACAAAATACTCTTAACAGATTTGGACGATACTTGTCATACTAGTAACTTATAATATGGATAATAATCTAGGATACTGATCATCTCAGAAAATGGATCTGTTTCCGGGGAAATAAAAGTTAATATTGTATGAACATTCTACTAAGAGGACAGTAAATAAATTTTGATTGCCTGGCTATCATATCTATATCATAATAAAATAATGTTTCTAATTCATAGAATTAATTAACATCCATTCCTATGGGGTGTTAATTCTGAATCTAAAGCGTAGGTATTCTGAAGCGAAGCTAGGGCGGATTGCTAGTATATTATAAGCATTGTTATATAATTATATCTTAGGATTATTCCTTTAGACTAACTTAGTTTTTTTTAATGTGAGAAGTCTTCAAAAGATTCTTGAGACGAATTCCGGTTTATACGGGAATATTATCCATCAAAACTCCTGTGACAGCCATCCGATACATAAGTGGATACACTGGGATCTACTGTGAAGACACCGCTGCTGTTCTAAATTCATCTAGGGTTATTTTATTTTATGTCAGTTAACAGCGAACGAGCCAACGGGCTACCAGATTTATTCTCTCATTGGTCTTGTATTTTAATAAATTCACACAAATAATCGTTAGATTTTCGGAATCGGTTGCTGGTAATCGATTATTATGCAAATAGTTGATAGCATTAGAAAATTGAGTTCGTAAATTATTTATATCATATAATTATGATTATAACAAAAAAGGGGGTTGAATGTTTTTTTAAAATTGGATGAATTTTAAGATGGTGTTTAGCAAGACCTATCCGTCGGTTCGTGCCAAATGACAATCGATTGCTAGCTAAAGTGTCGTGGCAAGCATGTTAGGTCTGTTGATGGTAGGTGGTCGCCACTGCTCTGTTAATAATGCAATACCAAAGGCGTCATCCACGTCCATGCTCTGTCGCCCAAAAAAGCGGTGAATCTGCTTTGTGCTGAAGTGAAACGTCACAGGCGGCTATTCGATAATTAGGCGAGTATTATTGAATGTGAAATTTCAAGAACAAGTCATGTTTAGACACATTTCGTTACACAAGAGAAAATTGAGTTATAATTCTAACGATTCAGGAGAGGTGCCAAAGAGAGCGACGTTATACACTGAATACAAAATATTGTACTTAATGTGTGTAATAAAGCGATAAAACAATATGCGCATCTGCCTTTTGTAGATGTTATATATGAACAGCTGATATTGGTAATAGGTACCAAGCGTTGTATCTATATATTAATTCCGAATATTTAACACGCCTATTTTATATTTTCTGATTATAAGTGAATATAAAAAAAAGTGACCGTGTGGCTCAGTTTGTAGTATCCCTGCTGGCTGAGCTAAGGGTCCCGGGTTCGAATCCCGACGGCACAGACATTTATGTAACAGGTAAATGTTTGTTCTAGGATCGTGGGTGTTTGTGATGTGTAATTTAGTATGTCCTATGTCTTACTATGTGTGTACTATGCCTTCCGCAACACAGGGAATCCTAGTGCGGTGGTATGAGTGTGAGAACATTGTTTTTCTTTTTATAATTTAACGTCTGTATATAAACCCATCTTATGGTAAGTGGAGAGTTGTCTTTGTTGTATTAGGTATGTCAGCTGGAATATATTTGAACCGTAGACGTATAATATATTATTTCAGATCTTCTTATTAAATTTATTCACTTTCGAGTTTTCAGTAAAATTGGAATGTTTGAGTTCCGAATTTATTTCTTATTCCATTGAAACTTTGTTGATGTTTCGAAAGGTATATACAATACCAAAAAGAGACATTGTTCCAAATCTTTGTTAATTTACTTAATTACATGAACAAAATCTAATTGGATAAAGAATTATTGCATTAAAATGTTACGGCCAGGTTCTGTACACTATTTAATCCTGCAGTTATAACCTATTAATTCCTTACAATTGTAACAGTTCGTTCCTTTTTTGAATGAGCTGCTTAGCCTTAACTTATATACGGTAAGCGACAGATACACTCAATAAGACATACATCAATTTCATAGATAGAAACGTATATATATCTTTATATTGGATCACAAAAATGCAGTTACGGCTACTATAGTATGATCTGTTAACCAATATACACATAAGAAAAGTCGCTATTAATGTAGACATGTGATAGCAAGATAGGACAAAATCAACAATTATGTGAATTCACTAAATAATATTAAACAACATTTATGTACGGTACCAATAAATCAAATGATCCTAATGCGTATAGGCGTATAGCGTTAATGTGAAAAAAAAAATACAAAATGCGTGATAAATGCGAATAACAGTTGCTATATGTATAAGGATTATTCCAAAGCGAAGCGAGAAAATATTACAAAATAAGGAAAAACTATTACCATAAGCTTCCTCTGTGGCGTCAGTAGTGAAATTGGTGCCTATTCACGAACTTGGCAAGAAAAGTTTCATATTGTATGTGGAACAGCTTTGGCCAGGGTCAGAGTTACAAAATACTATAAGACCACCCACCCTACTTACGCTGAGTTCGCATTTTGAGATGAAACGCTTTATTGAGACAAGTTCTTCGTAAGTTTATAAGCACGGTATTGACCATATGGCGTCCAAGTAATTAGGTACATAATAGAAATGGTATTGTATTTTCAAGTTTTTTACCGTAAGTACTTAAAAATGAATTAAAATAGTTATTATTTCCCAAATAAATATTTACAATATAGTTTCTACTGTGGGGGCATCCTTTTAAGTAAGTATTTACCTGTGCCAAGATGCCTCGCTCTTTCTCAGTAAAGTTTTACATAAAATCAATTAAAATAAACAATACTCTTTCTTAAAATAATAGAAAATAAGAACAAGTTATAATTTGTGATTAGAGTTACTGTGTGTGTGTGTGTGTGTATTCATATAATATGCGCGCACGCGCGCGCACGCGCGTGTGTGTGGGTGCGTGTGTGTATGCATGCATGTTAGGTATGTATTTGAGATTTAATTCAATTAATGTAAAATATAAAATAAAATGAAGTAACTATTTCTAACAAAGCTTTAGCTTCTGCAAAGTTTATTGTCAAAAGAAAATTTGTTATTTCTTGTTTAAAGTGATGAGGATGCATCTTAATAATGTTTAATATCTGTTTATATATACATTACTGTTTATATATGTATAATACTTTGTTGTATACATATGCGGATTGTCTAATGTATTGATGTTTAGCGAAATGTGTTTTTGGACTAGCAGTTTTAATTCTTATTTTTCTTTTTATAATTATAAGTATTTAAATTTATATTTAGATTTTTATGTTTTTTAGTAGCAGATGTAAAATGTGCAATTTTCTCACATTTAAGAGACTAGATAATTTGTCTGTAGCAAATCTGTGATGTTTACTATATATTATTGTATAAGAACCCTTTGGCTACGTTCCAACCCCATTAATTTAATTTTTGAAGCACCTCCCCATACTGGGAAGCAATAAATCAGTATAGATTGTGCAAGTGATTACCTGGTTAAGTAGTTTGCTAGTTGCTATAGATCTCAAATTCTTGAAAAGCCAAATCAATTTTCTGACTCTGCCAATCAAAACGTCAAGATGAGCATGCCAATTAAGTTTCTAATCAATTACAATACCTAAATATTTTACTGTCTTAAGTTTTGCAACTTTTGGACATGTACAGTTAATAATATTGGCGTCACAATTTTGAATTGTTAAGCTAGCCTTAGACGTTTATGTTCGTTTATTAATAGAAAAACGTATATAGTTTGTTTTTTCTGTATTTAAAGTTAAAGAATTGAGGCTTAACCATCCAGCTATCCTTCTCAGTCTACTTTCAGCTGTGTTATGTACCTCTTCCCATGATTGCCTATAAAATACTACTGCAGTGTCATGTGCATAGGAGTATATGTTTCCGTTTTCTATTTTCAGGCTACATAATTCTTTAATGTATATTAAAAACAAAGTAGGTCCTAAGACACTACCTTGCGGTACACCGAAGTTTATTTGAAGATCGTTGCTAATATAATCCCCAATTTTAACACGTTGAGTCCTTCCTGTAACATAGTCCTTTATTAAGTCTAGTTGATTACCTCTGATACCTATCTTTTCTAACTTTTCAACTAGATTTGAGATTGATACTGTATCAAATGTCTTTTTTAAATCTAAGAAAACAGTTAAACATTTATTTCGATGATTTAATTGGTCAACTATATATGATGTTAAGTCTACGATAGCGTCTACAGTACATTTCCCTTGTCTGAGTCCGTACTTTGAGTCTGATAATATTTTATATTTGTTAATTTAAGCTAACAATCTATTATTAATTAATTTTTCTAATATTTTTAACAGACCTTAAGAGGCGACAGAAGTCAACCTGCTTGGTGGTAGGGTTTCACCTAAAAGATTATATTATCAGTATTATTATTAAGTTATTAATATTATTACTGGTGTTATTATCTTTCCGTAAAGCCTGCCTGGCTAGTTACCACTCTCCTGCTTGAGTCAGCCGCCAAACGAAACGAAACGCCGTCGTGTTCCGGCTGGGGGCTTGAGAGCCAGTTCTTTCTTTTTTACCTTCTTCTAATTTCCTGGCCGACAACACATTAGTGATACCGTTGGTTTTGCTGATTGTCATGGGCGACGGTGACCACTTACCATCAGGTGGCTTGTCTGCTCGTTTGTCGGCTATTAACATAAAAAAAAACGATGAAACTGTTTAAGACTGTTTTAAGAAAGAAGAAGTTGCTACAAAAATCAATTCGTGTTATATTCATAGAACCTTGAGAGATAATTAAAACAATAAAGCGATTGATGACAGATGCAGAGAAAATGTGGCTGATAGCTGATAATAATTTTTCACTTTAGTAAAAGGAGGTATTTTAAATCTGTAGTTCTTAGTGATGACAGGTGGAAAAAGTTACGTAATATAATGACGGAAGGCTGCACAAGTTAGCTATGACGCAGGAAAACTTTTTATATTACAGCTCGTGTCGTCGTCGTACGTCGTTGGTGGACGGAAAGCGTTTTAACGATATTGGACAACGCCGAAAATGTGATGTGTACAAATAGCCTGAAAACATCGTTTATAATGTCAACACTTCAGCCGCTTCAAATAGATAATCTGTTAAGCATAATTTTGTTAGCTAACACAATTATTGTATTGAAAGTATACTTCGTTAAAAACACTTGCGAAAGATCTGTCATATTTTTATTTTCGCAAAACAAATCGAATGAAAATTAGAATAATGTTTTTTTTTAAATGAAAATTGTTTTTTTTTTAAATCTATTTTATACATTAGACGTTACTCCCCATATTTAAATAGATATATCAGTGTGGACCAGTAACTTAACCTAAAGAGGTTATATAAACGTGTTTTTATATACCTATTAATTTTTAAAATAAAATTCTACCCTTTCGCCACCACACAACTTGCCGTAGCATTAGCAGTAAATCGTAACTATGACATAATCTTATATGTATTTGTTCTGTATTGTACTTACGTGATTTTGGAGTTACAAACATGGTATTCTATACTAGTTAATTTTTCTGTCGAGGTTAAACACACTCCATAATTGTCTCACAGTTGGGCTCAGGGCCTATCTCACAATAAGAAGAGTTAAGAATGTAATGCGTCACGCTGGTCAACTGCTCATTGGCAGAGTTCATATTCCTTTGAGAACTTTATGGAGAACGCTCATGTTGACAGGTTTCGTCACGCTGTTTTCTTTAACCGAAGCAAGGATTAATTAATTTGTAATACGCACGTAATTTCAAAAATTAAAGGCACGTGTATGATTAGAATAACGTTCAAACCACTAGCCTACCAATAATGTTATAACAATAATACAAAGTAGGTATACAATGTTAGACATCACAAAATTTTCACCGCGGATGGGATTCAAATCTACGACCTCCTCCATATGTACCGGAGATGCCCAATTCCAACTAAGCGATATTGTATAGAAAAATTTTCTAACACAGTAAGTGTTCAAGAAACAAAAAAAAACATAGTATGCACTTAATAATTTTAAACTAAAGTATATTGTAGCCTAGCGTACCATCGTGAAATGCGTCATAACCATTTCAAAGCAGTAGTCAATAAAACGAATAGCCATATCCATCTAAGTCACGATTGGAGTAGGTAGGTGTACTCGTTTATTGTATTTTCTTGGTTTCTGATTGTAATTAAAATAACAAAGCGTTCAATCTATACAATTGTGTGTTGCCTAATTGTACTCCATAAGAATGAGGCCGGTCACCTCATTTAGATCTATTAAATGTATAATTTAGTGTTATAAATGATATAAAAGAAACAATAAAGTTTCCTTAAAATAATATTTTCTATCGCATAAAGACTTGAATAAACTTTCCGTACTAGGAGTTCCTATACATAATTTTTACAATACCAGCTAGTGATATTTCGATGTTCATTTGGATTTGATAATCAATAAATCAAGTTTTGAGTAACCACCAAAAGTTTTCTGCTTCGTACATTATAATTCTGAGTGAACGTTATAAAAACTATTTGTGAGTTTTTTGGCCCTTCGCGGAGCGTCTATGATACTGTTTTTGTTATCGCTTTCGATATTGCGGGGAAAATGAGCCGAAGACCTTGGATTGTCACGAACAGCCGGTGAGGAGTGACACAGTGAGGAGATAAATTATACGAAAGTGCTTACTGAGTCCGTCTAATGATATGCTTGAGTTACGTAAATTTGTCACATCAAGACAGGGGGAAGTTCCATATTAATAATAATTTAAGTTCCAAAGATAATTATCATAAATGTTTTTGCAGTTACAGCCGGTAGACAAGTAGACCGGCCACGTAAGAGGAAGATGTCACTTGGATTGTAAAGAGGCTTACATGGAGTAAGCCTTAGGCTATGTTCATGGTGCACCTTGACCGACGAGGCAACGGCGTCCGTTCCCTTCTGTTGGAGATTGTTGAGTTCTCTACCACGCAATTCAATCTTTACAAAACTTATGTATGGTGACAGGATCTCCTTTTTTATAGAATCAGCTGTAAATTGTTTTAAGATAAGCAGATCTCCGTCGTCCTCTAGCGTATGTCCATGGAAGGCGGTGGTCATCCTCAGATGGTCTGTTATTTCCTGTGTTGTCAAAGAAACATTAAAAAAAAAATTGTCACACATCATATCACATGTAACAACACGACATAGTCCTGTCTTGGATGATGTACATTACAATCATAACGTAGTTATTGACGCCAGGTGGTGGTAGCACAAGGAAATTTCACTAAATTATATTTTACTTGAATTTAAAACACAACGACCCATAATGTACATACAATATACAATAATATGATCGCAGAACTGTATATTTTTATACAGTTCGTTTGCCCGATGCCCTTGTAGTAACGTTTTACGATAAGCAATGAATGTAGAATGGTTTTATTGGTACATACTTCAGCTTGCCCGTCTGTGGTAGTGCTAGTAGTATTTGTACTCCCGTTATTTCATTGTGTTTATTAAAGTTTAGATGTGCGTATAGCCACGATCCACATGTCCGGTCCCGCACTATCCCTATTATTTGCCTTTTAAAACAGGCTGGAGATACTGTATCCTGGTCCCGAGCTTTACGAGAGTCTAACGCCTCGCATTGTGGTATGACACCCGAGCAAAGCAGTGGGACAATTACGGGTTGTAATTATGAAGGTGATACCTACTGAAGATCATAAAAATTTTAGTACAATCACCAATGCTGCTGGAATGCGTATTATTTTTCAATCGTTTTAATATTATATATAAAAAATTACGGTACAAAATCTAAATTACTGCAAAAACTTTTCATCGTTGAGTTCAAGTCAATCTACCTTGATCGTGATGCACCCTGCTGAACAACGGACGAGATTATAGCGAATGGTTCCTCCTGTTAGAGGTATTGGAATCTGTTTCAATCAATTTAATGTCGACAGTAGCCGTGCGTGGCGGTAGGATTATTCTATGCACCTGGTTAGCTACCATCCTGCCTCTAGAATCAACCGTGATTTTTTTATGTGTTTTAATTGAGCTGTTGGAGAGTCAGAGATGAGTTCTGCTTTCATCTTTCTCAACAATGAGTCGGTACTCACTTACCATCCGATGGCCGGTCTCCTAGTAAGCTATTATTAACGCATAAAGAGTATGAAAATATGCCGGGTGGTCTAAAAGACAAAGAAAGAAGGCAGAATTTATTTTGTTATAAGTAATCTTCGGTCTCTGTACCGATAAAAAAGCTTACGTAATGTATATATTTTTTTTTTAAATATTAAAATAAATAGATTTGTTTTCCTTACTGTGATTGTTCAAATATGTATCGTGCTTTTAACAGTTGAATGAAGAATATAATTACAGTTATAAGTACATATTTGTAGAACGAAACTTACGCTGAAAATATACATTTAGCTGAAGTGGCTGCGGGCGGGACACACAGGAAAATCGATGGCCGTTGGGGCGGAACGGTTCTCGAATGGCGACCACGCACCGGACGACGGTCAGTAGGTAGACGATCCGGTGAAGGTCGTGGGTAGGCACTGGCCGATCGTCGTGGAGATCCTTGGCGGTGGCCTACGCCCAGCTCTGGGCGTTGCCCGGTTGAGATATTGATGATGATAGTTTTTCAAACAGTTGGACGACGGTCAGTTTGAGATTTCTATATGTTCTCAAGTGTGTGTGAAATCTACTAATTCGCTCAAAATGTGTGTGACTTTTTTGGATTGTCTCAGTCTGATCATATCTGGACGATATTGGCTTTTCCTAGTTTTCTTTCAGTATCAATGACAAGTAGACATTGTAAGTTTTTACAATTATTTTATTTGTGGCTAAGATTACATGTTGTAACTCGACAACGCTAGTTGATTGTAAAATCTTTCAACGTTAAAGTTCTTATAGTACATCGCGCCATAATAATACCTATTTTTTAAGCGCTGTTCCAATGAAAGGTTGACCTCATTTCTTTAGAAATAAGGCTTTATGTTATTTAAGTTTTTTTTACGTTTAAATTTTTGAACAATTAAAATGATGAATTTTAACCATTTTATAACATATAATTGGCTAACCTAACCTAACCTAATTTAAATAATTTAAAAATACATTAGATACATTTTGTAATAAAATTATCTCAATATTTTGTTTATACTTTATGATGTAAGGTAGGTACGAATATATTAGTACATGTTTAAAATGAGTATATAAAATATTCAAAGAGTCAACTAAGAATGCGGTACTCGTAGTAATCATGAGATGCGCTCATATTAATATGAAGTAAAACATATATTATACTATAAAATCTATGATAACATTGTAATTGATCGCTTTCTGTACATGAAGGGTATATGAGAAAAACTATTATTAGGGACCTTTTTTTAATGCCATGGAACCCAAACAATGGCTGTTAGAATTTGTGTCTGTTTGTCTGTGTGCGTTTGTGCGCGCTAATCTCTGAAATAGCTGAACTGATTTCGTTATGGTTTTCACTAATGTACACATTCCTTAAACAATGTAGGTGCTGTTTCTAAGAGTAAGGCGTAGTTCTTCTGAAGCGAAACGAAGGCGATAGAACTTGTGGCGATGTACTAGAGTAACATGAAAGAGCGATCTTCTTTATTATTATTTTACAACGTTTTTGTTGACTTTAACATAGAGTTAAAAGTAAGAACTGAAATAAGTAGCTATGTCAGACTATACCAATTTTTAATAACATAGTATGTATATCTTGTAGAATCAGCGGTGGAATTTCAAGCACTTTGACGTTCGTGATAATGCAACTTCTATAGTGATTTTTATTGATCTTCGTTACGTAGAAATATTTTTCATGACTTGTTCTTTGTCTTAACTATGCAGGTGGATGTAAAAGGTCTCTTTCATCCTTGAGGTTAGTCGATCTCTTAATTAGGAAGGAAGATGTAAAGGGTTCTTTCCATTCTTCAGTTCAGTTCATTAACATTGAGTTCATCCGGTCTCTTAAATAAGAACGTGGATTTAAGGGGTCCTTTCATCCTTAAGTTTAGCCAGTTTCATAATTAAGAAGGATAACGTATAGGGTGCGTGACATCATTGAGTTCAATTGGTCACTCAATTAAGAAGGTAATGTAAAGGGTTCCTTTCATCCTTGAGTTCAGCCTGGCTTCCTGTGAACGTGATGCACCCGGTAGAACAATGACAAGGGGTACGATCCCTTCTTTTGTAGGTGGCTAGGCTCTATATTACCCATGCGATTATGCGGTTATTGGCCAAGTGAATTGGCGAAGTGACAGATGTTCTGATGACGTCCCATTACCTTCTGCAATACGGCTTCTGCATGTATCGGGATCTATAATTGTCCCATGACTAGGCTAGACTCATAATGAGACGGAATAAGGCTATATGTTGCCTGTGGCTTCACACATTTAAAACTATGGAGAACTCTGGTGTGTAGATTTTCCCCACGAGGTTTGCCTTCACCGAAGCAAATGTTACTAAATTCCTATTACGATTCATTTGAAAATTTAGAGGTGCATGCAAAATGGAGAGTTCTCCGTAATATTTTTAAATGTATTTGGGAGAGGAGACCAGAGTCCTACAGGGGGAGCTATGGGTTGCAGACACCGGTAACATAAATTGTTAATCGGGCTGCCCATGTAACACCAATAAGCTAAAACCATAAAACATAACCAACTTCACAACTCATATCTTTGTTTTCTTACTCACTGCACATTTTCTCCTTTATTCTTCCTTAGAGGAAGCACTCGCGTGAGCGGAATTGTTAAATAGCCGTCCATCCGTTTGTTGAATGAAGTGGCCTATTGCAAGTATAAAGGTCTTTCGTAACATTGTTTTATATTTAACTGCACTGAACCACTACTAGTACAATGTAAGCATTGTTTGTATATCAATAATTTTGATTTATTAGGGTCATTACACTATTTACATTAATTTTAGAGTTATTCCATTGAGTATATATTCTTTGACTTTGATCCGTTAGTAATACGCTGCACAAGTCTATAATCAAACAATTTTATAACTGAAAAACAGGTTCAGTGATTGATTTGGGGTATAATTGCCAATCTGTGTTGATGACATATAACAGGTCCTGTCGTTGCTAGATCATTGAGTTTTTAATCACGTTATCTTCACGAACGTGATCAACCTCCCATCAGCAACAGCAAATGTCAGAAGTATCGGCGCTTAAGAAATTTTGCCATTGACGCTTACCCATCCAAATACCGATCGCACATGCAGTTGCTTAACTCAGTCTATCGATTGTCAGGTAATTGTTAAACATAAATGAATAGAGGCTTTTATTTTATTAGAAACCTAGCGTGAGAAAAGTTGTTGAGTGGTACGACTTATGAGTTTACCACTGCTACGCCACTGCTAGGCCACTGCTATGCTCAGTTTCATTTGGTTATGTGTGGGTATGTGTGGGTATCAAAAAACAATAGACGGCAGTCAGCGGCATTACTGGAATGTTTCCTTTTCCATATCATAAAATAAAAAATATATATAACGCAAGCCACTCGTACAAGAATAAAAAACGTTCTATCAACAACCATTCCAAATCAAAAAAGCTGTGTCAACGCAATAACAGATGTTTTTGTCGTACGATTCTAATATCTAACCTACATATATATTAGTTACAGCATAAAAATGTTATTTCTATGTTTTATGTCCTTGCCCACTTCGCTAGGGATTGCAACACCTACACGGAAATTAGTTTCGATAGTTTAGTTCTTATATCATTATTATATTTGACATAATGTTCTATTCGAAATTTCATTCTAACTATGGCCCATAAATGTTTCAACAAAATCCATTTAATAGTTTCGGAACTGGATAAAAAATTCTTGTTATTCTACTTATTATAATAATTTATTGTATAACTTGGATATTATATTACAGAACTACAATATACTCAGCGAGCGATATGTACATACATACATGCTGCTTCTCACGACTGAAATAGAACGCGCCAGTACTTGTCCGCTAACAACCGCGGAGATTTATCTGGGATACTTGTTGAGATTAGGGATGTTATTGATATGAAATTTGGGATCTGGATATGGATAGGGATATATGAATAATATTTTACCGGTTTCGGTTACGGTTACGGATAAGAATTTATTTCGGATTATCCGATAATTACGACTTGGACAAAAACAACACAATACAGCGGTAACAGTAAACACATAACAATAACAATTTAACTTTATTTCTAGTTAGTATATAGTATTGTAATCACAGAAAAAAAACAATAGCCTTAAAAATTAAGTAATTAAAACTGTCTAATATGAGTACGACGCGGCTATTGTATCGGCTCGGCCGGCGAAAATTTGTATTTAATTTAGACTCTGCCGCTATTCGAAATCATTCGAAACTTTTTATCAGATTCGGTTACGGTTTCGAATTTATTTTTATTTCAGATATCCGATCGTTTCGGATATCCTATAGTTTCGGATATCAGATAGTTTCAGATATCCGATAGTTTCGGATATGGTTACGGTGTTCCATAACATCCCTGGTTGCGATATCTTACCTTACCTACCTACCTTACCTAAACATTTTTTATGTAACTACACGTTCTGTCACTGTCACTCCACTGAAGAATGTCACGCACTAGCGCCATCTAGTCCCTTAACTATATAAAACCCAGTAAGAACGTTTTTAAGTTTCGTTCAAAGTTCAACAGTTGTGCGGTGTAATACCTATTGCTGTAGTTCGTAAAAATCTAAAATAAAGCATATGGCGTTTCATAAATCCTGTCAAGTTACGGTTTTTCGTGATATGTTACAAGGAGATGCTTTCAGGTGGAATCATAAACCAACTTTGATGTATATGTCATGTACGAATATATTCGCGTTAGAAGACTTTTGCTCTTTCTTCTTGTAAATATATTTGTGGAATGATATTCGCTTAACGTTTGACTTATGTGAATAAAATTGGAATGATTTACATTACTTACATTACAAAATAATACATTATCACAGTCTGTCACATTATCACTTATCACTTAGTTTTCGCTAGAAAAGGCTGGTCGACACTACACTTATACACTAGTAAGACATTTTCAGCACGGCAGAGTTATGATCTGATATAAAATAACGAAATAAATAATTATTTTAATGTGCCCAAATGCTATAGAAGTTTCGGGTAAAAAGTGTTTGACCCTGCACGTCCCGCGCGCGTGATTCGTCTCAGTTGGCCGACTGTATAAAAGTTTGTTAATATGCCATTACTATCACAATGACAAAGGCCAAGCTAAGTAAGCTGATTAAGTACAGTTTGCGAGAATTCACACACTTTCGAGAACATTAAAGAGAACTTTCAGCTATGTTCCTATGTTTGTGAATTTTTTCATGAGCCGAAGACGTCCCAACCAAAATCGTTTAAAACCAAAACAATTTCCAGACCAAAGTGCAAAACACATGGGTTTACTGCTCAAATTACATAATTAAAGATCGCTTATTACAGATACGTTATTTCCGACTGATTTATTTGTTCTGGGTCTTATTTTTCCCAATTTTCTCGCTATTAACAGTTCCACTGTTCGTTACAATCTCTATCTCAATAAACAAGATTGTTTACGAAAACGATTTCTGCCAAATAAGACATGGCGCGGGACGCAGCTAATTTATCGCAAAGTTTCATTTAATGATAAACCCTTGTAACTGTATTTTGTGTTAGATATAATCACTTATTATTGTGCGTCTACTAAATAAGACTTTCTACCAAAAGCGTGATTGATCCGCTGCCAACTTTGAAACAGAAATATACCACTTATACAGTACCGCTTCCGACATGATTTAACGACTACTATTTAATTAAAACCGGGACCAACAGCCTAATATGACCTCCAAAGCATGGAAGCGCTCAATAAAATTTGCCACTAATGCTCACTTATCAAATTACGGTCGATCATTGGAACACACGGTGTCGGGCTACGGGCGCGTCTCTTTAAACGTCACCACTATGAAAGTATCGCCTGAATTACATTGAATGACTATCATTGATCAATGATTTTTTATGTATAATAATGTCGTATAATAATAAAACCCAACCGACGTCATGATCGTTCCTTTAATCCATGTCATACCACGTCAAACCGAAAGAATCCTTTATGCCACGCGATTGATGTCGGCTCAGTTTTCCTCCGTCGCGCGTGTCTGATGTTCAATAAGAATTGGGTATTTGTACTCATAATGGACATTGTTAGGGAAAGTTTTAGACTACGGAAACTGCTCACGTCTCAATTGGACTTGCGTGATATAGGGTTCCGTACTGTTATTGTATCCAACAACATTTTCCATTTATTGTAGAAATGTGTAATGTTAACATGAATTGGGGAAATAAAATCTAATGTGATAGATCGACAAACGAGGGTGAGCCTTTAAGGATATCGATTTTTCATCTGATGTGTGGCACTGTTTTAACCTTATAACTCGTTTTTTTACCTTGTTTAAATTACATTTTGCTATACGAAAAAGCAGAATGGAATCTTGGTCTTGTCTTTATATTGTTTTTATTGTCTCGATTAACATGTATTTACTATTATCATACGCTTCTACTACCATTCCTTCGTTACGTGATTTGAATCCACTCTTTTCCACTCTAGGGAAGGACAGAAATGTTCCAGACATTACTTGAATATGGTTACATAACTTAAAATGTTTATTAAACATGAAACTGTTAGGTAAATATTTTGAATAAATAAAAAATAATTACGTGAGTACTTATTTGGCTTATGGAATTTTTAAGTAACTTGAGTTCGACCAAAAGTTTCATTCTTCAACAAGTCACCGAATCACAACAAAGGGAAAAATTAAGATTAAATCATTATCATAAAATCCTAGATTAATCATAAAAAGGATTTTTTATTTTGTATTTTTTTCGTAAAATTATGTAGGTGATAAGTTTGGTCGGTGAATGGTGCAAGTACTTTGCATTTTGGAACTTTATATCAAGCTGGGGTTTTGTGTTAGGAGCCGTACATGAAATATACTGAAGCATGTGGGAAATTATCAAAAAAGTGTAGCGACCAAAAGTCCTATTAGAATTTATAATTATTTAGTCTACTCTTTATTACTGTAATTTTATATGCAACTTAAGTCTACTACTTCTATTTAATTCTACTACTCGACTAAATTTCTAAATAAATAATACGTCGCTTCTACAAATCCTGTATCCGTTTGTTTGTGCGATAAGAAACAGACATCAAACATAATGTCTAATATTCAAGTAGGTGCATGAGAATTATTTAATAAACAATCCATACATTTCATCTGTGAAACTTCTACTTTTAGAACGCTTTAAATTAAATATGCTGGACTATTAGATGTTTTTCTTTAATTGTCTACGTTTAAATGTTTTGAAATTGGGTTTATGTGAAAGACAATAATGCGAAAAACTGGTAAAATCATATTATTATGTCAGTCTGTATCTGACAAACGAGCAGACGTTACCTGATGGTAAGTAGTCAGAGCCGCGTATCGACGTAGGTAACAACGGAGTACCACTTTGTCGATCGAGAGGAAAGCGAGAAGCGCGCGTTTAATAACTTACTCGCAGTTATGACATGTACAACATGTTTAAATATTTCAAGATTAATTGTAGAAGAAAGCTGATATTTAGACAGCTAGATAAATTACCATGCATAAGGGCCGTGGATAAACTAAACTGGTAAACTTGGATGGTGAAGTCCAGCCATACCCAACAGGAGGGACTTTGCGTCAAATATTATATTGTCACTCAGTAGGATGCACCATGGTAAGAGAAGGTTGGCTTGGACACAAAGATGAATTGAATCCTGTGAACGGTTAAGTTTGTTAAAATAAGTTAACATTTTGTTTGCATATGAATTTTTTACTCGATTATACTGCACCTTGCATATGTTCATCAATGCAAGGTTATACAACAATTTTCAGGTAGTTATATTTCGCGAGTATTAAAAGATACAAGTCTAAAATCTTGGAACGCACTTACTTATTTATGCTCTAAGTTCCCCTTAGAGATTTTTATTACAGGGGTAGCTTTTTACCTCCCCAAAATGTTCAACGTAAAGATCCTTTTTTTGTACATACTATCAACAACACAAACAAATGTAAAAATATAGGAAAAAAAAGTGATTGTCACAATCGGGAGTACTCGTTATAGTCACAACCACTGTTACTCATATTTATCACACGTTTTATAAATATATCATGTCAAGCCTGTTAACGTAAATCTTGGTGAAACGTTATATGTATTGGTGAGAACCGCATGAAAATTTGTGCAGTAATTAATGAGGTTATCGCGATCAGTAACAAACAACACTTTTTTTGTAGTGAGGATATTGGGAAAAAACTCCATCTTGGATCTAGCGTCAGTTTCGTATATTAACTTGAGCGTTTATAATAAGTATGAAATTATGCGGAATCCCTGATATTACGTGAACAAGCTTTGTAAACCGTCTGCGAACCCTTTTGGAATATGAGCGACATGTTTTTCAAAATGATAAGGGTATCATTTTCTTGTGCCATTTTACGAGTTTACATTGACTGACGCATAACGTCTTCACGACCCCTAACTATTACTGGATTATTCTACTGCTGGGATCGAGATAGTCGGGTATTAAGACGTATTAAGGGCTTCATGATGCTGGCCAAATACACATTATCGAATTGAGACAAATTTGATAAATATATGTATTATTATATATTTTATTATTCTCAGTTTGTATCACGAAGTTTTCTTTCGCCCAAGCAAATGATGATTAATTTATAATATGCGCATATATTTGAAAAAATTGGTGTGCATGCAAGATTCGAACCTGATTCGGCGGACATTTGAACCATTAGCCTACCACTGCTTTATATCCTAATGTGGCATGTTGATGTCGCGGTAGTGAAGGCGCGCCGGTAAAAAGGCGCCATCTTGTGAAAAACTTCAGTACTCTTGAATTACTTTTAGATTGGTTATTTAATTGTAACGAATTAAAATATTATTGTATAAATTAATTAATTATTATATTGAAATTTTGATATAGCTATAAGAATGAAAAATATAGTTAAACTTATTTTTAATTTTGATTTATATTCATCACTTCCGTTTTAAAACTAGAGCCAACTATCGTTTCTCTAGCTGAATATTTATGCTTCATTATATTTGCAACCGTCGCTTTGAAGACGTCTCTAGTGAATAAAAGTGGAATTGTGTTGTGTTGTGATACTTAATAAAGTGAAATTTATAATTGGTTATTGGTTTTGTTCTCCGACGATAGAAGTCTGCGACCACGCTCCGAGATACACCTTGACATAGGATTCTTACTTGAAACACACACTTGAGTAAAAGATTTTTCTTCCATATTGCAACTTAAGCTCGCTAACTCTGAGACACGTTTCTGTAACGATTGTACGCATATAAAGGTATTTCTTGTTGCAGATTGTACCAACTAGCCTAATCCTGAGATATTCTCATGCATCGTGCCGTTCGTTTTGGTCAAATGGTTTTAATATCTTACGAGTCAGTCAAAAACTAGTTAAGGAGATTGATTTAGTTTTGTAACTTCCTCGCTGTTACAAATATGTGTGTACAGTGTATTTCTAACCAAATATTATCATTAAGGTAGGGTAAGACGCTGACATCATAATGTTTCAAGATTGTAGAAATTAGAAATACGAAGACAGGAATAGCTAATTACCTAAAAGTTTACGACTGTACCAAAAGATAAAATTATGTGCCTTAAGATTTTGGAGCTATATCGCTCACGTATACCTTGGTGTTATGATAATGGCAGCGAGACGAGGACTCATATAGAAGCTCTGTCGTAAAGGTTTCAGCATACATTTTTAGTATAACAGTACTCACGATAGGGATTACATATTCACAATAGTACATTGTTTATCGATATATCCTAGTTTGTCCTTATACTACTAAACTTTCCGTAATGATTTTATACATAATCGGTGGTACTACTGTTAATAACTGTGTGCTTCGAGACGTTTGGACCGATTGAGTAAATAGAGACGGTGGATATTTATAATCTGATCCGGTAGATGGAGCTGTATTCAAGTTTCATCCAATTTCATATTTGTAAACTACAACCACAAACAGTTTTGATGGACACATAAAACCTTTGATACCAATTGTTATTACTACACAATTGTCGTTTAGTTATATAGGAAATCTACGCGCGGCATAAGAACCACTTACTCTTGGATTGGACACTAACTTCACCATCAATCCGAGTACGCTCCAGGTCTAATCAACTACGAAGGCAGTTCTTGCACAGCAGTGCAGTGCAATATCCTGCAGCGACCGCTAATTGGCCGAAGTCATGTGCGAAGTAGTATTAAGAAAAAAATCGTATTACAAAATTTTTTACGCAGTAATTGTATTATATGATGTATTTTTATAATAAAGGACAACTTAAACTTCGATTACCGTTACATCGTATAAATTTGCATCAGGAGGTAATATTCGTCAAGGACAAGAATGTCACGGTTCTTGATGTAGTAAATATGCTTCAACGTGAAATCCATATTTCCATTAAGTGCTGTTCCGTAAAAATTGCCGATATTATGAAATATTATTAAACAATGAGTAATTTAATTTGAATTGTTAGGTACAGTAAGAAAATAATCCATATATGTTGCTTCAATGACAAAATATTAATTATCTAGTTGTTGTATCGACTTGATATTTTCCTTGAATGATATAGAGGACAAGACTGATCGAAGAATATAAAAGTTTATTGATGTAAGTTAAGTATTGAAGTATATTCGTTCTGACACCTCTCTTACATTAATCCAATCTTACCGTGAAAGATTCGACTTTGATTTAAATTACTTGCTTGTGAAAGCAGAGGATCCTATAATTTCGAGTGCTTTTAAATTAATTAACTATGCCTAATCCTAGGCTTAAACCTTTAAAAGTAGTTTATCTATTAACTAGTATCTATATTTTGTTATATACACAAAATAATCAATAGCCTCTATAATTATTTATTTTATTTTAACCCTTAAATTCTTTTTAATCCTTAAAAGTCTTTTTGATATTCCTATTATACAGGATATTATAACTTTTCTTCTTTATCATACTAGTCCAAAAGTTTGTTAATAGATGGCGTTAATAGAAAATATCTGTACATTTAATAAAATTCTAACCGATCGCTTTCTGCACATTAAGGATAAATGAGAAAAACTATTATTAGGGGCCTTTATTAACGCAATAGAACCCAAAACAATATTTTTTAGAATTTTGTCTGTTTGTTCACGCTAATCTTGGCTGAACCGATATCTTAACGGTTTCACTAATGTATCGCAGTAAGCATCCCTTAATATTTAAAGTTCGTTTCATTGCAATCCGTCCATAAATAAAAAGGTTAAAAAGAGAAAAATCCAACCCTAAAACATTGAAAACCGAGCATGTCATCTTTTGTACCTGCGATGATGTCATGCAAGATTTATCGTGATGTGCATTACGTAAACAGAACCGTCGTTGGGTTTAAACAATTGACAATAGCACAATTTGGTATTTTTATGATTTTACCGTCAGGATTGGCCACCGACGCGTTTGACAATGACGTTTATTGGATAAACTACAGCACAGCACGGTAGTTAGTGCGTGGCACGAATTTTGTACATACTCGGGCAAAATCATGTAGAGATTTCTAACGTGCTACATATTTTAAAGTAACCTTAGTTACCAAATGTATACAATAAATTGTACAATTATACAATTATAAGCAAGCAATAATGCGCAAGCTCTGAATTACAAATATCGATGAACAAATTTTATTTATCCTAATATGATATTGAAATTTGGATTTCTTGTGAACTTGGAACAAATCGCATTGTATGTGCTATCGATAAAGAGTTTACATAAAATTAACTGAAATTTTTTGAGCTAGCTATTTGTAAGGATTTCATTCACATAATGATCGATAAGACTAAACGTTGTCAAAATCGTTCGACGAGGTTTAATAACTTGACTTTCGGGTACGCCATTAATCAATCATATTAATTATCCGTGTTGGTGTACTACACCGAAACACTTCTGCTGCTGTCTGCATAGCTATAACTCATACATGCAATTATTTTGACTGCTAAAAATTTGGCGTGGCGTTAAATTCGTCCATTGTAATTAAATTTCAATATTTTTAATAAACGAAAGCAATATATATAATGAAATAAATACCTAATTTCTATGTAACATTGTTCACAAAGTGTGACTTTTTCACGGTCAAAAGGTCACGTCCTTCGTACGTAAAACGTATATTTCGTCACTAAGCCCGGGACTTACGAATGGACGTGTCCAACGGGATAGTGTAAGCAAATGTGTCTAGTAATTTCAGAGTCATCAGGTCAAAGTTCGTCGAGTAAACTCTGTATCAAATTGTGGGTAATAATTTGTTTCTAAACGTTATTATTACCGTAAGGATTTTGTTTGTATCACCTAACTTCAAATAATAGTATATATATGTGTTGTATATGCATCATAGGAATGTATAATAGCATAGTAGACTTTGAGGATAGGAAATTCCATGTCATACTAATTGCTCCTTCGATGTTACGGGATTATCTTTTGAAGATATTCTCTCAGCCTGAATGATTTTCTCTGCTTATTTAGTTGAGATAATATTTAATAAAAATGTTTAGGAAATAAATTGAGTAACTTTTCTTTGTAATTTACCGTGTAGGTACATCAGTCATCATTGAATCAGCACCCGGAGTAGATGACCGCGTATATTATTATAGTGTCATCGGGAATTGCTAAATGACATATTCGTGTTAAATCGATTCTCATTTCCTTTACTACTCATTTCCTTATCGTACCTACGGTAGTAATCGATTTGTCAACGGGGAATCTTATTGTCCGCTTCAAGAATAAAGTAATTTTGTGACCCAAATACAGTTTAAACTTCATTTTTAAATTAAATTACAGTACACTAATTCAATTATATTTAATAAAAATATCTAATTACAAAATAATATTTGTGGTGAAAGGGGCTCGGTGGAATACAGGGGCTTCTTGAATATTAATGGGATCTGATTATGAGTCAAATTTAATCTGTGCTGATATCATGTTCTAGATGACGACTGAGAAATTGCGACAATGACGTCATGTTACTTTCATTAATAGTGTTACTTCACTACGCTGTTGCATTGCACTGAGGATTATTATTTAATTCCTAATACCTTTCAAAAAAATTGCCAGTAAATTGATTAATTGCTTCCTTCTTGGCTTACATCGTGTTGTCGAGAGCCCTAATGTACCGTAATGGATATTTGATATCTATGAGGAGCGATGAACACTTACAAGGAGGTGTAGTTAAGTTGTACTTATCACCAGGTATCTATTATGTATGTAGCATGTCAGTTTGCTGCGTTCACACAATCAAGTAATTTTCCACAACCTTGGACATACTTATTTACAAATGAACAAGTATTTTGACTAAGGTATAATTATTAACTAAATATAACAGTTGCCTTGACTTTCCCTAGTGAAGCAATTGCATTATTGTTATGCGTTCAACGTGTTTCATTAATACCGAAGTACCATTAAGGTCCAATTAATTAGGAATGTGTAACGATTGTGGTCACTGATATGTCGAGTCACAGTGGCATATGCTTTGCGTAACAAGCCATTTGTCACTAACGCGTAATTGTATAGGTGTACACTATTGGTGCACACACATTGTAGGTACTTATAAATGAGCGTGAAGTAGTAGGTACAGAGTAGGTGTGTGTGCAGACGTGGCTTGCAGAGGCAATTGATGGAATAAATTCTGCAGTGGGACAAGCTCATAGGTTGTTGCTAAATGAGGTTGTTCTCGGTAAAAAATGTCAACAGCACTATTATTAGGCACTACTGCTTTGTAGCTTAACTACGAGACTTGAAGTTACACAAATGCAAACAGTTTCAATCACTGGATTACACTGATTAATTCTCAATTATGATGTAGTTTTTATACACGTGCTACTTACCATAGGGCAAAGTAGTCTGCGGAGAATGTATCACTGTGAGTTTGATTTGAATTTTATATTTATTGTGACGTTTAAAAAACGATTTCAGTTATATGACATTTATATTTTTTTATTTACTTTTATTTACTTTAAATAAATCAAGTGTAAATTATATGTTGAGTTGCTGATGTATATTTAGATTGATATCTAGGTACTGTAGTTAATAAAATATGAAACAACACAGAACGTCTGTCACTAAATTGAATCCCGTGTTATTAAACTACTAAGTCAAGCTTACCCAATGATCGATATCTCGTAAGTTTGGTTTATATTGCTAAAATTTTCTATGAAAAATAACAAATTCTTTTAACGTGGACGGGTAACAACGGGACGGGTAACCCGGGACGGGACGGGACGGTGGACGGGTGGTCCACGGGTAAACGTGGACGGGTTATCCAACTGCGATAATACTGAGATGGCATACCAGTAAATACTTATATATAACTATATACTATAGTAATACGCACAGGTAGGTATAGGCCGCAGGTTACCATATAGTCGAAGTAAATGAATAAATAAACAATATTTACTGATTAAGTCTCTAAATGCGTCTAAGAACAGTGTTCGGAGATTTCTGTGTCAGAACAAGCCTTTTTGCATTTGGTTGCGATATATGTAAATCGGAAGCGGCATTTTCCAAGTCACTATCCTCAAGTCCTACACGTCTAATAATGTTTATATTTCCCCTTCATTTGCAGTATGAAATTACCAATTAATTTATTTTAAATCAACGCAATCTTTAAGGTTTTTCTACAAGATTATTTCACCGGAATTTTTCAGATCACCATTTTCATTATTATGAAATTTTGACGATACTGGTAGTTGATTAGATAAGAACAAAATGGTTATATGAGAATCTGGTTTTTCATGCACTATGTGAACTTTATAATTAATAAGGATCTATGGTCCCGACTCCCATTTAGACTATATTACTGTAGACTGTGATCCGCTGATGCGAAATGAGTGCATGTGCTATTGACTGAAGATTTGCAGCCAGATGTACAACTTTAAAAGATCATCCTCCGTTTCCTTGGACGGCAACGCGTAGACAATATCTTAAATGCTACGGACGTCCATGAGCGGCGTTCACCACGTACCATCACAGAGCTAGATTGTTCGTTTTTCAGCAATATACAAGTTGCGCGGTCACGTAATTCACCTTTACTTCCAGTTGTTTGAACGCGTAAGATGAAACTTAAACATTTACTTTGTAAGTAGGTATTGCTGGAGAGTTACGGTCTTAATCCTACTTTCGTATCATATTTTTCGCTATTTTATGTTTAGTCTTAATAGTCACTTCATTGTTGTCATCAGTGTGTATCAGTGCACTAGACATAGGCCTATCCATGCGCATAATCACCCAAATAGATAGTGGTGGTAACAGAAATATATTGATGTACTCAAATGTACATATATTAATATCACACAAACAAATTATTATTCAATTAATCATAATTAAGAAAAAAATTAATAGGTTTATAGAACAAAACCTTAATTAACATCTAATTATTAATTCGTAATTACCATCTAAATGTTTTAAAGTATTACCAGTAATGACTCTACGAGTATGACTCAGTGGTTAATAATTCTCCTGCAAAAAGTTTTGAGTCGATTATCGGATAAGGATAGTATTTCTATAAAATTTGTTTGCGGAAGTTGAATGTTGTTTCGTGCCAATTGAAACACAAGGCATGGTTGAGTGGGAATGTTAATGTGTGTGTTTATTGATCGGTCGATTGCCTAAATTGACATTGATACAGTAACAAAGATTTAAACTTCACTATGAGAACTGGCAGGTACATACATTAGTGAGCCTTTGTGGACTTCGCTTATACTATATATCAGATTTACGGATACTCAGAAATAATATTCTTGTGTCTTGAAGGTTCTGATTGTAAGAGACTTTATAATAACAGTAACTGAAGAAATCTTAAGCTAACTTGAGCGACTACAAAACTTAAGATTCAGATTTATTTTTGGTATTAGAAATTTCGACCATATTTCTCATCTCCTTAAGGATTTCAAGTGGCTCCCACTACGTTTTCACAGAAACACTGGAATTTCATGTCTGTTTTTTAAGTTTCTTCGCTGCACCTCTACCCCGTGTTACCTGCGAGAGGGTTTTTCTTTCGCTCGTCTTTCCTTAGGTCCGTTCAGAACCCACCTAAAAAACGACCTCAAATTCCCTTCGCATAAATGTTGTGTTTACGCTTACTCCTTCACGGTTTACGTAGTAAGGCTTTGGAATTCGCTCCCGTCCAACATACGGGACTCGAGAACTATTTCTGTTTTCAAGAGAAGAGTAAGGGAACAAAATCTATCTTTATAAGAGCGAATATAGTTATAAATATGTAATGTTAGGGTATTTTAATTATATCATATGTATTATATATTTGTCTGTATACAAGTTATAAATTTATACTTCTATCTTCTACCTCTCAATTTGATGTCTCCAGTCGCAGGTCTGCTGGAAGAAATTTCTTAAGAAATAAGCAGTACCTTTGTAAATTTTTTAAGATCATTAATGTTACACTTTGCCAAGTATGTGTGTACATGAATAAATAAATAAATAAAGTTGTATTAATCTATAGGCACTAGATTATTACTGTAGCGCAAAAAATGGCTGAAACATCTTTTGAATAAGTACAGCTGTACTTATTACAATAGCCAGTAAAAGGACTATTAATAGCAAGGTCAATTTCTTTTGTTTGAGCCTGTGTTTTAATTTAAAGTAACTGAAAGAGAAATGAAATTGTTGCCAATTGTCGTTTGTTGAACACACAACAAAAACATATACAACAACCTCGTAAGGATTTTTTCATTTATATGCGAGGTCTAAGGAATTTGTTGGATAAAAATGTTTTTATTACAATATCAATTTGTCTCTTGCAATTGTGCCAATGTCTTATGTGCAGCATACGAATAGAATTAGTCATGACAAATTATCCATAGTAATCTAATTCCTTTATATTTGATTATATTTAATTATATAATTATTATTTAATTACGAAGAGCAATCAAGCAGTTCCTATTAATTGCTTGCGATATTCATAGTAATAAATATGTGCTAGTTTTTTGTTTTACCAATATTGACCTTGACGATCTGTATACTTCTGTAGTAAATGCGCATGGATATCATATAGGATATCAGTAAAAAAATTATAATACTAAATAATGTGAAATGTCAAAGGTACTTACTTGTATATGATTCCATAGTTGCCCTGATTTGTCAGTGACAACCATATTCTCCGTGTTGATGGAATCGAATTTGCCAGAAAAAAAGTTTGGTTCATCAATATTGTAATGTGTGTGACGTGTGATGTGAGCCGCATATTTCTTTATATTTTTCACTGAAACATACTAAATCTATGTTTTACACAATGGCGTATTATTGAATATTACTGGTAGATACGAGATAACCGTTGGGGAAGGAAGGTTCTCGAATGGCGACCACGTCTTGGCAAACGGCAACGGATTGCGGGCATCCGCTAGTTTCAGAGGGCCGATGGATCCTACTAACCTAGTATCCTACAGTATGTATGACTAGTATCCTAGAGGTTCCCAATAATTTTTATTGCGTACCGCTTCAAGAACAATCTCGATTAGACGTACAGAGGTACGTCTATAAGAGTATAGGAGGAAAACTTCATACAATTGCATACTAATATTCTAAATTCTGTATGTGTCTAATAATAAAATCTGTTTGTCTGTTACCTTTACACGTCTAAATTCAAATTCATTTAATCATATAGGTATTCTGTATTTTTGGTGTAGGTATTGTGTAGGTGTATGTGTATTTTGTAGGTGTCTGTAATTTTTTTGCTTCTACCACCGTTTCAAAAAGGTGTTTAACATCGAGGAGAAAAAACGGCGAAAGAAACTCCTCAGAACATCTTTTAAACAACATATGGTTATTACAAAAGTTTAAACCTGTACGGAACTGGTTCCGACACTATTATTTCCAGGCATCCTTGTCATTAATGTATTCATCTATATTATAATATCCTTTGCCTATAAGTTGTATTTTAATGCGTCGTTTAAAAGTTCCAATAGGCAACTCGCGTATCAACTCAGTAATCTTATTGTAAAAACGATCTCCAAGCCCCATAAAGGAACGCTGAACCTTTTGAAGACGATATGAAGATGTAAACATGTCTAAACTGAACATCGGATATGTTTTATTACAAGAAAATATCTCATTTCTACAGGATAATTGGATAAAATGTTGGTGAACTGAACTATGGGTACACATCTCATGCAAAATCTCTTTAAGATTATAAAATAAAATTAAAAAAAATAAAAAAAAAATTAATTATTAAAATTAATAATTAATTAATTTAATTAAATTAATTATTTATTTAATAAAATAAAATTAAAATAATTATTTTAATTATCTTTAAAATAAAATTCTAATAATAACGAAAATAACAAACGTTTATTTAATTTCAATGTGAGAAATTTGCATTTGCTTCTATCTTTTTAATTTAATTCCATCGATTTTAAATTTAATATAGCCGGGCGTCTTGCGTCATGAAATTTCGCGTACGCCTGAGGGTATAAATTCTATTACTGATTAGGAAACACCGTCTTGAAGTATATCGTTGCAAATTAGTTTTTGTTGAACAATCCCTTATTGTCCATGAAAAGAAGCAGGACCTTCAGGTGTATTTCAGAAAAATGTATTACTAGACATTTTTCAGTAGATTTGCCGAAAAAAATTCTTGATATGCATGTAACAAAGTTGTGGAAGAAGAACTTAATTATGATTTTAAAATACGATTAATTTGAATTATGTAACAAGTCTTCGATACTTCCTCTACCTACTCAAAGGTATAGGTGGATATCAATTTTATTTAGGAATATGCTTGACAATAAAATTGTTATAAGAATCAATCTAGAACACTAATATTACAGTGTGCCTGTGTGTGTACCTGTCTGCCTTTGTCTAATATTACTAAACATAATTGCATAGTCATATTAGATTCAGTTTTTTAATACAAGCTACTTTAAGACAACTTGTTTATTCGTTTTGTTTTCTATGATTAAAATACTCAAAAGGGTACCTAAGAAGTTACTGTGTTCACCTACCACTGAGAACACTGTAATTTAAAAAATAGAACATTAAACGTGACGAAGACGTCACGTCGGTAACGAATTATTTTTTGTGCAATTTAAACGCTGAAACAATGGCTTGTAGATCGTTTTCGTGACTAATAGGTTTATGTGCTATGCGTAGGTCGTCGGTGCCTGCAATGAATACAATAGCAATGATCGGACGCTCTGTTTCTTGCGACAAGGTGACGATTATAAATTTTAACGCGGTCAATTTGCTGAGGAACTTTAATTTTCTTTACGCCTTAGCATGGAGCAAATTGTCGTTGGAATTCTTAAAACGTTTAGTGTTATTGTTAAAGAATATAATTATTAAATAAGATTTCATGATTAAGGTTTTGTTATAGTTGTCATTCTGTTGACAGATACTACAATTTGTATACGTACAGGAACTCCCGCGATAACGGTTGCCATATCAAGACATCTTCGCCTTAGCCTGCGTTGCGTGCACATGGAAGCTACATACTACCCAAAGATTGGAAGACTTCGATCCGATCAAATTCCGGTACTCCTATGTATTAAGGATCCCTGTTGGTATTCGGTCACTTTCTTCCCCCGGTGAATAATGTATATTTTTTCGATCAGTAAGGAATCGAGATTTTAACGTATAATTATAAACTTACTCATCAAGGGCAAATAAGGAGTGATGCGTAATGAAAATAATGACTCGTTAGTCATTATTATTGAGATAAATACATTTCGTTCAATCGTCTTTATCGAATATATCAAAGCCAATTGTAATTATTGCAATAATTATTGAAAGGATTGTTTACGTACAAAATAGTATTACACATATTATGTATGATAGAAGATACCAGTTTTATGGACATATAATTGCTTACCGCGCGCACCCGGATCTCACGAATGTCTAGAATTTTCTGAAGTTGTGATTTAATGGCATCTTATTTATTTTACTTTACTTTTGAAGAGACAACCATACTTCGTTAAATAAATTTATCCATGTCCTTAGTAATGGAAATAAATTGTTTACATTGACAAAATCGTATTCTTACCGCTTGTAAGTCACAGAAATTTTGAGATATTTTTAGTTCTCATTCCACTTGTGATTCAGCATTCATTAGCGACTATTAAGAACAAATAATACACATTTGTTTCGTTGTAGGAGTTACTGAGCTGAAACTAATTACACCAGCTACCGACCGACCTCCATTTACCAGATGTTTTTCATCGCTTCCAATCAATTATTTTCTGTTGACACTTATCCAATGACACAGCCTATCCATTTTCATTGGTTTATTTTGAAAATAATGTATTACTCTAAAAATACCAGTTATTAATCGCTCAACTTTATAGTCCCAGTACGAAAAGTGCTATTGAACTAACCACAAACAGTTTTATTGACACTTTTATTGTAGAACAGCCGTTCATACGGTCATTTAAATAGTAGAGAAATCTCTCACAATCGACCTTGTAATTCGTCATACCTTGACGGCTGTACATGATTAACCTGCAGACAGCCTGTTTCGTAACATACAAGCGCATCCTAGTTATCGGGTCCCAGACTGTGACAAATTTCCAATCTTTGATGCCTTTCTGGTACTCCACAGACTTGGGCGTCTTCCTATCGTCTTGCAGCCTCGGCTCCTCACTCCAGAGACTCACGTCGACATCATCCTCTGTCATTTTCTGTGTGTTGTAGTCATGAATGTGGTTCCTTAGAAACGATTGGGCAATATAGCAATAAATTGTCACGGTTTCCGTCAACTCTTCGTCTTCGATTCGCAGCCAGCACTGATCGGCACGGTCGTTTCGGTTCGGCAGCTCGAACGGCACCGGGAACATCGCGTAGGGCCTTATTTGTTTAGCAATATTTTCACCACAAAATACTTTACAAGGCGACACCAGAGCAGTGATTGTTATCAGAGTTCTGAATAACATTTTAAAATGTGCTGCTACGCCGATGGCATTATTGTAACTAACCGAGCGTAAGGTGACTTTGTGTCGCTACGGACAAACCTGAGGAAGAGTGAATTGTCTGTGACTTCGCGAGAGTGAATATAGACTTAAATGTATTGTTAAATAAAATATAGCTTCATTGTTCCATTGGTGTACACGGTGCGGCGAAAAGGCGACTGTTACCTCAGCCTTATCTGTAAGGTAATTTGATGTTTTAATATCTTATTTAATATCTTACAAACAGTTGAAGTCTAAATATTAGAATTCATTACTTCCCTTGGTAACTGATAACTGAAACATAACATTTTAATTTTTCTTGTATATTTAAGGATAACATCATTATAAAAAAAAACCTTAAATCACCATATGTTGTACTGGATGTTGGGAAGAGAGATAGTTCAATTTTTAATATTAAAAAATCATTGTAGATGCTAAAAAGTTACTTACGAAACATGGTATTGTGATTAATGTAGATGAGATTACTTTCAATGTGTACCATATATTATCAATAGTATAGAGAATAATTTTAAGTCTCAGTATTAGCGATCATAATTCTAACATAGTACCTAAATAATAAGAACTTTAATATATACATATTAAAATTAAGAATGATTGAAAAATACATTCAACAATGCCAGTAATCCATTGTAAATAGTTTTTTTTTTAATAAAAATTGTAAATTTTACGAAATAGAACCTAGTAGTACTATCGATATACCTACTATTAGTATATACTAATAAAACAGTAACGATGTACATTGTTTTTTTTTAATGTAGTTGCTTTAAATTAGGTACTACATAATATGACCCGAACACAATATTTTTTAAGAATTTTTTTCTGACTGTATGTAACTCAATAACTCTTAAATATAATGAACCGATTTTAATAAAATTTGGTATGATGGTAACTTATCATTAGGTTCGCAATTAAAAATACCTTATAGACCTCTTAAGGTGCTGCCACACTGCTGCGATAATGATTTAAAAAAATATTGAATTTTTGGTATAAGATAAAGTATCTTTATCTTCAGAACTCATAGTTAGATTCTCAACATATCTAAAAAGGACTAACTCCAAGCCATTACTTATATAATAAAAAAGAAAAATCAAATTTGGTTCATATACAACGGAGTTGTGGTTGTACGTACATAAAATTGTATACATACGAACATAGGACCTCCTTCATTTTTGAAGACAGTCGATTGATACCCCCTTTGCAGCCGTTTGTTCGACGTCAATAATGGATTTATGTTTTTATAGGATAAAGCCTACAAAATTTTAATTCGGAATGAATATTACATTAAATAAATAAAAGGTATAATATAAGATATACATTAATATAAGTTATTTGAAAACAAATTCAAATTAAAAAAAAAATAATAATTCAGTTATTCTGTAAATACATTTATGTGATATGATACGTAACCAAATTATGCCAATTTCTTGTATCAGGATTGTAAGTATCACTTTTCTGCGTGTACATATTTTTCATAAATACTAAATTACTCTAAATTTATTTACTGGACACGGTAATAAAATGAATGTGCAAAAAGTGGGCTGACTATGTATTAAATAATGAATCATTAACTATGAAACAATGAACTGTTTTTTTAGGTGTTACCTTAAAAAGTCAAATTCAATGGGGCGCCCATATATCGGTTCTCGCAGGTAAACTGAGTAAATCTGTTAGAAAGATAAAATAGTTTGCGGATGAAGAGAAAGCTAGACTTGTTCCTTTTGTCTATTTTCTTAGTCTTATGTCTTATAGTATCCTCATGTCGGGTGAATCAGCTGACATTGATTGAATACTTGTATTGCAAAAAAGAAAAATTAGAGCTTTAAAGTGACGTGAGACTTTACGGGAAAAAATGAAAGGTGTACTCGCCGTGGCATAATAATAACACATAATAATGATTTAGTATTTATACGAAATTTTTTTTTGTTTCACACAAGATCATTTCAAATACAAGAAGAAAAATTATACACAAAATCGTGAAATAAGAAATAGGCATAATTTGGTTACGTCTTCATATTGCCTTGAAAAGGTTTAGTGTTTTGTAGGAGGTTCGATGTCAGTTTTTATAAAAGGTTTCAAAGTTTATGTGTAATATACCTATTGAAACTTTTTATCAATGATTTAAAACATAGATTGTAGGTAAAGGTTATAGATGAATATATGATGACAAGCACGCCTGGAAATAACAGTGCATTCTGCGCAAAATAAAACTTAGTGTAATTGTTATATCTTGATTTAAAATATTTGCTGAGGAGATTTTTCGCTGTTTGTTCTCCTCAATGTTAAGACACCTTTTCGGAACAGTAGTAAAAGCAACAAATGACGCACATAAGTGTATTTACAGAATACCTAAATGAATATATGATTTTGATTTTTATTGTTTTAAAAAAATGAAACCTACATAGTTAAAATTTAAATAGAATAATTTTTGAATAGAAGATTTATAAACTATATATATGATATATATTCCATTGGAATAGAAGAAAAGTATCAAACACATTCGCTCTATAAAATGTAAATTCACAAGGAATCTTGAATATGGCTATTATACACAAAAATAATTTTTCAAATCCGATTGGTACTTCCAGAGTTTAGCGCGTTAAAACAGGCAAACTATTCAACAATATTATGTTAGTAAAGTTAAATTCATAACAGAGTTTTTAATGAATGAATAAATAAATAATGATTAAAAAATTATGCAACGTATTTAGGTAAAAATAAATACGGAAAAATGTTCTCAGTTATGTATGGTGGCGATTGCCGTGAAAAAATAAATAATTGATCTCAAAAGATTCAAAAAAAGTTAGACAATTTTGAGAATCATATTTTTTGCACAGAAAGTTTCATGGTTTAGACTAATATTAGGGACCCACTATGTAAAATAATGCGGAAATCTGTGTGATGACAGAGAATCAATTTTTCGGTACAAGCATCTTCATCATTTGCCGTTCATCTGCCGATGAACTTTACGTATATTTTCAGTTTTTAATTAAATTATGTTAAATTAATATTTATAATTCAATTTGCGTCAAACTTAAATGACCACGCGGACTCAGTCGCGTGTGACAACTATTATTATAGTAAATTGTATGCACTAGTAATAGTAAAGAAGTTGTTTTATAAATAAAGCCACCCATTTCGTACCTCAAATTTGTCCCAGGCTAACTTCATAACTTATTACTATCTATATCTATTATAAATCTTTATAATATAATCTTTATAAAAGAAGTGACAGAACTTTCGGAAAGGCTGGATTGGAATGATGTTCTTCGTCACCGAAGGAATAAATTATAGGTAATTTGTACTGGATGTGTGTAGCATACGAACTTGGATTGTCTACGCGGGTATTCAAACCAATAGTTTGTTTATCATTCATTGTCACCGAAATTTACAGTTAATTATTGGAATTGTCAGTTGCTGTTCCAGTTTTTATTAATAGTGATTCTAAATCGTTCACCTTAACCTTTGACTCACTTATATCAGCGCTTGTTCGAACATAACAGAAAAGCGCGTAGCACGTCAGATATTCTCGGAATAGCGTCATAAAGTATAATGTGATCTAAATAAAACGCATATCAGTCGTACGAGAGGCGCTCGTGCGTTCGCTACTAATGGCGAAAAAAATATTATTCCTGTGTATGGTGCTCGTGTTTTTCACTGTCAAGTACGTAGAATGTGGTAGATTTTCCTTTGGAAAATGGGGACGATCTTCATCTTCAAGAAGCAGTAAACCTTCATATCATTCTTCGTCGTCGAACTCTCGTCATGGATATGGGAGTCACAGCTACCCATCATCTTCGTCAGGTTTATCTGGAAACTTTGGATCAGCAAACAAGTATCCTGGATCGTCAACTGGATTATCTGGTGATCGACATGGAGGTTACAGCTATCCATCATCTTCGTCAGGTTTGTCCGGAAACTTTGGAACAGGGAACAAGTATCCTCCATCGTTAAGTGGATTATCTGGTGATGGACATGGAGGTCACAGTTATCCACCATCTTCGTCAGGCTCACCTGGAAACTTTGGAACAGGGAACAAGTATCCTCCATCGTTAAGTGGATTATCTGGTGACGGACATGGAGGTCACAGTTATTCATCATCTTCGTCAGGTTTGTCCGGAAACTTTGGAACAGGGAACAAGTATCCTCCATCGTTAAGTGGATTATCTGGTGATAGACATGGAGGTCACAGTTATCCACCATCTTCGTCAGGCTCACCTGGAAACTTTGGAACAGGAAACAAGTATCCTCCATCGTTAAGTGGATTATCTGGTGATGGACATGGAGGTCACAGTTATCCATCATCTTCGTCAGGTTTGTCCGGAAAGTTTGGAACAAATACATTGTCTGGATCAGGATTTTCATCCTCCGTATCAGGGAATAAATATCCACCATCATCAAGTGGATTATCAGGTACTGGGGCTGGACTCTCAGTATCTACCCCTAACAAGTATTCACCAGCTTTACCTGTATCACCTGTGTTATTTGGTGAATCTTCCTCGCGTAAACATGACTTAACTGGAGCAAGCAATCCACACTTTCCAGTTCATCCGTCTGTCGTCTCCTCTGGATCAAGACCATATAGTCATAACACTTACCACCACAGTCCTCATAGCTCCTCCAGGATATTTAACTATCCTCCAACTTACTACTCTTCACCTCAGTACGTTTACATAAATGAATATAGAAATTCAGGCAGTCGTTTTAGTAATATCTTAACGGGATTAGCATTATACAACTTATTCCAATCTCAAACGCATCATCACCATGACCACTATTATTATGACGACTATTATAGAAGAAGATATTCGTCAGAAAGCAGTTACAAAGCTAATAATAAAATCAATAATGAGGCTGTTTGCGCATTTAGGATTAAAGAAAATGACAATATTGAGGTGTTAAAAATACCTTGTGAAATCGTGTCTACATTTACTGAAAAATATAATACCACACGGCACTCAACTGAGCGACATAATAATACAGTTTGTGCATCAAATACTACAGTTGTAAATAATTCTGCACCTAGTGTATTATCTAATACTACTGTAGTCAATTCTACGATCGCAACGGCAATTGTTAGTAATTCTACATCTTGCTCATTAGTTTTGAATGCAACTGATCCTTTAGGTGTCACAGGACCCCCGATTAACGCATCAAATAACATGGAATGTTCAGTAGAAATCACAACAAAACAGACTCTTTTACGCCGAATGGTAGATTGTAAAACACTTATAGAATATTCAAAGATGCCAGAACCTAAGAAAGAAGACTTGCTTCCTAAGAAAGAAAATATTTTACTGCCTGCAAAAAGTAAATTAAAATCCTGGATTGCTAATCCACCATGGTGGATGTCATTATTTATTTCAGTGTAAGAAATAATACAGTAAGAATATTAATACTTAGTAACGTAAGATATATAGGGGATATATATAGGACCTGTTATTTTTTTTTGTTATTTTTGATGTTGTAAGCAAATTTGTGAAAGTTCTATGAATAGTATTTTTTATTGCTGGAAACTGTAAGAATTTTTACTGCTGATGCCATTGCATTATAAATTAAATTATTGCGCACAGTTACCCATTGGGCATGCATTTATATAAAAGTGTCTAATATTTGTTTGCATTATAATATAATTTTTTGTACAATTTATGCTTTGTTTTGAACTTACGATACGATACGAGCATCGAGATCTTTTATTTCTACAGGTAAGATTTATTTGAAACTGTTACGTAGTTATAATGATTAGTTTAATATTGTGCCATGAAACTGATCTGATTATGAGAGAACAAGTTTTGGCAATTAATGGATTTTTGTTTTTTTTTCTCTGTTCTACAGTCTACGTTAAGCATAATAACTGGGTTCTATAGGTGATATCGGGATCTCGAAGGTGGATATATCACATTCAAAATCGTTACTAGTTGAATTTGAAGTCGAGCCCCAAACGATTCAATTTTAAGAGTTCTGTTATATTTTTTTATTGATAATGGAGGTGTAGTATTGGTGCATGTTAAAATTAAAACAATATTATCACATGTAGGTAAAATTTAATGCAATTAATAGTACATATAATAAGTGTAGTAAAAATTATTTTGGTTTTTAGCGTATTCTGTTTCATCAAGTCAAATTTTATTATTTTACCTGAAATTAATCATTATGTTATCAGGAATTATAAATAAATATGAATATATAAAATAATAAAATGCTTACTTTGATTATTTGTAATTTTAAAAACCTATAATTATTAGTCAGCAACAATGAGAGGTTTATTCTGTGATTATTTGTTTGGATTTTAATGATCTTTTTACAATACTTTAGACTTTATACTAAGTTGAGGCCCTAGATTATAATTATGTAAATGATTATGTATATAAAAAAATATGATAATTATGTAAAAGTTCGTAAACATAAAATTAATTTTTATTTAATCTGAGAAAAGGAAGAGATAGTGGAGGATTCAATTCAGCATTAGCGAAGGATTGAATCTTCATTGTAGAGGTTTACGTTGTAGAGTATTACGGCACAAGTTATTTCAATTTGTGCATATGATTAATTTGTATGAGTAGGTAGTCTTGTTACTGCACTCTGCCTACTATTCATGTTATATGTACTATGTATAATGTACTATTCAATATATGTCAATAGTAAACAAACGACCAAATGGGCTACCTTATGGAAAATTGCTCTCACCGCCTTTGGATACTATCCATAGGTCAATATATAACAGTCCTGTTGCCATGGAATTTAGAATTAAACATTGAGAGATGTTGCTTTAGGATTATAATTCGCCACAAGCTTTCTTGTCTTATTATTATTGGCCATTAACTCAATTCCTTCTCCCTCATGGGTATCGTACTTAGAATCTTCCCACATATAGAACTGGCTACATCCATGAGTAACGACCTTATCACTACAAACTACAAATAATACTACAACTTTTGCTCGGAATATAAAATTTATTTTATTTATAATTGTATGCCTCACAATACACATTAATATGACAAATTATTCGTCGTGTACGATTAACGTATTATTTCACCCAATGTTTGGCCATAACACAAAGTAACAGCTATGATTCACGAATATTCATGAACCATGAATGAAGTGAAGCTAGCTTCGTCTACATTAGCAATCAAAGTCGTTGTATGATTATTAGCGTTATTCGCTAGACTGCCATACCTCCATTTTGTGCTCCACTTGTAACATTTGGAAATCGCCGGACCACAGCGTCATGGTTTCAGTATATTTATTGTAATTTAATTTAGTTGATTAGTAAGGCATCTCCTCCTTTGTGTTGTTCTACTCTGTAGTAAAAGTGTGTAGAAGAAGAAAGTCTTAACGTTCTATCAAAGAAACAGATCTCGTGACCGTAAAATTTCGTACACTGCTTAATGTTGCTACATTTCAAATTTTACTAAAACGCTTGGTGTTGTGTAAAATTATACGTTACAATATAAAATAATAAATTATAATCCCTTAATTAGTATTACGAAAGCATCGAAGCGGGGAAATGCCCGCCGGGTGGAAATACCCGCCGTATTTGCTTATTTTAAGACATAGGGAAAAGTAGGGTTTGAATGGTAATCATGTCCCGAAAACAAGGTTTACAAATATTTTTTTTATTTTTAAATTTTAATTGAATACTGTGTAATATACAACTTAGGACATAAATAGTTAAATTGACAATAAAATCAATATTTTAATATCATATTAAGACGACCCAATAGCCAAGTTGGTAGTGACCCTACCTGCCGATGCCGAGCGTGGGGTCCCGGGTTCGATTCCTGGCCGGGGCAGACATTTATGTGACAGATAAATGTTTGCTCTCGGGTCATGGGTGTTTGTAATGACATATTTGTGTTTGTCCATGCCAGCCGTAACATAGGGAATCTTAGTACGGGGGTGTGAGTGAGTAAACGTTTATTTAATTATTATTATTATATTAAATAAAATTAAACAAAGGTTAATTTTACACAAAGTCCTAGTTGTTACCTCAGACAGTTCAGAACAGCAGTGACGTGAAAGCGCTTCTATGTCTGGTCTCGCTAACGGTGACTAAATGCAACCGGCACTGCGCCCGCGCGTAACTGACAGCGCCTGCTCCTGTTCTTTACACAAAAAATTGTGTAGATTAAGTGTTCAAGTAACGCTATGTTCGTACTTGTAATCCGTAATTTGTTGTGATTTACATGTTGATACATATTTATAATAATAATAAACAGTAAAAATATGTAAAACCAAGTGAGTATGCAAAATTGTGTTTTACAAGTTAGTCGGATTGTAAATGGTGTTTAATATGATACACTGTTAACTTATTACAATATTAAAAAAATAAAGATATAGCTGGTATGATAAAAAAAAACAAGTCATAATTAAGGTGAACTATCCCAAACCAATAAAAAAGCAGTATTTTATAGCATTTATCTGCCTTGAAAAATGGAGTCATGTTCGTTCTGGCCTTCAATGTATTAAAATGTATTCCATTAAAGGTAAAATGAGGGCTGTGCGGTGTTCATACAGTCAGTTATGGAAATAATAGTTCCAGTAAAGTTTTGTATATGCCACCTGTATTTAAAGCAAAACTTATTCTATAGTCATTGGTGTAGCTATAACAGAGAAGTGTGTATCTGTGCAAAGATTAATTAGTGTTTCCCCTAACGCCTATCTCAGTCAATTAAAAATTACACAAACATGGAAGTATACGTTACGAAACATTAGTTATAGTAACTAATAAGTAGGTATTTTTAAATAAAATTGTGTAAGAAATTCGACTCGGTGAATCATTGAATCGAATATGCTCTGATACCCGAGTTGCACTTGCATATATATAAATAAATATTTTGGGGCACGGACATTCCGTGACGGATACAAAATGTAAACATACCACGAATATTTTCTTTTCACCTATACTAAGGTGCGGCCCTAAACTTTCCTCTTAATTACCCTCATGTGTCAATACACAAAATGAAATCTTTGTTTTCGAATATATTAAAAGATAGATAGATATTAAAAGAAATATAAACCTAATATCTTATTTCCGCAATAGTTTCTTATTCCGCAATTTTATTAATGGAATAAATGAAATGTAAAATGTATCTTCATTCGAAGTTTGTAAAGTTTAGCATGACAATACAGTAAATAAATAAAGCTGACTGAGATTTTTATTTTCAATACTGTAGACATTACAACCGACCAGCGTACATTCTCTAACTAATCTATTCTGTGGTAGTATTGTCTATGCAGTTTGTTCTTAATAGCTTTAATTTGAAAAGTTAGTTTAGTCTATGTTCATAGATTGTTATAATGGCGTGCATATGAATGATTATGGCTCATCTCATCTTAAGCATACAATAATACGGATTAATCACAGAGATGTTTTGAACTTCCGATAAATACGTCACATTACATGCAGTCTATACTTGCTATACCTCTCTAACAGGACGCGACGAGACGAACGATGCAGCAACCAGTTGGTTCGATATTGCTCCTCACTTCAGTTCAGTTAACTATGACTTGATCAGATCAGTCACTTCAGTCAGTGCTTTAGTCGCTTTAGTGCGCAGGAGTTTTTATATTTGTTCTAGTGAGTGTACTGTAATTAAGTGAAAGTCGTGCCACTTTACGAATATGGGTAAACTGTTATGCATTTTGTTTTGCGCATTGCTTGCGCTTTCATTAACTGACCCTATAATAGCGAAACGAAATTACGGAGGTGGTAGACACAGTTATCCGAAATCAGGTGGCCTTTCGGGTGGCGGCAGTCACTCGTATCCGTCCTCGGGAGGTTTGTCCGGAGGAGGTCATGGATATCCTTCGTCAGGAGGTAGCCACGGATACCCTTCGTCGGGCGGTAGTCACGGATACCCTTCATCTGGTGGCCTATCTGGCAACAGTCATGGCTATCCTAGCTCCGGAAGCAATCATGGCTATCCATCTTCGGGAGGTGGTTCCGCGTATCCATCTAATACACATCACTCACCTAGCCATAGCTATCCAGCTGGAAAAGGACTGTCCGGAAATACCAACACTGGACACACAACCAACGTCCATTACCATTATAACTACAATCCCCCGCAACAGATCAGGTACACCCCTACACACGGTGGACCTCCAGTGAGCTATCCCGTATACCACGGAACTCCTCCGACGTACGTGTATAAATATAAGGATTCCGGCAGCAAGTATGGTACATTGTTAGCTGGGTTGGCTCTTCTGAACCTTGGAACCGTTGCCGCCGGAGCGTACGCACTAAGTCATAGTCACTCGAATTATAAGCCTCAGCCAGGTGAAGTGTGCAAATTCGGAGTTAAAAAGGATAATGGCGATTACGAGGAAACTAAAATCGATTGTACATTAATTACAAGTTTCATTTTTCAAGAACAAGAGAAAACTCAACATAATAGCCCTACAAATACAACTATAACGACAACAACAGTAACAAATGTCACAATGGTGAACATGACCAATCCAGGTGCTGGTGAAGCAGCAAATACAGTCAAACCAAATCCTGTGTATGAGATGTATCCTAATGGTACATTAGTGCCTATTAATGTGACTGCTGTAAGTGGAACAACAAATGTGACAATGAATGCAACAAATGAGGCATCACCTGCAGGTAATACGATGACATCATCAGTGACAGTTACCACTACCAATACAACAATAACCAATGCTATTGATGTGAAGGGTAAGCCGATTGAAGTTACCCCGGGTATGCAATGTTATGTTATCCGGCATGCTCCATCAACAAACATGAAGAAAAGTGTACCTTGTGGTTTGTTGCAAACATATGCTGAAAAGTCCTTGAAGAAGAACTCCGCTTCTAGGAACATACCAGCATTTACAATATTGTCGGTTATATTTGCTGTATTCATTGTGTATTAGATATTAAGATTTGATTTTTATTCTGTTGTTAAAAGATGGTGTTAATTAATAAATATTTATATTATCATTCAGTGCATATAATGGATTAAAAATAGTTAAAAAAAATATGGCAATAATATGATAAACGAGTGTATTATGTTTCCTTCAATAATAATTATATATAAAATTTTCATTATTAGTCACACAATAATGTATTTTTACACATGTCAAAACACAATAATTTTCAGCTAGAATTAATTATATTTTTCTTCAATTTCAAGTTACATTGTAGACACAATTTATGTTATAAGAATTATACACATTAATTTAGTAAGATAAGTAATTATTTTCATGTTTGCTTCCTTCAAGAGTATTCCAAAGTAAAAATTTTGAAAAAAAAAATCATTCAAGAAAAACAACACTTATTGAATCAGAGGACATTATTGTTCTCTTAACATAGTAGGCTGAAATGAAATATTTTGTGCAATCTTTATCTAAAAACACTATTATATAAATATTTCTTAATGCTAATAAAATATCCAGTTCATTATTGTACTCCATTTTTGACAAAGTTACTTAACTAACTCAAATAAACTTATAAATGAAATAATCACTTAATGCTTTAATCACAGCAACAACTTTATTTATTTTCATTTCAAAGTCAATTGATTACAGATGAACTGGAATCTCAGCATAAGATGCGCACCAAAAATATTATTATAATATTGAGATCAAATTATATCTTTACAGCAACAACTTTATTTATTTTCATTTCAAAGTCAATTGATTACAGATGAACTGGAATCTCAGCATAAGATGCGCACCAAAAATATTATTATAATATTGAGATCAAATTATATCTTTACTTAATTGTGTGCAGATTATGTACTTAATAGTCTGATGTATGTGTGATATATTTTCTTTGATTAAATTGAATATTAAAGTTTGTTAAAAACATAATATTGTAGTATTACTTAAAAACATTGAGTTACATATATCCTCAAAGCACATTACATAATTACCACATAACTGTATTATAAGTTATATTTTATTAACATTTGTAGAAGATGCAATTTATTTCCAGTTTCCCTATGAGTCAATTTATCATTTCATAATTTTTTTAATATTCATTCAATGAAATTAAGTATTGGAATAATTGGAATAACAAAAAAGGAGTGGTACCTAATTAATTTTAATAGTAATATAAGGAAAAATTATACTTTACAGTAGTGATTTCCAAAGTAAACCGATCAGGGATAATGGAATTATATTTTTAATAATAAAATATTGTGTAAAAAATTAAAAACACGCTTTCGTAGAAACATGAACTAAAAAATAAAAAATAAATTACAGTTGGAAAAAACTAAAGAAATACGCTTTAGTAGCGAATGAAGTAAAAAATTGAAAATAATGTTAAAACAAAGAGTTTGTGATTACGAGAAAGAGTAAGAAAAAGAGATAAAGTAACTAACAGAAAAGTTAGCTTTCAGTTCAGTAGTTTCTTGAGCTTATTCGTTACAAACATACAAAAATAAAAAGGTTTCCTCTTTATAATATTAGTATAGATGCAATAAGTGTGTGTGCCAGGAAAAATAATTATGATTGGTCTTTTTTCATTGCAGTGATAATCTCAGTGTGCTGGGTAGCGGGTGCCGGTGTCGGTTTCCTGCCGCTGTTCGGGTGGCACAAGGGCGTGGATTCTGCACCGGGTTGCTACTTCGTCGAGGTGATGGACTACAACTACCTGCTGTTCCTCTACTTCGCCACAATCGTCACTCCCAGCGTTCTCCTTGCAGCTTTTTACACTCATATTTATCGAGTTGTTATTAAACAGGCAAGTATAAATTCTTTTTTGATTGACAAATCGTTTATTTGTACGGTTGTAGCTAGGGTTATCATGTTTCCGTTCTGTGTTGGAGATTCAGTTTGTTCAGATGTCCTTGGCCAATAAAAATTTATTAGCATGTAGCTCGTTTGCTGGCCGTTAATATAAAAATAGTCCACCCAGAATTAAGTAACAAGATGGCATATGGACTCGTGTTAATTCAAATTGTGTATCAAGTCCCTCACTACTGTATAGCCTCTACTATATGAATATGTGCTATTCCCATTAACTATGATGTGAGAGTCTTCAAGAGGAGAGTGAATAGGCTTTTATAACTCGGTGCGTTCAACATCTTTTCATCGCTACTTACCATCAGGTGGGATTGTTCTCAAGCATTCATTAATTTTATGTAAAAAAATAATACATTACATCTGTCAAATTGAAACACAGGTAAATTTAGCAGGTGAGGTTACCTAAAACTGCAGAAATTATCTCTTCTGCTTAGATGTCAGTGGTTGACTATAGTTGTAGTTCTAAGGAACGTTCTTCTAGTAATAAATCCCCGATTGTATGTCACAAAACAAAAAGCCAATTTATTATCCATTAACTTCAAAACGGAAACTTTAGATACCACGAAACTCCAGATATGAAGTACTATAGGTACTGGTAACATCACAGAAATCAAAGTCGATACCACGCACCAATTTTCCGAATTTTACTTTAGTTACTTTCTAACGTGCTGGTAGTAAGTCGTCACTTTATAATTATGAAAATGCCAATTGGTGCTATCATTAATTTAAAAAAAAACTATTTTACCAAACATTCATCAAGGGATTTACCTTCTACGTTGTTCACAATCATTAAATTGTGTGACGTAATTGTAGGTAAGAAGGAAATGAAAGGTACTTTTTTCGATGTTATCATACTATTTAGAGAACAAACGATAAGATTGCTACATCATATCCGTGCTCAAATTGTCCCATTTATCTCTAATGTGCTCGGATACGCTCTCAAAATCAAAGCAATAAAGGTCATGTTCAAACGAACCAAATGTAAGTAATTGGCTGAACATTAAATAAGTATAAGGCTCTTAAGGTAAAGTTCATAATAGGTGTATACGAATAAAGCAATTACAGCGCTATCAAAAACAGGGGCAATAAAAGCGTCGTTAATATGTTATCAAAATGTTTTATGTAATTAGCCGACAAACGAGCAGACGAGTCATCTGATGGTAAAAGGCTACTGTCGCCCATGGACATTAGTAACATCAATGGCATCACTGATGCGTTGTCGGCCAAGAAATAAAAAAAAGAAAGAAAGAAATTGTGTTCGTTTGAACAACCGAATATCATACTTACATTATATACACTTTACCTTTACCTTCTTATGCTTTTTTAACCGCTGCACATGGAACTCCTTAAAACGAAAGGCAACACCGCCGACTTGCTGGTTAAAGCAGGTGGAGAGACATTTTTTTGGCGAGTCTTGACACTGCAATGTACATTTCACGGTTGATTTTCGATGGAGGATGGTAGCTAGCCAGGCAGATTCGGAAGGTCGGGATTAAATTTGGTAGCAGAGTTCCTACATCTTCAACACAAGCGACATGGTCCTTATAACTTCATTATTGTCCAGCGGAGTGCAGCACAGGTAGGTGTGGTTGGCTTGTACTGGAATGGATGGAACCCCTAGAATTCAAGTTACGTTTTTACTAAAGCAGTACAACAGTGTAAAAAATTACATTGGTCTTTGCTTTTGACGTCGGAACAAAAGCCGACATCGACTAGACGTGTCGTAATCGCGGCGAGGTTGTCACATGATACAAAATGACAAATTATGGTGCAAGGGATGTTTGGTGAAAGGTTCGGAATTAAAGATGAAGTTGATTATTTATGTGTTTATTTGTGAACGAATATAACTTACTTGACTTTCGTAATGTGGGTTATAAAGGCATTTCGTACAATATATCCTCTGAAAATAAAATAAAGGGTACATTAACATAGAGCATTTATTCTTACATAAAGCTTAACAATCAATAGTAAACGTTGGGGCGTGACGACTAAATTTGTTGTTTGTTTGTTCGTAAAATAATAATTACACACATAAGATGCAGATACAATAAAATACAAAATTATAATTGAAAGAACACTTTAACTACTAGTATCTGTTTTTATACAAAATTATTTCTTCAAAATTTTGATTGTTGATAATCTTCGAAAGCGACTTTCAAATTTTATAATTTCATTGTACGGAATAGCTATCGAAATATATTATGTCAACCTTACGTATTATTGGGCGCAAACATGTATATAAACATACGTATATTTATTTTCAAAATGCACTGTAACATTAAGTGAAAATTAGCATATCAATAAGCACTGCCTAGACTTGTAAGTCAGAGTGAAAATCATTAAATATTCCATGTTTAGTATCTTTATCCTGTATTCTAAAGTTCTATAAAAATATCTCCCATTAGATTAATAGTTTCCTAGTTTTTAATTGTATCGAGGTCGTATCTACTCTATCATGGGAATTGCAGCGATAATGAAATTTGCTTTTAAGGTAGGTAGGCGTGGATGGATCATTTAAAATAGAGTGCAAAAGAAGGAAAGCTCTAGAACTCGAGATGCATGTTATATAAGCACATTTCGTTTAACATAACAACATTATATTAAGATACTAAGTATCGTATACGTTATTGTATTGTTTCTTTGAATATTTGTTGTCTCCAATTATCCGAACTGTATGCGTCGTGCGTCGTGCGTCATTCTGTATACC
The DNA here is from genome assembly GCA_003671415.1 of Megathymus violae. Lineage (NCBI taxonomy): Eukaryota > Metazoa > Arthropoda > Insecta > Lepidoptera > Hesperiidae > Megathymus > Megathymus violae. The sequence goes on from PDGT01000001.1 coordinate 13,763,739, forward strand.
AGTCGCTGTGGATTTTGCGCGACTGTATGCCGAGCGTGAACGTATTACTAGCAGTTTTAAGGACATCAGTATTATAATTACAAAACGTCAAGTTCATAATGTTTTGGATCCTGAGTGAAATAAAATTTTCTTTTTTTCTTTCTTTCTTTCTTTCATTCAATGTATATAATAAATTTTTATACGATTAAGTATATAATCACTACGCATGTAGTGTTCTTAAAGCAATTATTTTTCTTATTTTTATCGGTTGTTATGATCGTTTGTTGCCACCTATTGCAGTTTTTTACCTTCACCATAAGTCGAGCGGGAGAGAATGCCTTTAGGCGTTAAGTCCGCCTTTTATAATTACCTAATTTAAAGGTTTAGTCAAATTTTAATAAGTAAATAAATGTCACAAACATGTCAAATTAATGTAAACATTTGACATAAAAACTAGCCTATTTCCTCAGCATTGGATAAACATTACGAATGCCATTGATTAATTTATTAACTAATTTTTCGCTATTCGTTTGCAAATATTTTAAATGCTTCCACATGTTTACCTTTCTGATTAATGGTAAATTCAATGAACAGCCGTTCTATTTTTTCGTCAGATACTTCCACTGAACTCAAATTTATTTGAATATAAGTCGTTTACACAAGAATTACTCGACTAGATCTTTAGCTAGTGAACATAAATACATATTTACGATCAATGTAAGACAATAAGTATATATAACATAATGTGGAACTTTTTGAAATATAATTATTTAGCAACTATTCAATGTCTTATCCAATCAGAACTGTATAACTCAATGGCATAAATCAGGTCTTATTTTACCTCCATTAGTTGTTAATTTTTGGCAATAATTTTAAATCTGTTAATAATGTAATCTACATTTTAAATCTATTCCATTATTTTTAATCTCAATCTACGGTGTATTCAATACAATAAAGTTATTCTATTCGAAAACACAAAAGTTTAATCTCGTTACAACATACCTCGACCACCTTGATAATACCATCCCTAATTTCGCAATTTTTTTATTTATCTATATCAAGTTACCTCACTAAAAACTAGTAGTAGTAATACTAAATACCTTTCGTATTTTTTACTAGTACCTAGGTACTACCTAGGTATACTGTCTGTTGTTTAATTTAAAACTTCCTTTTTCCTTTTAATATACTTAAACTTATCAAAGGTTTCATTAAATTTTTTGCCATATTATTTTTATTAATATAATACGAGAGAGGGGAAACGTTTGTGTTACTTTTACAATAGCCAGTTTTTGTTTAATTCAATTATCAAGTTTTTCAAATCATTGTATATACTGCAGTTACCTGGAGAAATGTAATACCTTAAGGTACTTGAAACTTACGGCTCTTAATAAATTTTGTCAATCTCCTGCAGGGTGCAACATGGTCTCTCTCAGTTTTGCCTCTTTTTCCTTCGGTCTTTATACTATATGTAGTAGCGGCCCGCCCCGAGTGCGTTCGCATTCAACATTCATTAGGTATTATACATATAAACTCTAGATATTTGCCTTGCATATGTCCATCCGGAATAATATACCTTTCAAATGGTAAAAGAATTATTGAAACAAGTGTCCTGGCTTTGAAGATTACTTTCCGCATGTACACAAACTCACAAAATTTGCGCTCTCTTTTTATAATATTAATATACTTACTGGCAAGAACATTCAAGAAAGTTCGGCAGAAAACAATACAATCTGAAACAATGCGGGTTCAATAAAATCGATACATTTGCTGCGTGACTTACGTCACCGATTATCCTATTGGTTTGTATGGAATTTAGATTTGACGAGAAACGCGTAGAGATTTCTGGAAAACACGAGAACCGGTATAAATCTCTACTCATTTACGGTAAGGCCACCCGCGGGTCATTCGGTTCGTGAATATGAAGCGACGATTTCTCGACGAGCGAAACACCTACGATCAACGAGTGTGCGAGGCGACTGTGATTATTGACTATATAGTGTTTGAGTGAGCGTTTGTTAATAGTATACGGAATTATTTTGGCCTTTTAACAATTTAATAAAATGTTTGCGGAATTATTTCGGCCTTTTTCGAACTCATTAATCCTGACATGCAAAATATTCGTTTATGAATTCCATAGTAACAGGCTTTTAATATAAATGCTTTTTATACTTCACATAAAATACTACAAACAAGTCTTCAATCTATAAAGAAGGATGTCATAGGAGTGACATCCTCCATTAGTGCATTCTAATGTAGCGCGTGCCACCCGAATAGTGCCTCTATGGCTCGTTCCGACGCAAAAATGATGTTGATTAAATATGTTTTGTGGACGAACATGACCTGCTCGAATAACATTGATGTATGTAGAGAGGATTTATTATTAAAATAATGTTACAGAACACATACGAGTTACACTGCTAATAATGTGCTTTTCTCGGTCCCTTAATAGTATTATTTAACAATACCCTCTCTTAACAATGCCCTAATAACACAAATAAGTAGTTTTTTACAACTCTTCACGCTGCCCTTCAACTCTAAGAGATTTGAAAATGTCCATCACGTCACATGCCTCGCCCGATTGACCTGGGGCTGGAAATTTTATTAATTCAACACCAATAAATTACTCCACCCTAAGCATGAAAACTTTACTATTAAGAAACTATTTAGAAAAGAATTACTATTATTTAGAAACTATTTGAAATTATTTAGAAACTATTTAGAAAATATTTACTATTTAGAAAAGGATCGAGGTACGGCTGATGCCGGGGTTAGGCTTTTGAAGCACGACTTTGTAGTCTGGGAGGTATCTCAAAATCTAAGCTACAGCACTTATTTTAATAGTATCCTATTTAGATGCGTTCTCGTTATTCTGTAATAAAATGTCAGTTTGCCTTGACGATTTATTTGCCTTTCAATATATAATTATACGAAAAAGCACAACTTAAATGTAAGGATTACTGCAGACAGATAAGTAAATAAACAGCTCTGCAGATTTCTGTTTCCCTCAGTATAACATTAGTGTATACAATAAGTATAGTTTATAAAAGGCGTGCAAAGGGGTTTTTCGCTGTTTATTTTTCCTGCAAGATGTAGTATCATTTAACATAGATACAAAAGAAACTACATATAAGTCTAATAGTGATATTTGTATTGATCATAATAATTTGAATTTAGATGATGTAACATTTTGTTCCGAGGATACATTTTACGTTCGCAGAATGAATGTACGAGCGACGAATGAGTTTTTACGTTGCAGGTGAATATATATATTTTTTATGTTAATAGCCGACAAACGCGCAGACGAGCCATCTGATGGTAAGTGGTCACCGTCGCCCAAGGACATTAACAAGACCAAATGTATCACTGTTGCGTTGTCGGCCAGGAAATGAGAAGAAGGTAAGAAAGAATGTGTATATTGAAAAAGTTAAATTATTTTGTAATATTATTTCATCCCCTCCTATTCCATTCCGCGAACTTATAAACGCACCCTCGTATGTTTGGCAAAATTCGAAAACAATTTTTTTTTTATTTCGATTATCGATTCGTTACCGCTAACAAAATATAAGAACATTGTCTAAACCCTCACCTGTTGGGTTCATTCAGTTGATGAAAGAGTTTGTTAAAGTTATGCTAGTAGTCGATTTTCTAGTATTGTATAATAAGAGGCTTCGTGTTTGTACTTATCTATCTGTGAACATGTGGATGAAAAGAACCTTTCTCGATATACATGGTTCTTTTGTACTCAACGCGACCGGAATATTTGATGCCTATGCATAAATCTACCGACTTTTAATTGTTATTTAAAGTCTTAATTGGTTCACATTGTTATAAAAGTTTAAGGACCTCTAAGCTGTTAATTCGTTAGGTTACTTAATGGGTACCAATTACTGTTGATTTTAACCCACCGCAAGATGTACATTTCATCGTTGAGGAGGCTTGGAGCGTACCTAGTTCTACACATTGCTGGAGTGTGGATTGGTGGCAAGGTATTGATCAATGCAGGTTTACGTAGTTCGTATGACACTTGAAGGCCCAACACCAATAGTTTAGTTGCGATCGACAGTCGAACATTTTACGGTTACTTCCTGTTACTCATCGTTCCTACACTGTGAGCGCTTTGATTCATGTGTACCCATTAAAATTCAATTCATTTGATTATAATTTTTGTTGTTGTTGTTTGAATTTACCTCAAGGGAAACTCAATCAGAAATACCTATAAATTGCAAAGCACTTTGTCCTTATAGGCCCGTCCATTCAGTCAACAAGTCGACATAGTGACATCGTATCTCGTTCATATGTACGTAGTATGAGTTAAAAAAACGCGTAAGTAATGATTCAGTGTCTCCGAAAATTAAAAAATTTAGTAGAGGTAAATTAAATATTAAACTTTATGATCTATTGCTATTTATTTATTTTATTTAACCTTATTTTGTTTAACATACTATTGATATGGGAACGCATTTGCGCGACTCACTTGTCAGGTCGGTATGCGAGACTCGCGGAAAAATCATCAAGACCCAATAGTCTTTTACCCTTATCTTTGTAATGGAATTCCCCATTTTCTCTTCTTTGGAATGTCGTATTTGGTGTGTAAAATTTTTGCGTCATATTGCTTCGAGCAAAAATATTGTTTTCTCTTTAAGATTATACTAAAAATTTACACATAAGACTCCCATTCTAGTCCTCAAGAATAGCAATGATAGGCGACTGAGCTTACAAGGTAAAATAGATTTCTTATGCGAAGTATTTTTAAACTGTTCCGAAACATTATTCTAGTCTGTACGTATTCTCAAGGTTGATTGTTAGAGAATGCTATTTAGTATAAGTCAGAATTCGTGTAGATATCATTTGGAATAATAATGACGATATAAATAGAGAAGTGAAAAAAATCGATGTTTGTTTAGATAGTTATGATAAGTCTTCAGATCAAGGACGTTTTGAATTAAAACATGCTTATTAGAGGCGCAATGAACCCTAATTTGATTCAAAATCACTGATGCAAACATGAAATATTATGTTATGGTCTGAGCGTTGTGTTGTATTGTCAATATAATTTCAACACAGAAATATTCGATTCGAGTAAGTAATGTTTACTACAACTAATCTATTTCTACTCATGTACTATAATATTATGAAGAAAGTGCGAATTTTGTGTTTTTGTTTATGCGGAAGGTAATCTCCGGATACAAAGGGGCTGTATGTAGAATGTAATATACAGTATAATAATGAATTGTTGAACCCGAACGAAGTCGGGGTGGCCGCTAGTATTAAATAAAACTTGATAATTAGTGGAAACATGTTTTGTGATTTTTTTTAATGTAAATAACCGAAAAACGAGTACGAGCACACTTGATAAGTGATCACTTGTCCATGGTGTGGTGGTCCATAATAGACAATCGAACAGTTTATGAAACATGAACATTTCATGAAACCGCAGATCATTTAATGAAATTGTTTGTCCCATGATCGTACAGCGACTCAGGCGGCTAAGGGCAATGTTTAGCTTCATATTGTAACTATTCACTGGCTCACATCCGTGTGGGATGTTTCAATAGTTAAGTACCTGGTATTATTCCATGATATGAAACGCACCGGCGACAATGATACCTACCTATGATCATTACAATTATAGCTGTGTTGGGTTACAATTTATTATGAAAATGACCCTCGCAGCTCGGAAAAATATCAGCACAAATTGAGATGCGTTTGTCCCAACGTTATAAAATTTATTATTTAAACCGGCAATAAAAATACTTTGTGAAATCTTAGATGTCTACACGTAGCTTGATGTTTTTTAAGATACGCGAATCTATTTTTACAGGACACATATATCCACTATTATAATCGCTATCCGGTTATTATCAGATGGTATTTGTTAGACAAGCGATCCCGATTCCCGAGGCATAATAGTTATTTTGAAATATGTGCGTTGAATACATTCGTCGTTTTGTTTATGTATTGTTCTATTGGAAAGTGCAGGTGGTATTGCAGGTGGTAGTTAATCGAAAGCCTATTCAATGCCTATATATTTGGAACATCAGACACAAATTTTAATATGTCTCGTATATTTACAACATTTTTTTTTTGCACATCGATCTTTAGATAGATTTAAAACTTAGATAATCTATTAAAACTAAATTGATATCCTTGAATACCTTAGAAATAATTGTTTTAAATGTATATGCAAATGGAATAAATAAAATAGGTAAGTACTTTATTATTCATGGCAAATGCGTATATATGTTCCGAGTGACCATCAGATAGCATTTCCTTAACTGATTTAAGAGGAAGTAATATCAAGTGTACTTTCAATTGAGATGTACAATTTTTTGTTAAATATATTTTACTTATAAATAAAACTTACTTAAAATAAACTATAAAAGCGTGTATATTATAATAATAAATCCAGAAATTTATCCTTTCTTACAGTTTTGTTTATAAGGAACGTATTTTAAAATGACGGGTAATTTATTGACAGATAACTGTCCAACTACCCCACTTTTAGTTTTAAAGTTTAGTTTAAATAATACTGTATACTAACAATTAACAATTGACATGCAATAACTTCGTTAAATACGTACGTAATAATGAATCAATAGCGAATGCGTAATGACAACGAAAACAGTTTCTTGTGATCTCTGTTGTTCTTATCATCGTAAAACACCTATTGTACTTTTGTGGCATGATGTAGAATTTTATCAGCCGCCAGCTGCTAGGTAGACACATGAAAAATATTTACATGAATGGATGTTGGTTGTTGACTTAGCGTCAAAAACTATGAGATATTTTATTGCGTTATATACATATGTATATATAAGTACACACGTAGATTATTCTAGAACTTTGTGTATTCACGTTATTTTGCGTGACGATCACGATGAAACTTTTACGTATGTTACTTAAATAATACACATAAAAGTAGTTACCATGTATTGCCAAATGATTCACACTCTAAGACGTATCGCGATATTGACTTTAGTTAATATCGGCAAAAGAACAATAGAAAATAAAGTATGAATGCTGACAATTTCCTTTGTGTTGATAAGCAGTATTGGAAGATATTATAAATCGAAAAAGACAAAGTTTATCGGTTTTCAAATTGGTGTATCTAAATTGCAGATGAGTGCGGTGGTAACGGTGGAAGGGAGCCAAGGCCGAGGAGGGACCATGCTGCGCGTACTGGGGGCAGCCCAGAAGCGCGAGGTTAAGGCCACGCAAAATCTCGCGATCATTGTCTTCTTCTTCATAATCTGTTGGATCCCACTGTACACTATTAACGCTATCAAGGCTTTTATGCCAGATCTCGACATTCCGAATACGCTTACTTATTTCTGCATTATATTTTCACATCTAAACTCCGCCATCAACCCGTTATTGTATGCATATCACTTAAAAGACTTTCGGGCAGCTCTGAAAGGGCTGATCTGTACAGTGTTCGGTAGAGGTGTTCCAATCCCCGCGGCTTACAGACCTCCGGTGCCTGTCAGGAGACCGGCTCTCGAGAGATGCAATGCGTTACGAGAACGGCCTAAAGTTTACGTGAATTCGCCAGTTTGGCTGCGTCAAAGAGAGGCGGAGATCGCTGCAAAGGAGGAGCGAAATATGGCAGCGTCTACATCAGTTCCAGACATGGAGCCGTTTTTAAGCAGAGTTGTGGCTGACGGATCTAGCGGACGCCATACACCAGAGATTCGCGAGAGTAACAACGGGCCATACCTCATACAATCGAGCCAAGAGAGATGTCAGAGTCCATACAAGAGGGTAGAGGATTTTATCCGAAGGGTGCGCAGTCTAAACTCGGAGCATAGCTGACATGAGGCCAGCCGGGGAGGCCTGGCTTACAGCGTGACCTAATTTTAAAGCTTTAATTATTTAAGATGAAGATTTACCGAAGATAAAATTTAACGAATGCATTTGATAACGGTATAGTGTCATTGTATCATAGATAAATATTTGTAATAATTTATTATATTTTACGTACCAATTAAAAAGAGACTTTATTAAAAAATAAATAAGTTGAATGGTATGTTCTATATTGATGTTTATGTGAGGCAAATCATTGTGCTTGTTCAAAAGGATAGTCAATTATTGCTTCGAAAATAAAAAGATGCGTGTATAGCACAATAACTGGTTTGTATTATTCTCTGTCTGTATGCTGAGGGAAAAAATTAGTCGTCTAGTAGTTTCATTAATACCAGTACCACCGTGTTAAGTGGTTTCCTTTTGTTTCAATTTAATCAATTATTGATTTGTTATTACTATCTTTCGAGACGAAATGTATAAGCATAGAGATCAAATATGCAAATATTTTATATATTTTACCTATATTACATATTTTGTTTTTCCTTCTTCTTGTTGAGTTGATAACACGGAGGATTGACGTGCGTGCCGGTGACCAACATTTCGTATCCTTAAAATTATACACAGCACCGCGTGAATTGGTAGATATATACCATAGATTCAAAGTAGGTACAAAATATCACGTACATGTTAAAGCAAATATTACGTTTAGATTTTCGTTTCGAATTCGGTGTTTCAACACCTACGTAAACAAATCAAATAATATCGGACCTTTTCATTATTAGGTACACCTAATGATTGCTAATTGGTTTCTGAATACGTACAGTTATTGAACTAATGCAAGTAACTGAAGTTAGGTTTGTACAGATACTTTATAGTGCTAAAATTTAAAAGCTTAGCTGTGATCGCTTCTGCTGCTATCTAATCTACGAGTAGGTATAATAAAGACAGAGTACAAATTTTGTCCGTTTGTGTATACGCGGAGTGTAATCTTCGGAATCAAGGTACTATGGTATTAGAAAAGTATATGATTGCGGTATATACAATATATAACCCATCATATATATTATATAACCCATCATATATATTATATACCAGAATGAAGTTGGGAACTGCAGCTAGTTGGATTAAAATAAATCAGATGGTTTGTTAATATATGTAATATTGTAAAGTTTGGAAGTTTGGGTATTGGTTTTGGTTCCTTGGGTTATCAAGAAACACCATGAAACCTTAACACGCACGGTTACATCACTGTCAAAATGTAGGTGCTCGCGCCGAATGCCAGCCTCGACTAAATAGTTACATTTGACTTTATACCTTACTAATACTATTTTTGTCCTACCTATCAAACACTGGTGTGAAAAAAAAACTTAGTATCAACTAATAGAAAAAACAAATTTGGAAGCATTAGAAGTAATCTGTTAATCTTATTGTTGAAATGAAATATAAAAATATCATATAGCTGTAATTTTTTTTGTTATTTTTCGTGAAAAATTGTTACAATTAACGTATAAAGAATAATGCATTCAGGCTCCTTGAAATAATAATGCACGGCTTCTTGAGTATTTTATTTTAACCCATATTATCCCACTGATGGGTTGAGGTTTCCTCACAATGACAGGAGATTAAGGCCTTAGTGCACCATGCTGTTCACATTGGGACTGGCAAACTACATAAACCTTTAAGAACATTACAGAGTACTCGCAGGTATCCTGGTCTCCTCACGATGTTTTTCTTCACCGAAACGAGTTAACCTGAAAAATTAGAGGTGTGTGCTCTTCAGAATACTTTACACTTTACGCTTTTTAGATTTAATTGCAGTTAAATAAATATAACTTGTACAGATCTTATAATTGCAGCAGAGCCCGGAAAACCCGTTCATTTCATTAAGCCTTTGGAAGGGGTTAAGCCATTTGAGTGTTACTCGTTCGTTTGGATAACCTTCAATCAGCTTAGCCAGTATAGTGATAAGACTTTCGATTGAGTTGAACCTTACCAGCCGAAGGAGTTTTGATTGGGGTTTGTATTAGCTCGAATTAATCAAATGAACGGCTTAGCAGCCATGGATAAAAACAAATCGAATATGTATAGAGTTTAAGACCTATTTAGTTTACGCTCAGTCCAAAACCGGTTACCGCCAGAACCTATTGAGGGAGTTTTGAGTTAACTCGAATTAATCAAACAAAGGGTTTAGCAGTATGAGCGGTTAATCTTTGAAAGGCTTACCAGTATGTAATGGTTTCTCAAAACCAGCGCTAATAATACCCACTAAAAACCCATTCAAGGGTAAGTGGTTACGGGCCCTGAATAGCAGCCGGGAGCTTGGTACTAAATTTACTAAATTGATATGAACGATTAAAAGGATTGTAACTGCAATATATAAGATTATCGCAGAATTTTACGAATATAAATTAGTTTACCTTATTACTGGTTAAAACTAAAAATCCACTAATAAGACGTTGTCAATAAAACCCCATTTAAAGTTGATTTTTTTACTCATTATAAATAAACCACAAACAATAGATCGACTAAACAGGATTAATTACCATTCTCTTAGGCATTCCATTATATTCTTTTTGTTTCATTTTACTTTTCATTACTTTATTGACGACTTCGTTACCTTTGTCATTACAAAGTCAGTGTCACTACTATCCTGACTGTCGAGTAAGGAGTTTCGGGTTCGATTCTCGGTTCTCGAGTCAAAGGTATTTGTGATGTCTTAATTGTCTCACATGATCGCCATAACACCCAAAAGGACTACCGCGTTCTGCATAGGGAATTCTAGTACGTGGGGGGGTTGAGTGTGTGAACTTTTATTTATTTCTTCTTAGACAGTATATATACCTTTCAATAAACCCCCTTACTAATATTGTGCATTACTCATATGGTATAATTTTATAGACATCGTTTAACAATTTGTACTTTTATTTTTTCTGCAAAAATAAGGTTACTATTCGGGACATTTACCCTAAAAGTTTAAAAGTTGCCCAACTCCAATGCGTTCTTCGTTGCTTGTGGTATGTCGGACAGGTAATAGTCCATTATCGGGGTATGCTTATGTTACTTTTAACGGTCTACTGTAGACCATAGTTTTCTTTTAATTAAGAAATCTTAAACACTATACATGGTTTTTAACATAATAATTATAAAAACAATATTTTTTTTCTTAACGGCTTTCGTGATTCGATGTTTGTTTACCCCAATGGACCTTTGAATACAACTTACAAGTAAAAAAATGTAATTCTACAAATATCTTAGTCTTTTAGGTACGTAATTTGCGATCTATCCAAACTGTCCGACCAGTTAAACCCATAGGAATTTTTTTATGTAGATCAAATTGTATGAAAAATGTGGGCAATATTAATTTTGTTTATCTTAATATTTAAGAGGGAGGAAAGCAAATGTATTTTATAGAATATGGCGAACAAGTAAGGACGTACCTACCGTTGTATTGGGTCCATATTAAATTTGTTATTATAAACGCAAATTCACACTTAGTATCGGTGTAAGTGAATGTCATTGAATGGATAAGTCATTGAATAAACTGTTTAATTAAAGAGTAAATAGAAAACAACTGGCAAACATCGACATTCGTTGTGTGGCCAGATGGCAATGGCATACCAATTGCGTTAACTACATAGCTACGACGCTTGCTTTAATCAGAAAGAGAACAAAAAATCTGACAAAAAACATTGCACAAGATTCACAGTATGAAGTTATTCTGTCAGCTATATAAAACAAATTTATCTGCAACAGACGGTTAACATCAGACAAAAAAAACTATCCTTAATAAAATTTAAATTGCTTGTAATCGTTTATTGTATTTATATAATATAGTTGAGCAATAATTCATCAAGTGACATCTATGTATAATATTAGAAACTATTAGAATAACAATAGCGACATCTGTTAACAACTATAACAGTGAAGTAGTATACGTATAAAAGATGTCGCTAGTGCTCCGGAACCACGGCACCTATATAGGTATCGGTTGAAATGCTTTCATCATTTTAAAAATACATTATTCTAGGTGGACGTAGGCTATAATATAATGTAAATATAATAAATTTTTCAATCTGAACGAAGTCGGGATGGGCCGCTAGTGTCGTTTAAATGTTTAGTTGATTTCACAAGATCACACATAGACAAAATTTTCAAAAAATATGTTTGTTTTTTACAACCATAGTAAAGTTTACTTACCACCTTGAAAATTAAAAAAATATACAGGTTCGGTCCACTACAGTTACATATCATTATTATAAATAGGTTATATAATCTATAAAGCGTTTGTTATAATTTTTTAACAAACTATGAATGACTTGATCAATCGAGTTCATATTTACACAAAATATTTTTTTTTGTCGGGTACGTTCTTATCTATACTAGGACTGATATTCTAATTAAATTCTATTTAGTACCCAAGACATTAGCAGACGGGCTACTGCTTGGGCTCATTATAAAAATAAGTAAACGACTATGGACATCCGTAACACCAAAGTCATCAACGATCAACGATGCATTGCCGAATGAAGCGTTGAAAACGAACTTTGCGTTAGATTTCAGACTTATAATTTACTATTTTAAATGTTTAGTTTTAGATGGTTTTTGTAGAACAGACAGCTGATCTATTGCGAAATGCAAGTTATTATAATTTTGAAAGGGTAATATCAAGGCCGACAGCGCGTGCAATTGCGTGGTTTGCAATTGGCACTGCATACACAAATAATATTATTTTTTATAATGTGATGTTTAGTGATTTCATTATTATTTAATATTTTTAGAAAATCAATATTTTGAGGTGTACATTGTTACTGATAGACCGGTTACGCATAAAATATTGGACGGATGGAGTCATGGAATTATTCAGGTTATAATTAATTTATTACATATCTATTAAATAAGGGTTTAAATTCTTAGCAGCCAGACCCTATTAAAGTGGCCGCTCACAATAAAATGTTTAAATTTAACGAAAACATTTAAGTCCAAAGCGGCTTCAATCGTTCAAGTGATTGATAAAATTTAAATCTCGATTGTGAAAATTATAACAGCTGCTATCTATCGCGCAACATACATATACATATGTAGATGTGAGTTTATGAGGAAAGTTATGGACTTGAGTAGTTATACAATTTTTGAAATCCAATTTTGAAAATTCTCGTTACCTTTAAGGCCAGCTAAAGCTGACTGTTAGAGAATGCTATCGGGCATTTAATTTATGCCGTTTATTGTATAATCTGACAAAATATTAATAATTTTCTGATTTAAACATATTATAATGAAGTAGGTACTTATACTGTTAGTATTTCAGTGGATACATGAGGATATTGGAACTTTTAAGCAACGCGTTAAAGCACAGCTTATAAGTAAAGGATACTATGATGTAGATGAATATATTAATGACAAGGATGCCTCTAAATAACAGTGCCTCAACCAGTTTTGCACAGATTAAAACTAATTTTGTAATTGCCACAATGGTGTCATAAAAGATATGTTGAGGAGTTTCTTTCGCCGTTTCTTCTCCTAAATGTTAAAGCATCTTTACGAATTGGTTGTAGAAGTAAAATATTACACGCAGAAGTGTATTTATAAAATATTTACCTAAACGATAAAATGATTTTGAAGTCTAATTAGAACAATATTCCCACTGAATGTGTAATTATATATTAGTAAATTATATACGAGTAACTTGATAAGTATTTATATAATTGCATTTTAAAATAACAAGTTCACCTTATTCCTAATTTACCAAGCTAATATAAACGTTATATAATATAAATTTATGATAATTATTATAATTATATAATTTAAAAAATATTTACTGGACAAATAAATTTTTGTACCTGGGTATATTGTGCGTAGAAATCACGTGACGTTCACGACGACCAGTGTTGCCAACTCGGATTTTGAAAAAGGCGCAGGCCAGATTAGAAAATTACGTAGAAATAGTAAAATTTCCATATAGAAAATACGTAGAACTACGTACTTTTTTTTGTGTGAAATCAAGAGAGTAGGGTAGGTAAAAGTGAATGAAACGACAATTTATATGACCCCTTAAAGTAGTAGACAAACAATAAATAAAAAAAAAATCCGTTAGCAAACAAAAAAAATCTAGGAATACCACTAGTAGATCGTTTAAAAAAGTTTGCTACTTTTAGAGTCATCCTCAAAGTATTTAAATTATTCAATTTTTATTTTCTTCCCGGTATGCCTCCTGTCTTATTCAGTCACATTTTTTGGACATAATCCTGAAAATAAATTATCATTTGAAAACTAAGTAAGATAAATATGTGAAGTTAATGATAAACATATCACCTGGAAACATTTGCCCTAAATGGGCTATACACGGTATAGAACGTTTTAAATTTGAGTAATGCGTCAGGGTTTAAAAACCTTAAATTTTTCAAAGACACTTTGTTTTTAAAACGAATGGCGCGACGTGTTGGATGGCGAGGCGAGTGTGCGTTAGTATGAAACGGAACGTTTATTAACTTTTTTTCGCGAAAGTAAAGTAAAGGAAATTATCCCCTTCGGTCTATTTTGCAAATTTGGACAATTTTGATAGAAAATACGTAGATTCTGGGATTAAAGTTCGTAGGTTTGCAGGAAAGGCTTAAAATACGTAGATCTACGTAAAAAAACGTAGAATTGGCAACGGTGACGACGACAGACGCTGCGCGGAACTGGCGCCGCAAGAGACTTACGTTCAAAAATGGCAGTCGAAGGATTTAATTGGTCAATATTTTATCAATATGAGCGGGTTTGGTTATGATCAAAAGAGATGTATCGCTTTAAATTCATATATTTCGTTTTTTTTTTCTTAAAAACAACTTCAAGTTCGATACACTTCTTGTGGTCAACCTTATGTTACTTAAATAATAAGTCTTATTATCTATTCGTAACGGCCAACATCACACTATTCATGTGTCAGTCTCACTGACATTGTGTTTCTGTATGACAATTAGTTATATACACTGATGGTTACTGCTAATTGCCACTGGTTTTTTTTTTCACGTTTCATATAAGCGTAATTTTGAAACGAATACCAAAATTATAACATGTAGTTGATTGATTGGTTGGTTGATGACCCCAGAGGCCATTGATAGTGACTCTACTTGCCGATCGAAGGGTTCGATTCCCGATGTTATGTTTGTTCTCGGATCATGGGTGTGTGTAATGTCATATTTGTGTGTATGTATGCCACCCGCAACACAGGGAATCCTAGCGCGGGGGTGAGATTGTGTAAACGTTAATAAAACATTAATATGAGTATGTTGAAATGAACATTTTCATGTAGTTGGCTTAAAGAGACGTCTGTATCGATCAGTTGTTTAATTCATGTGGAATGAAACGCGAACATACCTGTAAATCTCTAACAGTGGCTGGGGAAATACCGCGAATGTAGGCACAAAGTAGAACTATACACATCAGTCGCATTACAATATTTTCGTGTAACAATGGACAGGTAGCATTTTTCCTTTCCGATTTATGTATTCTACGTAGAAAACATTATATTATATGCACTCTGTTCTCTGTTGATATTATTTTTTAATTTATTTGTAGCGATATGACGATTCAATATAGTTCAAATTATTTTGTTTAAAATGTCTTTTTAGTTTGAATTCAGTTAAACTATGACAGAAAAAGTGTTTTTTTTTAACAGATTTATTCGAAATTTTACATTGGGCTTGCATTTAAGAAAAAATAACACACACCCTTCTCTTACTCAAAATCGTTTAAAATCGAAATGAAGTCTACGTAGGTACAAGTACTTAACAATTGGTCTTTCATTACGTGAAGTCTTTTGTATTGTTGTTATTAACAAAACATAAAGTAATTGTTTATTGTCTCGTTACGGATATTTTATTGCTTCAAATTGAGATTAAAATCTACTCAAACTTGGTAATGACACTAATATGTTTTAAACTACAAAAAAGTCAACCTCCCTACTTCACAAAAGTTACGTCATTTTAAATTTAGAGACCAATCTTTTTCAAATGTTTATTTAAAAATGACACTTCTATCATTTGTTATGGGTTTTATTTTTCTTCCGGGGGCGACGGTGTACTTATATAGAAAAATATCTCATATTTATATTATTATTTTATATCTCTTCCATCGGTTCAGTAGTTTTCGAGCTTATTCGTTACAAGCATATAAAAATACAAAGTTTTCCTCTTTATAATATCAGTATAGATATAGATTTCAATAAAATATAAACAAAATACATAAATAAATAAATTTAGAGCAACTGTTTGTCTATTAGACAATTTTAATTAAATTGCCAAACACACACATAGAGAAAATAGCTGTAAATGTGTACATATTTTTTTAAACATCATTCATAACATAATTTTTACTACGCTGACCAATCAATACATTTACCTATATTTACGAGAAATATCACGATAGTATTCAATGTACTTACCCCGAATCACTTTACACTTACTTGTTTCGTTATAAAATTATTCTGCATCATGCGATACCACCATCTTAATTATATAACATCAAGATAGTGTTGGATTGTTGCAATTCCAAAGGCGATGGAGCTTTTTTGTTAGAAATGTGTGCTATTATAACGACTTCGATTATATGTATATATAACTAGTGGCCCCGTCCGACTTAATTCGGGTTGGACTATTCAATATATATTCATGATTATTACATATTTTTTTTTGCCTTGATTAGACATAATTAGATTAACTGACATTTTATATAGCCTATCATCTGCGCAATCACGTGTTCTTATTGCATATCAATTTTC
The DNA here is from genome assembly GCA_003671415.1 of Megathymus violae. Lineage (NCBI taxonomy): Eukaryota > Metazoa > Arthropoda > Insecta > Lepidoptera > Hesperiidae > Megathymus > Megathymus violae. Next base: position 13,780,279 of record PDGT01000001.1, read on the forward strand.
ATGAAGATCGGTCAAGCCGTTCTTGAGTTACATCAAGACGTACAGACAAACAGAGAGACAGACGGGCAAAAATTTACAAAATGGTCAAATTGATGTCAGTGTGTCGTAAAATGAATATTTATCAGGAAATTTGACAATAAAATGGAATGTACACGTAATCACGCGTTTTCGTTATATATCAATTTTCATTAAGATCGGTCAGGTCGTTTTGAGGTTATCTCGAAACATACACGAAAACCTCAACAGATTTATATATAGTAGTATAGATTTTTTAATGTTCCATGTAATCAATAGAAAAATTTAACTTTTTCTTTTATTACAATAATTAACAACTGTTACATCTTATAATTTCAGCTACATTTTGGGTATTCCACGCGCTCCTTTCATTTTACGTATACGTTTACGCCATCGTCAATAGTTTTCTGAATATATCATTCTTCATCCTTATCTGAAACAGCAGCGTGTGGATATTTTCAAAACGGTAAGGTCATATTTAATTGGTCGCCATTTCTTTGTATTTTTTTAAAGTTATGTTAACAACTGTAATAAAATTAATTAACACTAGCTAACTGCCCTCCCTTCGCTTCGGAAAAACTACGCCGTACGCTAAGAAATAGTACCTATATTATTTTAAATTAATTTATAACTTTTTTATATATGGACGGACGGATTGCAATTAAACAAATTTTAAGTATTAAGTGATGCTTACTCAATACATTAGTGAAAACCAGAACAAAATCGGTTAATTAGTTTTTGAGATTAACGCGAACGAACACACAGACAAACATTCTAACAATTATTGTCTTTTTCATATATCCTTAAGGTTTTTCTGTTTTTCTCATATATCCTTAAGGAACAGAAAGCGATCAGTTAGAATTTTTTTACATGTATAGATATAACTATCAACTTAAATCGTCAGAATGACATTTTTTAATCACTCGTTCTCTATCGAGTATGTAAAACGAGATCTCATATAAAATTATAATTAAATTAGTTTGAAGGTGACCGCCATTTTGACGCGCTTAAGATTTCGACCATGACGTCATGTAATTTTTAGTTACTGACAGAACTTGATTTTGACTTGTATGTTTTTTATGAAATATAAAACATATATCGCTTATACAGGCAAAATCTGACTTAGAAATCTTTAGAACTTATTATGAAAAATGACGACCTGGTCAAAGAAAGTAGTGCATTTCTAGACAAACACAGGTGTTTCTGAGATAAATTTAAATTATTTTGATCCTTTACTACGTGTTTAATTTAATAAATGACTTTTACATCTTCGTACCAACCAGGACAAAGGACTTTAAATAACTTTAAATAAGAAATTGCTAAATATTTAATCTCATACCTATTAGTAGGAACTTTTTGGAACATTAAAGCTATTATTATAATATTAATCTAGAAAAAACATGATAAGTGAATATTAAAATCTTGCAGTGACATTTTCCGCAGTTATATTTACATTTTCTACCGTCTTAATACTGTGTAATTACAATACGCCTAAAGCACTGTGTGCAGTATTGTAGCGGGTTTTATAATTATAGCGTAGTATAATTTAAATAGATGGTAGGTGGTAGATTTATGAGAACGTAGTACTTTTAACAATGATATGTTTACATTTTTGTTTTTTTAGATTTTACTAAATATTACTAATTTGTTTTGTTTGTATTGAATGTTCGTTTATACGTATATATTGTATTTTGGTACTGCGTAAACGATGTTGGCAGAAATGTTTATTGCCGCATCGGTATATCTCACAGCTCCAAAAGTATACATATACGCAGGAAATTGAACAGGTTTCACCTAATTTTAGCCATCTAATTTCTAATATTAGAAATACGATATGTGTGGACTCGTGTTTTCACCCTCGCTTGCAATTTTTAAGAGGTATCACAATTACAAATGATTTTATTGTTTGTATACCAAAAATAGTTGCATATATTGAATATTAAGAAATGAATAATGTTTGAATAAAGTGTGAAAGTTCTAGTAAGAGAACAATAAATAATGTTTCAAGTAATTCTTGTATTTCTCACAATATGGAAACATATTTCTGCTATTAAGATCTCACACAGAAAAATAGAATGTAATAAATATAATAATAATAAATAATAATGTTTTGGCTACGGGCACGACTGTAAACACCTTGTAAACTCGAAGCAAAGCAAAGGGAGTTTTAATTAAATATAAAATACAAATAAGTAGTTATTCAAGTAAATCCAAGAATACAGCTATAGCAGCTGTAATACATAGTTTGCTTCACTGCGTGTAGATTTTATATTTCAAATTTTTTTCAAACCGATTGGTCGCATCCTAACAAAACATTTTTCTAAATCTTAATTACCTAATTTGCAAATCTGGTAACAAAAAATGCATAGCTGGATAAAGGGATTAGTGCTTAGTACAAAAACTTGTTTCCAGGAAAAAAGCTTGAATAGCGCGATATGGCTGATAGACATAATTCCAGCTCGACTCGGATTTTCTATACTCAAAGAAAAAGTTTTTGGTAAGCGAGTAGCGTTTGACTTTCTGAGCTCCTTAATTGATCAACTAGGAATTTTTTACACATATGTACATTATCAACAATGTTAGTAATATATTCAAAGAGATTTTAAAAATGAAAAGTTAAGGTACTTTTCATTTTGGGAAATGAGTAAATTTGAGACTATAGTATAAATTTTTTCTCCATGCAGTTTGCGTCATAAAACGTCGGAGCGGTGAAGCGAGTATTTTGCTCTCTCTCCCATTCACGGGCCTTATGGGCGGGCATAGTGATGCGTATTGTTGTTGTCGATAATGTCGATAAAAATGTTAAGCATTGTTGACAGCAACACGTGCTTGTGGTGGTATATTGGTGCCAATAGGCAAAATATTATTCTGAATAAATTCCGCCGTTTTGGTACAAAACAAAGGAGTAGCCATTATGTCACTAAAGAAATTCAGAGAACGAATGCGCAAAAACACTTATTTTCTCTTCGATATAATAGGTTGGGGAGAAAGTATTTTCGCATTTTAGTATGTATGAACTTGTAATAAAATCTCTTTGACTATACTATGTGCATCTGGCCGGTTTTGGTATCATTAAAAAGTTTAAATTTCAAAGAAGATAATTTCAAATTCAAATTTGGAAAATGTGTGATTTTCATTTGTTTTGCTTACTGCCAAGATGAGTGAGTGTAATGAAGAAATTCGCTTCGTTTTAAAATTTTACTACAAAAAAGGCAAATATGCAACGCAGGCCGAGAAAAAAATTTGTGATGGTTATGGACTTAGTGCAGTGTCTGCGAGAGTAGCACAAAATAGGTTTAAGCGTTTTCAATCCGGAAATTTTAATGTCAAAGATGCACGTCGTTATGGTCGCCCTGTCACGGATAAAATGGATGACATTTTTGAAAAAGTAGTGGACGTAGTTGAAGAACTGGAAATTGATCACAAAACAATTTTGACGCATTTGGGCAAAGGTATACAAAAAAGCTCGATATTTGGGTGCCACATGATCTCACTGAAAAAAACATCATGATCCGTGTCCTCATTTGCGTTTATTTATTATAACGTAATGAAACCGAACCATTTTTGAAGAAGCTGATAACTGGTGATGAAAAGTGGATCACGTACGATAAGAACGTGCGAAAAAAGTCGTGGTCAAAGGCTGGTCAGGCTTCACAGACTGTGGCGAAACTCGAGTTAACGCGCAAAAAGGTGGCGCTGTGTGTATGGTGGGATTGAAAGAGCATCATTCATTATGAGCTGTTATCGTCAGGCAGGACCATTGATTCTGAACTCTGCTGCGAACAACTGATGAGACTGCAACTGCAGGAAGTTGAGAGAATGCGGCCGGAATTAGTCAATAGAATGGGTGTGACTTATCATCATGATAATGCTAGACCTCACACATCTTTGGCGACTCAGCAAAAACTAAAAGACTTTGTCTGGGGGATGATGATGCATCCACCGTATAGCGCGGACCTTGCAACTTCAGATTTCTACCTGTTTCGGTCTCTTTAGAATTCTTTAGGCAGTGTCAAGTTAACATCACGTGAGGACTGCCAAAACTACTTGACGCAGTTTTTTGATCAGAAACCCCAGAATTTCTATAGCAATGGGATCATGTCCCTACTCACAAGATGGCAAAAAGTTATCGAACAAAATGGTACTTATATACTTTTATAACTTTTTAGTTAAATTTAAAAAAACTTTATTAATAAATGTTTGGAATTTTCATAAAAAATGCGAAAAGACTTTCTCCTCAACCAAATGTACTAAATTAGCATTGCATTAATTAGCAGGTATTAGGTGGGGTGTAATGATAAAAAACAAATTACATAACAATTGATAAACAATGATCATAACATAACAATATCGCAGCACACATTGTATACTGCACCGCCGCCGTACACCTGCCTTGATGACTCATTTGTTTTTATCGATAATGGCGTTGCGCCCGCGCAATATGCTCACCGCCTAGCCGGCTTATCTTTTATGACCCAAACTGCACGCAGAAAAAAATAACACAAAAATAAAGATAAATATTAAAAAATATTTCATTAAATGCTTTTGAAGGAAAGTATAACCCTTTAATGCCAACTTGTTTTGTTATTAGTGCCGTTCTGGATTCTTCACGTGATACTTTTGGTGTATGTTTATTTTGTGGGTAGCGTGGTGTTTCAAGTTAAACATGCCCAAGGTGTAGGAGACTTCCTCAAAGGCTACGTTAACATTTCTTTAATGACACTAACTTTGAATAATAGCTATTGGTTTGTTGTGAAAGGGTAAGACTTATTTTAAATAATTAATTTTGACAGGCACTAATTAATTTAAAGTTTTTGTGAAATTATTCTTATAAAGAAAGTGGTCTAATTTTGTTGTTTATGATACATTTTACCTACTACTTACCTACGTCCCTAGTCAGTACGTATTTAGTATTTAGTTTTTTACTGTAATGAGTACTTAAGATTTTTGTGATGCGTTATTTTGATCCAAATAAATGAATCTTGGTAACACGTGAAACGCTAAGTCTCTAGACTTCATTAATCAGTCAATATCCGCGAATATGTCATTTTAAAATAGTAGACTTTCTCTCTTCAACAGACCCCTGCTGAGATGTGTCTTAAGGATGGTGAAACAAAATGACAAATTTTCCAGAGAGTCTGTAAGAATGCGAGAAAAACACCAAAGCTATATTGCAATTATTAAAAAAATTGTGTTTATATTTTATACACTAAATTTGTTGGATAGCTTCTTCATTTATATGCCAAATCAAATTAATCCCACGAATAATCATTACAGCATGACGCCTTGTTTTGGTAAGTTATTGTAAGTAAGCTTGAGGCTTATATGAAACTCAGAGAAATGTGTTTTTCGTTTATTATCTTCTTTACATCATTTAACTTTATTGTTATTTATAATAAATGGGATACAAGGAGCGCTTAATTCTTTGATCACTTCGAGTTCAAGCCAACATTGGCTCGTGGCATACCCTGCTGAAAAACGAATGAGGCAATGGTGTTAGCTCCAATTTTTGGAGGTCGCTGAGATCTGTGTAACTTGGGATCACTTGACGTACGGCTTTTGTGTATGGTGTACGTTTTTGCCTCCCTAGTTAGCTAACCTCCGTCTTTATAATCTAGATGTCTCTGGTTTTAATGACTAAGCAATTGATCGTCAATTTACATATTGAGGACAAAACAATATAAACCATTTTCAGGATTAGAACCGCTAACTGAATTCCCTCGATGGCAGATTTGTTTCGCATTATTAATCACGCAACATGTGACCATGGCGATTGTTATTCTAAGCTATCAAGGTATCCTACTGTTTGTTATTGCACATACCACAGCCATGTACCATCTACTCTCCGAAGATGTGGTGTTTGAAACAACAGATGATCCGGGTAACACTGACTCCGTGGAGGAAAAGTTAGCTGTGTTGATTAGACGTCACGCTTCGATTTTGCAAACTATCGAGAGAATTAATGTCTTATATAGCGTGCCTTTAGGAGTCAACTTTGGTACAAATGCCGTCTGCATTTTGGTTTTGTTCTACATTCCGCTGCAGGAATGGGTGAAATATAGTCCCGTGTTGATTTTTTGTTTTTTAGTATACTTTTTGTATTGTTTTTTGTGTCAGAAACTGATAAATGCTGCCGAATTGTTTGAGAGAGCAGTGTACTGCTGCGGGTGGGAGAATTTTAAAGTAAAAGAGCAGAAGCTGATGTATCTAATGTTGCTGCAAGCACAAAAGCCGATTCGGATACTAGCAGCTGATATTATACCAGTCAACATTTATACTTTCGCTACTATATTGCAAGCGATGTACAAGTTTGTAACTGTAGTTAAGTTGTAATGCTCTATACAATTTTCTTAATTAGGTTGGTAAAAAAAGAGTGAAATAGAGTAGTTATATTCACAATGCACCGTTTTATTGCAATTGATTTAGAAAAAAAATTAAGTTATGAAACGTGTGAACACTTATAAAAAATATTACTAAGTTACACCATAGACATCGCTTATGTATTTTATTTATTTTATCGCTTATGTATACTGAACGCTTTAGAAGAAAATATAACAATATCATAAAATCTGCCAATAAATTTCACATATTTTTAGGTAGGTGAATTAAATTCAGTGAAATACATGTGATAAACAATTGTTTTATAATGTTTAAGTTCTATATCTATCGATATATTTGTGGAATAAACTTTTTATTTTTAATGTTTCTGTGAGCAAACGAAATGAATTTTCAACCTCAATTGTTTCTCGGTAATTATTTAATAATTAAAAAATAACTATTTTATTTTTATGTGTCTTAAAATCTATAGAAGATATCAACATTTTCCGAAGATACATCTAAGGTATGTTATTTGTTCAAATCAAGATTATATTGCTTAAATATCAAAGGTTACAATTTGAATGTTTTATTATTTTCAATATTAAATAAACTAATTAATTTATAATAACAAAAACTATAAATATTTTTTTACATATAATAAATACCACTTAGTTATCGAAAGAATTTAGTTTTTATTTCAACACGTTCAAGTATGAATTCAATTAATTAAATTCAAGAATTGACTCATCATTATCTTATTCCAATTAATATTGAAATGTACACATGATCTTGACTTGGAAAAAGAACAAATCAAAATCAAGATTAAATCGAATCTCAGAATAAGTTCGAAAAATTTTAGCAGTACACAAACATATATAGTCCTAAGGATTTCTTTTCATTAATTAAAAAAAATCTAGATACAAAAGTGACATGTGTCAAAATTGGAATTAAAAAATCTAAATGAAAAAAATGTCCTGAATTTTAGATATAAAAAGATTGAATTATTTTTTTTGACTAACGTGTAAATAAATGATGTGATGTGATTAAAATGCTAACCCACATTGGTCGCTAGCTACTTCAGTTCAGTTCAGTGACTACATAGATCAGAGTTGACCAACAATGATAATACATCAATACAATACACTCGTCATCTGCGATATATTATATAACCATTATATTAACCGTTTGATATAAAAAGCAATATGTTTTAAAAGTCACTATATTATATGTCAGATTCATCACTAGACTAAGTTAGCACGTTGCAATGAGGAAGTTATTCTGATTACAATATCCAGTAGGTACCCAAGTACTGATGACACGAATAAGCTTGGAGGAGTCTTATTATAAAAATAAAAAAAATTAAATACGTTGTTTCTTTTAAGTGCTGTTAGAATGAATTACCTGACGATCTGTAGGATATCAAATTTGACGTACATGAATTCATTTCTACTGTTCGAAATATGTATATTCTATAAACTGGTTTTTAAATTAGGAAATTCCTCAAAAACAGTACAGTAGAAATAGGTTTTACTATAGTTGGTAATAGATAATTTAATTTAAGTTTTTTTTTATTATGTACTTAGCAGATTGAATAAACGTTTAAACGTTAAAAACGTTTAACAATTAATAATTTAATTTATATAATTAAGAAATTAATTTTAAAGACTAAAATATATGACAGACATGTTCGATACTTTTAACCACAATTTGATTTGAAATGTTTTATATTTCAATATAACCATAGAGTTACGTAACAGAGGAACACTCATCTCAAAATCGCGTCACCAAAACATAAATGTGCATGTGTGTGAAAAAAACACTGATGTGCGTGACTTTTAGTGATGTCAAAGTCACGTCCATGCATTATTAACATGAATGTCGACTATTCCATCACAGTTTTTTTTTGCTATATTTAATTCGTTCTGTTAATTCTTATTACATGTTAAATTTATTTATTTATTTAATTTAAATTTATTTATTTAGTTATTTAAAGATCAACTTCTATGAAAATAAGCATCGTGAAAGAAGTATTGCACTATCAGTACTTACCTGTGTATTGCCTCTTTGTTTGGGTTATTGTTATAAGTAACCCTACAATTTAATACTGAATACGACACCATTATGTTTACTATTTTTAGTCTGATAAAATATAGAAAGATTGAAGTGAAATTAATGAAATAACAAATAGCAATTTTTTGAGAGGAGAGTAATGGAGAGAAAATAGTTTGAAAACAGTCCTACGGTAAATTTTTTTGTATATCTTTCTCGGAAGTAGGATTTTCCGTAAAGCTCGAAATCTCATTCGCACACTGTGTTCCTTTATTACTTGTATATTAACTTTTTGTATATAACTGAGCATTCTTGATGGCAAATTTTGTTAAAAATGCCTCCAATTGCTCCTCCTAATTGCTATCTAAAGTCCATAAATTTCCCTGAAAAAAAATCCATACTTTTTTCCAACTTTGTGATTAATACATTATCATGATATAAAATAATTTACCTACTCAAGAATTTAAAGATTCAGTTGTGTGTATCGCTGAAATATTATGATGTAACAGCGGAAATGTGACGAGGATTATTAATACGAGTAAAAGGAATGTAGGTTAAGACGTGCCTTTTTCACTTCTGTTATTTTCTTCATATTGTCTAGGTTTAATTGCGGTTACGTGTATGTGCTATTAGTCAATATTTATAATATCTTAAGCTGGGATACGGGATAACTACACTTGAGGTAAAGAATTGATCGCATAGCAAATTGTCGTCTATTTCGTGGTATTATAAATAAAATCAATATTGTAAGTGAACTAGCATTGACTTCTGGCCACGGTATTTAAAAATTAACATGAATTATATTCTGTAATTTTTAGATTTAACGTAAAGAATTTGTTGACAAATGGTATATCTGTTCAACTAGTTAAATTCATGGGATGTGTTATTAATGTAATATAATGAATATTATTCAAACTTCACATTTAAAAATAGCAAATACGTTTATTAGTAGTGCTAAAAGGCAAAACTACGTTAATGGAGAAACGACGTGTACATGCCAGAACAGAATGTTGGAGTCTCGGGGCCGACTTTACGGACACTAGACTAGTTTCGTTTGATACATCACCAAGCGCGCACTGCAAATCTGGCAGTGCGCCAGTCTCCACTTTTGTTCGACCGCGTTCGAAATCGACGAGTAAAACCCGTTCTAAATTCAAAATTTTTATAGTCACGTGCATTCCGTTTTCGGTATGAAGTTGTTAGTTTTGTGTGTTATAATTGTAGCCAATTTGAGTTATAATGGAAAAGCATCGCTTGAAAGTTTCATGCCCACTGCCAACGTTCTTCTAGCAGATACTACGAAGAATTCAAGTAATACATTGTTTTTTCTTATTGCTTGTGTTTTATTGCTTGTGTTTATTGCTTTTTATACATTATTTTGTTATTATTTGAAGGCATGGATAAAGTATATTTAGAATCACTCATTAATAAAGCATTCACTTTCGGAATTCATCGAGCCTTTGAAAACAAAGAGAACCGGCTTTTTATCTTAAACTTTGTATTTTAATTATTTTAGCTTGTCACAATTAATGTGTATCTATCGAAATGTTTTTGATTTGGTTTAAAAACTTACCTAAAAATATTTTATGGTTAAAATGAAATTATTCCATTGATGTCGTTATAGGGTATAGGGGCAAAAATTTCGAAAGATGTAGGGTAATGTGGAGTTTTACCACATTAAATAAATTCTTTCGAGAGTATTTTGTTCCTTTGGACTGGCTTATGACTTGGTGATGACTTAGTTATCGGCGCCATTGGAAGCAATACTTTATGAGCTCATCTCAAAGAACTCTACTAGTCTCATACATATGTAGTCTCAACAGTTATTTAGAACAGGAAAACGAAGACGTATCAGGCGCTCGTCTATAAAAATGTCAAGAATTTAACTAATTTCCCTTCACCAAGCTTATATGTTTTATTTCCAAAAATATCAGCTAATATTCATATTACGAGTAGGTATTCTAAGTATGTTGCTAAATTAACCTCGGTTTCCAGACCAATCATGTCATCGACCTTGCAAGTTCAGCGTGAAACCGCGGCGTTGTACGTACAATTTCGAAATAGAGCCAGTCATTCTAGAAGACGACAGGCCCGCCCTTGTCGTCAATGGGATGACACCGGGGCCTCCTGTACACGTTTGCGTAAATGACGTCGTGGTCGTTAAAGTAAGGAACAAGATTCCAGATCAAGATTTGACGATACATTGGCATGGGGTGGAGCATAAGGGAACCCCATACATGGATGGTGTTGCGATGGTTACCCAATGTCCCATATCTTACGGGTCGACCTACGAATACGCTTTTATTGCATCTAGCCCAGGCACATTCTTTTACCATTCGTACTCTGGTAAGTTTTGTTTTCGTAATATTTGTTATATTCGCGTTTGTGCTGTCTAAAAAACTATTTTTGCGCTATGTTGGGAAGATTTCTTTCTGTAAGAAAATAGGTAACGGGCAGTCGAATTTTTTAAATGAATATATAAACATGTATAAAATAATCGATCACATTTCAGTTTGGTTATAAATGAGTTGGTTGTTACTAGTGAGTACTACGTGGGAAATCTACATTTATAAGCGTCGTTCTGCCTACACCTTCCTTTTCAAAATTTGGTTGCTTAAAATTATTTGATTTACAGCTTAAAATGATTTGTTTGGTCAGTTGCAAGCATTAATAAAATTAAGTTATTGAAATATTTTATTTTTTTTATGATTTTTTTTTAATGATTACTTTTATTATACACCCGAGTGTTGAATTATAAATATGTACGGATGTCGACGGATGTCCATTGGCAGACACCATATAATTTAATTACGCCACTCAAATATAAAAAAAAAACTGAATTTAATATAATTATTTTGTTTATTTCCCATTTTGTTATTACGATTTACTAACATTGCTAAAAATTATGTGGTCCTGTCACAATTGAAACAAGCGTAATCATGATCTCATATAATATTTGAACCTGGCCACAGGTCCCAAGTAATAAATATACGAATAAAAATTGTTGTTCAGCACAGTTTGATTGTGGCTCAATTATTTTAGTGGCTCACCAAAGTGATGGTGTATACGGGTCACTTGTCGTCGACCAACCTCAGCCTTTGGAACCGCACAATTCGTTATACGATTTTAATAGACCAGAAGAAAACACTCTAATTCTGGCACCAAAGTTCTCTACCTTGTTAACTGGGAACTTGGAGGGATTGCGCCCAGCACAACCATCCTCACTTATTGTTAATGGAAAAGAAGACACTTCGAAGTAAGTTCCTGTTTAGACTTCTGAGAAGTTTTTTAAAGTAGTGCATGTTGCCGAATTTCACTCACGTTTAAAATAATTATGAACTTAAACTATGCCAATTTCCTTACAATGTTTTCTTTACGGTGTTAAATGTTGAGAAGTAACTTAGCATTGATATACATATGTATTTTGGCTAAGGAAATTGAAATATTTTGTCAAAGTCTTCGTACACCACGTTAATAGATGATAATGACGGTAGACGTAAAATTGTAATATTATATTGATTCACCAGATTTACTATGTAGTTTGATGTGCATAATTTACGCTATATTTAATTTGGGTTTACCCTCATAAATTCTCAGCGTAAAAAAGTGAGGTTGGTGTTTGTCTCTAATTTTCAAACATTGGAGACATGTTGATTCCTACGCCGAACTTCTTATCTTAAAGTAGGTGTATCAAATTATGGAATTCAGTGTTAATGCTTAATTTATTCTCAGCATTTTTCACCAACGAATTCACCAAGATTAACAGTAGATAGCCATCTTGTCAGTATTTAGTGAGAGAGCATCAATACAAATTGGGATTTCCACACCAGCAGTAGTAGTCGATTATTACATTTCTTACAGTGTAGTAATTGATTCTTACATTTCTTACAGGGTGTTTGTCATAACAGGATACGCTTACCGGTTAAGATTAATCAACGCGGCGGCTATCGAGTGTACTCTGCTTTTAAATGTAGATCGTCACGATTTGATGGTTATTGCGACCGACGGAAAACCTGTCAGACCTGCGTCCGCTAGACATGTGCTGCTGTATCCAGGTAACGTATTATTTGTGCAACAATACAATTTTTATAATGAAACTGAACACGCGAGCGAACGCAGCTGTTGCAATACACTTGTATGGAAGGAAAATTAAAAGTACGAAATTTATCTTCATAGTGTAGTTATTCGGCCAATACGTAATCTAATTACATTCCTCTATTCATTAAGAAATGAATAGAAATAAATAATATCGCTTTATTTCTTTGACATAAATTCTGCAGCATTCCAATTTTACCATTAGTTCATAGACATATGTTTTTCGTCATAATTGAGTAGGCATTAACCATACAGCACTACGCTCTGAATTATCAGAGCAGGTTAATTCTGTCGTCCACTTACGATTTCTGCATACCTTCGGCATTTTGGGCTATATGAACGTTTCACACATGCAATTAGTCTTAATAAAATAAGAATCAAGATCTATGATCTATGCTGATCGTATTAATAAGGGGCTTCATCCATCCTTGAGTCAAAGATGATATTTCATCTAGTTAAGGTGCAACCTTCTGAACAACGGACAGGCTATGGGAAATGATCCCTCCTGCACGAGGTCGTTGGGCTTTGTATCAGTCAGTTTAATCCCAACGTAACCTCTGTGTGTTGGTAGGGTTCTTTATCGTCTGGCTATTTACCATCGTCGTCCTAGAATAAATTATAAAATGTTTTGCACGTGTTTTTGCTCCTATGTATGTCAAAGGTCCAGTAATAAGCGAACCCCTGGTTCCATCTTGGCCGGGCACGTGTCGGTTACGGACTAAATTCGTCTTCTTCTTTAGTGTTACAGACATTCGGTGAACTTACAGGTCATTGTTAGGTGGAATGTCTAAGCTTTCGTCAGCTATTTACATAATAATATTAGTGATATGGAGCTGGTAATGCAAGCATGTTTACTCAAAGATGTTGTTGCTCTATTTCTAGGTCTGCCAGCTCAAAATTATTCATGGAAATACGAGTAACTGATACTTAAGAAAGTACAAATTTTCTAGCGTATTTGTTCAATTCTTTGAAAACCTGAATATAGTATTTGCGTTTTGGGCCTAATGTTGCTTGGATAGATTTTCTTGGAATTTATAAGTATAGTGACAACTGCAATGTGCACTTTACTTTAAGCTGTACAATAAGAATGCTATGTTTTTCTTAACACATCAATGTCTTATAATGTTACATTGGACCACCATTTGGGTCCACCCACTTAAATCGAGATTGAAAATACGTTGTATTGTGGTTTCACATATTTCAGTCCTGTTATTGCATGGGTAACGTATTGAATTTCTCGAGTGAAAGCCGATATTACATTAATTAGTACCGAATTGGCACCTACATACATGTGGACTCTTCAAAATGTTACTTAATCATTGAACTCTATACGGACTGTAGTAATAGTACCTATCATACTTTAACGGAATATTCAGTTATTATGCGTTTTTCCACTATATTGTAATCAAATGTATTAAAATAGATTATTTAACGTCCATAGACAAATAAGGCATTGAGTAAATATACTGCACATTGATAAAAATTCTATGTCCTTTGTCGTCACAGTACCTACTTGGGATAACCAAACCAATCTTTCTACAATATAAGGTCCATTTTTAGGGGTATATGAAGCAGGGCTATATGAAGCAAAAATGAAACTGTATTTGTATAACTTTTTTCTTTGTTTGTATGTTTAACTTTTATTATTTGTAATGAGAACCTAAAAGCGGAGCGTGTTTGGATTTCATCTGTCATTATACAACGACTTCTACCATTTGGTAACGTTTGATGTTACCTATTATTTAATCTGCGGTTTTTCGATGCTTTCGTTCCCATTTTGACTACACAAAAGCAATGCAAACGTCGCTACAACCAAATTTCGTCATGTAATCGTAGGTCATGTAACTGTTATTATGGTACTTGGTTGTAACACTAATAATCTTTAGCGAGCGTAGTTTTAAAATACAATCAAATTTGTATATATGTGATACAATTTGATTTTTTACAATAATCCGTGATTGCATCAATGAGCCCAGAGTATAGCAATCGAGTCATGTGTTGCGAAGAAAGAATTAGGCTATATAATTTATAAATTAATTAAAAATAATACATTACATGTAACAATAGAAAGTATTTATGATTGAATACAAGGCGAGCGTAAATAAAATTGTCTTTATTATTATTAAGTAGGTGTTATAGCGAGTTTTAATAAATTTAATGTTATTTGACTTTTAAAAAGTCCTATAATTTAACTTTTTCTAACCTTTAAAAATATTTTTAAAAAGGTTTGTATGGTATACAATTTTAGGAAAATCTACTGGAAAAGTTAGAAATTTTGATGGTAATTTTGTATGGAAAGTTTAATAAAATGCTACTGTGCTAAGTGCACTTATTATTATCTATATTAATGAATTGCATGCACTTACAGACAATTTCAGTTACATACGTCAGTTGGAATTTGCGACTTCCTTATACACTAAATTATTGTGGAGGTGCACGCTCAATGCTTTCTTGAAAATTGGTATCATTATATTATCAGAATCACGTTGAGCAGCATTCGTATTGCTTTCGACACCGGTAACGGATTTTGTTGTCAAAGTTCAAGTTTCGATCCGATTGCCATAGAAGTCAATAAAGCAAACAACGATTAATATCTGCGTTCTGTATCTACGTATAACTCATAATATGAAGTTGTTATAGTACATAATAATAAGCAACTAGTGAACTGATTCATTTCCCGCGATGGAAACTATTATTAGTTATTAGTTCAAAATTTCCAAAAATATACTCAGGCTTCTACATCGATAATAAAAAATATTCGACTTACAGGTACGTCTCCGTTATAGTTTTATTATAAGTATATTGGTATAATTAAGTATCCATTGGTTACAAACGGTCACTGTATGTCGATACAATTACTCAATTACGGGGGTAAGTCAGCTGAAGAAGGGATACTTAATGAGAAATAGTCTTGAACCAAGTCATTGCTTTGAGCAAAAATAGATAACACTGACTTACCAGGTCAGATTATTGAAGGAATATTTACGAATATTGGGTATGCCCAATATATGTGATAAACTTTATATTATTTTATGATGGATGGATGCAATGAGGTGATTTTCTATGAACACAAAATAAAATTGAATTGAAATGTTAATAGATAATGTTATGCCAGTTATTTTGTAGCGACGATGGATGCTTGTAGTTCATTTAGTGAAATAAAAAAAATATAAAAAAATAAATATAAATATAAAAATACCCTCGAATTAATAAACAAAGTTCTTTATAAAAATATGCACATAAGATAGATTTGTCGCTAACTCCAGATAGAGAAAAATAAGTCAGTTCATACAAAAAATTAAGGGATCGTTAATCAGCAACCATAAGAGAACATTCAATGGACTACTTCATAAATCATAAATATACTGAACTCCTAGAAGCTTTGTTTTTTCGTAAGTTAGTGTGAGGCCAAAGCAAAAGTCTTCGGCCAAAGGTCATCTTATCTTCACAATTTTTACAACTTCTCCGTCATACTGAAGGAGAAAGGCCTTCCACGAGTACGTTCCAATTCACAGTTTAAGGTCAGGCAACAGAAAACAAGTTTCTCTTGTTTTCAATTCACTTTCTATGCAATATAAGAGTAATTTCACTACGTTAGCGTTGCGGTTTCACATCCGCTCACGGTGATTGACGTGAACGCTTTTACTAAATATTTAGAATCGTAATTAAACATTGTGATTATAATGCTGCGTCAGTCTTCATCGATAGATAACTTCCCTATAATCTAGTTTTTCTAAGCACTGGTATAGAAATTTAATGGCACATAGTTATTTATACATTTTATACGTGTGTACAACTAAAGGACCGGCATCACAATCACCAATTCTTTCTTCAACACACGTTATATTTCCGTTCGATCCTCCTTAAATCTTTTTTAAAGTACTACTGTCCATTCTTCTGTCCGTCGCTCTTACATATTCACTGAATATTTTGCACCCTACTTATTAATTGTATTCTTTGCAAAATTATTCTATTAAGGTTGCCTGGAAGACATTGATTTTTAGCAACTTATTGCCAAAAATCAATTTCTTTAGCCTTAATAGCCGATTGCTTTGTCTTTTTTATATACTGGACGAAATTGTTATGAAATAAATAATATTTGTATGGTACATATATGTGATGATATAGTTTATTGCGATTTGGTGGTCCCTGATGCAAAATAAAATCAACAAAAACTCCGAGACCCATCGATATTTTTAGAAATAGCTTGGGATATCTTAAAATGACGTAAATTGATTTAAACATTTGCCCGTGCATTTGAATATAGGTTTTTTGGATTTCACGAATCGGCAATCGGGATTGCTCGAATTCTTTTCTAAACCGTGGGTAGTTTGTTTTGTGAACAAGGTCGAGTTTGAGTTTACACAAGACAAACGATATTGCTTTTATTATGTACCCACTGAAAAATAAATTGTGTGAAATCGGTAGAAAATGATAGTCGGTAATAATAATATGAATGAGCAGCAATTAATACGGTTATAATGACAACCATACACCGCTGCTGCGATTTCTGATGGTTAAAGCATTATACTATGTGCTCGAACTATAGTTAAACGGTTAATAAACCAAAGAATAAATATTTGTACCTGTGATATTGATGTATACTTTGAAGAATCTATTGTGTATCAAAAAAAGTAAGGATATGTAAGTTCATAGAGCAGAACCGTCAACCATTATTAGGAGAGATCGGTAATATAATTTACGGCCGGTTTTTACATTATGTTTCTCGATTCGTAAATGGTAATGGCGTTTTAAGAAATTATTGTATTCGACACATATGTGCCTCCACTTCACCTGTAAACCAATCTGCTGTAAGCATGACTATAACCTACGGAACCGCTCAGCCAAATGTAGAGTAACGTTAAGACCTATACGTTTATTACGAGTAACAATTACAGTTTATTACGTTTATTACGTTATCTTGACTCCAATCAACCGCTGTGAAAGTTACCGTATTTCAGCGTTGAGTTTAAGGCGATGTTTTGTATTTTATTCTTTCGCAATCAATAATTAGATACGATATACTTGACAGTCATTGTAACGGTTATGTATTTACATAATGTAATGTATGTATTCAAATAATTCATTTTTTAATTATATGTATTTTTTACATACAACAAAATTATAAAAAACTAAATTATGTTTGAAAGGTTTGTACAGGGCCAATATTATTCCTAATCATAAACTTCTTTCAGTAGCCGCAAAAGTTGAAAAGTTGAATGAAATATATCAAACACAAAGATACACACACACACATATATATATATATCTCTTTTTATTTTTTGTTATATGTTTTTATTTCTTTTTCTTTGTGTCTTTTTCGGATACGTTTTGTTTCTGTTTTCTTATTGTATATACTCTTTATTAGATGGCATGATACCTGAGGAAGTATAAAGGAATTTTACTTCTATAAGGATTTTACCTTATAGGTGAGACGTAATGATTTAGTTCAGAGGATTGTCAATACTTTTGTGACAGATTTGAGACAGGATCTGTAGCTGAATTGAAAAGATTAAAATATCCGTTCGAAAAAGTTTGATTACGTATAGTAGATAGTGTTGAAGATGTTTCGCTTGACTAAACATTATGTGAATGACAGACGCGTTTGTTCCATAATATTTCAGGGGAGCGTATGGACGTAGTGATACGTGCAGATCAAGAGGCCGGTGGGTACTGGATTCGAGTCCGCGGGCAGGACGAGTGCGATGGCCTGTCAGCGAGCGCCATGTTGCTTTATTCTGGATTCAATTATACTTCCATGTTGCAGGAGCCAGTAAGATTTAATTATATCCCTCTTTCATTAATTTATCAATTTAGTTTATAATTGTTTCATATTTGTAGCTTTCACGTGTACATTGTGAAAGTTTGACAGAACGTTTATCTTTGCGGGGAGGGCTCAGATTCAAATCCCTCTGAATTTTCAAAGTCATGTGAGTATTAGAAATAACTTATAACCTTGTAGGGTAAATTAAAACATCTGAAGGAAACGTGTATTTAAGGGTTCTCCAAAATTTTCTCAAATGTGCTGGGAACCTGTCACTTCGCACGTACTGGTTACTTAATTTTTTTCTCAGCGATAATTTAAAATTATATTTTCCACGCTCCATGTCTTGCTTGACCATGTCTTACCTGACCAATCAATTATGAATTCACTGATATGTATTTATATCTGGTAACCTTCACCCCATTTATTTCAAAGATATAATTTTTTTCTTTCAGAAAGACAAAGACAACAACGCAGAACCTCATGCGGAGTCCTTACTGTTTGGACAAAAATTACAAAACCTAAAAGATTATTCAAATCCTGCAGACGTTGAACCAGTTTATTTGGGAATCGACCGAAATATTGTTCAGTTTAAAGACAGTGATAACGATTACCGATATATTAGTGATGCTGTGCCGAAGAAACCATTTTATCCCGCGGAATTGGGTTAGTATTACACACATATCACACACACACACACACACGTAATATTTCCTAATTCTGCCACAATTATTAAGCATTAAGGTCTGCCATTTACGGTATAACGAACCTCAAATATTTTCGAGAACATTATGGAGAATTCTCCCATAGGCAGGATTCTTCACGTTATGTTTCTTCACCGACTCATTCATGATTAACTGTGAAATTACATAATTATTGAAAAAGTCAGAGAAAGCGTGAAAGTTTAGACCCCGGGGTCTTCGTGCGGAGGAGATCGGCTTTCTAACCGTGAGGTCATCAATGTATTAGTAAGTGGTAGGTATATTACTAACATGCTTTATGTTTGTGTCCGCTTGCCTGTGTTACGTTATTATTAAGTACGCAGTACATTTTAATGCGCGTTTTATCGAGTTTTTTTTATTATTTATTATATTATTGTGTTATGTACATATTTTCACAGCCATTGAAATTTTCTTTGAGCTTGTTTGTTCTTTTTTAAACGTTTACACACTCCCCCCCACACTAGGATCCCCTGTGTTGCGGGTGGCATGGACATACACAAATATGACATCACAAACACACATGATTTGAGAACAAGAATTTATCTGTCACATAAATGTCTGTCCCGGCCGGGAATCGAACCCGGGACCTCGGCAGGCAGGGTTACTAGTAATCGGGGTCGTCATGTTTGGAACATATATTTTTTAATATAATGTAGATATTATTCCGTCACTAGGATTTTAGAGCCAGGACTTCGATAATTAAATAAATAATCGATCACACACACCTCCGTTATAGTATTCCCTGGGTTGCGGCTGGCATGGATGTACTCATATATAAATGAGACATTACAAGCACGAACGACCCGCGACCTGCCCTGGTCGGGAATATAGGTTGCGATAGAATCGTCAGAAAGCCTAAAATTTCTAGCAGTTGATCCAAGGGGAATTAATTCAGTTTACCGCTATAAGATGTATCTGACATAATTTTTCAGCCGCAAACAACAGTGTCGTTCAAATAAACGGTAAAAACTTCCTGTATCCCGACACGGTGATGTTGTTGAAGCCGAGGGATGTGAAAGCGGATACAGAGTGCGTCGTCGGCGAGGAGGAGAATCAGAAGCAGACGCAGTGTATACAAGTTTTGAAAGTGAAAGACAAACGGACGTACGAAATAGTTTTGGTAAACGAAGGTGAGATAAAGTATACGGACACTTTATCCGTACAATTACTCATATTAAGTATAAGATTATTAAATATAGATTGTTTATATGATGTCAGTTAGCTTACACATGAGATATGTAATGGTAAAAAGTGGTCGTGTATACCACGCGTTGATGCCTAACAAAGTGGTGGGGGGCCCGCTTATTACTGGCTCTCCGAAATTGTGACGGAAAAACGTTAATACTTAAGTAACACTTGAATTTAGAAGGAGAGTAGTATTTACACTGTGGATTAAGTTTGGTGGTATACAACTCGGTGGCTCTCGAGCAAGGTCACTGCATCGTCGTTTGCTCACCACGGTGCACTGCATGGAGGGTAGTTAGCTTGGGCTCGAGAGGTGGATGGAGCCCCATACAACGTTCATTACACAATTCAAAAAATATACAAGTTATTTTTATAAATGAAACCAAGGATTGAAGATTTACAACCTAATAAAAGAAAAATACAATGAATAGATAAAAAAGAGATGAGTGATTGGGAAACCTTATCATCAGGTATTATAATACGTGCTTGAACGTTTTTAGGTTTTAGCAGCAACGACTCCTATACATTCCATTTACATGGCTACAGTGCCGAAATTATTGCCACTTGGAAAAATCCAAATAATACTCCTATTTCTAAAGAAGATTTTTATAATCTTGATAAACGAGGAAAAATCTTAAGGTGTGTATAAGCATGTTATAATTTAAAAACTACATATATTGTAGTAATCGACAAAAAATAACAAGTAAAATCGTATAAAATTAAAATTAATAGTATTTGTATGGTAATTAAATTAACAAAATAAAAATTCATTCCAACTTGACTTAATTATACGTAATTGTGTGATAAACGAATAATAATGATAATAGAAAATATTGAAATTGTAAAAAAAATAAAGTGTATTTAAATTACAATTTAAAACTACATAAAATCCAATCTAATTTAATTATGACATGGAACTGATAGTTTTTTAATGTTGTCAGGAATAATAAAAGCTTATTTATTTTATTTTTTATATTTATACCTATATTGTAAGTTGCAGTACTAATAGACATAATAAATTTAAATAAATAATTAGATTAGATAAATAATAGTTAAGTAATACTAAAAATTTAAATTTAAGCAATCTTGCGTTCCAATTAAGAGGATATTGGGACCAGCGAAGTTAGTGCATGAGAAAATTCATCTAGATTTCGGAACAATGTGCCCCTTTGCTACAAAATACGTAGAAATTATTAAGATTTTACAACATTAAAAATTACGCGTTTTTGTTAGAAAAACGAATTTTGTTAAATAAAAACCTGTCAAATATTCAAATTGACATTATGTTACCAAATCAATACAGCGATTTAGTACATTGACAATAAATTTACCAATAGAGAGAGATATGCCCACGTCATATT
This sequence comes from Megathymus violae, assembly GCA_003671415.1. Classification (NCBI taxonomy): domain Eukaryota; kingdom Metazoa; phylum Arthropoda; class Insecta; order Lepidoptera; family Hesperiidae; genus Megathymus; species Megathymus violae. The sequence goes on from PDGT01000001.1 coordinate 13,801,788, forward strand.
TATCGAAGAAATGATTATTTAAAAATATGATTATATCCCCGATGTGTTTAATTCCTAAACATACTAAGAGTTTTTTATTATTCGACTTGAACTGATCAGTTGTTTGTTATTTTCAGGAATTATCACAATCCACCTTTAAAAGATACATTTACAGTACCCAATAAAGGCCTTACAATTCTGCGACTAAAACCAGATCGTGGTGGAACTTGGATGCTAGAGTGTCGATCGTGTGGATTCTCCTCTTTGCCAGTGGCGGTTCTCATAGACGTGCCTCTTGCAATACCCAAACTAGTAATAGATTCATTGCCCAAGTGCGGGAACTATAGACCGGCAGATGTACTTCTAAATTGAATAAATATTCCGAGGGCTTACTCCCGACAAAGGGAGATGGAAATTGAATAGAATTTGCAAAAACATTGAAATTGATACTTTCAAAATTGATGGATGCCGATGATCTAGTGGTGGTTGAAATGAAAGATTCAATCTAAAATGTAACAGAGTGTATAACAGTTCAGTAATTGTAAAAATAAATTAGATTATGTTTATGCAAAACTAATGTAACTTAGCCGAATATACAAATGAACTTTAAGTGTTAGAAACTATTAAGTAACATAACCTTGATTATAGATCTGCACTGGTGGAACACTAAGGTTTCTAAAATTGTACGTTAAGCACGAATCGAAAAAAACACCGGATTCAAAATCGTGTCATGTTTCAATCTTTTTGGGAAGTAAGCCAACTCTAAACTGTGATAAAATTCAGAAAGTAGATTATACATTGTTAATTGTAATATGGGTAATTAATAACAAGTATGTGTAAACGTGGCTACAAGATTTTTCTGCGGTAATGAACGGCCCATGAAGACATTTTTTTTGAACGTTGTTGTTGTTGAAGAAGAAAATTTGAAAAAAGAAACGGGGTCCGTTACTTTATTATAATAAGGTTTATCTATTGATCACGATATGAATTGATTTGAATGCTCATGGGCATGTTATTTACTTTCTTGGTAGTTAAAAACCAATTCCCAACTAAATAAAACAGACGTACGACAACAACAAGTTTAAGACTGTAGCCAAGTTACAGATATAAAACGTTAGTAATAGAAAACTAAAATAAAGTAATATTTATAGGTCTTCGTGACACAAATGTAAATAATTTTTAAGCTTAATATTTATTAAATATTTTATTTACATACTCGTGTCGTGTTTCTTTCTAGATACTTAAATTTGTTACCGAATATGTTTATTAATGAAATCGATGTAATGGGACACCTTTGTGTACACTGTAGGAGCACCTTTTTCACCACACGGTGATATTCCCCAAGATACTATACCTAGTATTACTGGTTTATTATTACTTTCATCGAACTGGGAATCATTATCTTGATCCACTGGTTTTATTTCTATGTTGTTATCATCAATTTTTAGTGGAATTTGAACAAGGGGTCCTCCAGAATCTCCGTTACAAGCAGCTATTCCGCCAGTGAGTGGACCAGTGCAAATATTGGCATCTTTGTCAAGCGGATTGCTTTCACCATCATCCTTTAGATCGTCGATGGCTTTAAAACATTCTGTAATAAAAATAAATTTAAAGAGGATGAAATTACTCTCATCATAGTTTTTTAGATTATGGAATTTTTTCAAGCATTCTATAATAGGCAAGATCTTAACAATGGTCGAGTTAGTATGAGAAGTCTTAAGACGTTAGAAAGTGAAACAATTTTTTTTAACAAATGTCATAAGGCATTAACAATGAGTCACAAATATATCTTAATGGTGGTTAAATGATTCACTTAACGATTTTAAATTGAGGTTACTTAAATATTCAATCGTAAATATCTGTTTTTAATAATTGTGTAAGGTTGATGGACTATAACTGTTCTTTATATATATAACTGGTCTATATGTATAACTGTTCTAATATTTTTTTCTCATACATTTTCTGCTGGGTGATTGATGTCTTACTCCGTGAGTTGTATGGAGATATTTATATGACTTTACTAATAACTAAGACGTGAAAACATTAAAAACAATTTATCTGCTATATTAGTATTGTCAGATAAGATCACTATAAATCTGTAGGCCAGTACCACTAGAGTATAGCCTTTTTATATAGCGACTTTTACTCCATAGTTTTGTAATCTCGCAAATCAATCTCATAATTGATTTCGGGGTGTTATCATTAAGTGTGTGTTATTGATAATCCAATTATTTGTTATAGTGAAAATAATCATAATACTAAATATTATGACAATTTCACCGCGGAATTAGCGTGAGGAGAGAATACAGATATGATATGGTAATATGAGATTATAGAATTTCCGTGTGAAACGTAGTTAATAGAATATTACCTTCAAAAGGTACGTATGTAACTTGTACTTCTTGCAGTCTGCTGGGGAGATCTGGGAAGAAGATAGTAGTTCTCAACGCTCCCCAACCAGGTAGCGCGAAAGAATCATCACTCAATCGATCAGCTTCTGATTTGTGTGGTAGGTAAATGGGCTGTACTTGCTTCGTAAATTTAAATGGTGTCCTTGTTTGAAGTAAAGCAACATCGTTTGGACCAATACTTCTATGTAATAAAAAAAATATAACAGTTTAATGTTACTGACAAAGCATATCAAAATGAAAAACATGTAAAAATTGAAATGTTTCAAATATAACATCGTGAGATTACAAAACATTGAAGTGACTGTCGCACTAAATATGATTGATGAATATGTAAACTGGCTTTCGTTCATAACAGATATACGACGTCTCATAGTAATCATAATCGTTACATACCCTAAATATTCTGGATGTGGAATGTGTCTCGAGACGGTGACAATTTGCGTGTGCCGTTCAAAATTGTCTACATCATGGGTACCAGCGACAGCATCCATTGGTAACCATCTGATTAAAAATGATTCTTTTATACAATGCGCCGCTGTTAATATCTATGAACAAAGATAGTAGGTAAAATGCGTGTATAAATTTATTTGCAATCATCGCATAATTTTTAACGATAGATATTGTAATCAATTCTAACGATATTTTGATAGTTTTTCGGTGCATCTAATAACTTATTTTTTCCCTATCAACGATATTATTCTTTTGTTCACTATATATAAAAAAAATAAAAATTTTCTAATATAACTTTTCTTGCATGACAGTGTTTTAATATTGAATATAATATTTTTGAATTCATAAGTGACTTGAAATATTTTCCAGTTCTTTTTATTTGAACAAGTAAACCGCAGTCTCTTTGCTCCGAGAAACAATTGTTACGTTCAGAAATCGTACGGTTTTATTCTTTTACTTGCCGGTTTTTTACATTGTTTAAATTAGAAGTATATTTATTTATAACAAACACAATAAAATAATTATTTATTCACCTCTAATTATCTATTAACAAAACATATTTTCAAAATTATATTTCATATCCTGCCGGAATAGATTGAGAAATGTCAAAAAATCTGTTACAAATACACTAAATGTTATCCAAATCTGTTAAGTGATTTCCACACCATACGTGAATAGACAAACAAAAATTATATTTGGTCATAATATTACACTGATATTTTTTAAAGATTATCATGATTAATATAACTGCATTATTTACTTTCGCTTCTGTACATGAGATTCCGGCAACGATTTTTTTGGATAACTGCCAAAAAGAATTTTCGCATCAACAATAAAGTATTAAATTCTAGAATTACTCACCCATCTCTCCTTAAGAATGGATCCTCCACAAATGTGCATTCGGAGCCATAGAAATCTCAGCTGGAGCGACACTAAATACGGGTGACTATAGGGTTTAGCCTCGTGCCCTCCGACTATTCTCTCTTGTGGCACATCTGTATACTCACCTTGTAAGTACGTCAAATAAAAATGATTAAACTTTTAATAAGTTTAATTGTTAAGCTTTCCTAACGATTTGTGACTGAAGAAGTAACATGTGAGTAGTATGACAATAAAATAATTAGAGCAACAATTGAATATATACAAATATTTTAAATTTTTTCAAAACTCATTAGAGCTGTTAAAGTTTGTTATATTCGATAGATCATATGAAGTGTATATTCAAAAAAGGTTTACCTGAACTTAATTTTGAAATTATCGCAAAACAAACACATAGACTCACTGCAAAGTTCATGGTGACAAGTCAGTATTCGATGGAGATGCAAGAGTTATATAATATTATCGAGACATTACCGTTATCATTGCATTTGGTTCTAGTTTGCACAGATAAGAAACCTTTGGTATCTGTTTTGAAAGTAAGGTATTTTTATAGAGAACCGTTGCTACTACCATCCTTAGCTTAGCTATCAAATAATAGATAATAATATACATTCACACACTCACACCCCCGGCACTAGGATTTTCTGTGGTGAGGGTGACACTGGCGCACACAAAAAATATGATATCACACACAATAGAACGAGAACAAATAATTTATTTGGTTGACAATTTACGAGACAATTCCAGAGGTCGTGGTGGGTTCGTCGCTCAGTTTAATGGTGACAGTGGTGGGGTTGGCTGGCTACCATTCAAGTTCTGGAAACTATAGTTAACTGTATTTCGGTTATATCCTATTACAGTTCTGTTTCTTTGTAACTTCGGCGCCATACTGTCGGAGTGTGTGTTTACAAGAAGGTGATGATGCCTTTGGTGTTACGAATATCCATGGAAGAAGCTTACCCCTAACCACCAGCTGGATCCGTAGCTCATTTGTCGATTATTTACGCATATATAAATTTTACCTTCTATTAGCGTCACTGATTATTGTTCAATCGAATGAAAACCACTTATATTCATTAAAATAATTTTTAATTTCATTTAATATTTTTTAATTCCTTTTAAATTTTGCATTTAAAAATTTTGAAAATAACGTATTTTTATTTTGCATATCAAACTTTTATACGTTATGTGATGATCTAATCTAATTCGCTCTTCCAAATTACGAATTCTAATATTATTACTTATAAGTATATGTTATATTACAGCAAATATTTATTTCCCTGATTTGGCAACTTTTAATTATTTTAAGGTAACAATGGACTGACACTTAAATAATACTAAAGGCTGTATAAATATAAACACTGATAGGGTTCACTTTTTTTTTGCATAATATATAAATGCATGTAAGATCCCGTAGATCCGTAATAAAAATTCGTGATCATCGATTTTGGTTACCGTGTTTTAAAATATCGATGAATGTAATTTACGTTTATAACAAATTATCGAAGCGGGGTGAGAGCAGATCCCTAGTACCTACATGACATAATTTAATAAGGTTCCAAGAACATGATTGAATTTAATTAATAGACAATTTACAAGCTATGGCGCAGTGCTGCCACTTCAACATACGGGTAATTATAATATGGAAGTGGGTCAGGTATTCAGAGTAATAAGGATTTATTACTAAAATCTAATGATCTGTATAGAAAAACGTTTATACTGATCACTCTGTAGTAATTTATTTGGGTTATTTATTTTAACTGAAACGAGTACTCAAAATATTCACGTTGGTACCGGAGACAATGGTGCATGGGATTGGGTCAAATCACAAACAAACACAACCATCGTGACTACCCGTTTCAGTTCAAATGTCCGCGATATGTAAGTTTACAATTTACTTAATGCAGTTTTGGTGCAAACACCAGCATATCGCAGATCATTTTACCTCATTAAATATTAGTTTAATTCACCTATTCCGTTAATTGACATTTTTAGCTGCTATTAATTTTTTTGATTACAAAAAATAAAATTATTATTACAGATAATTGTAGTGTATAAAACACCTCAATATAAATCACCTATACCTTGTTACGAGGAGCAGTATCTTTAAGTTCGGTAAACAATAAACACATATTATTCTAATGTATCTTTGATTCCGAACCCGACACCTCATTGCGACCCTGCCAGGATTCGAACCTGGAATCTTCTAACACTTCATAATAATCTGCACTGTATTTGGCAACTATTAGTGATATCCTAAAAATATGTGTCGGTGCCAAAACAGAAGCCTTCATACACGGCTGTGGGTAAGCAATAAATGTTACAGTATCATAAGTGTGTGAAAGTTAATTTTTGCTTATATTTGTAAATAGGTTCACTACACCCGTAACAAACCCAGTACATAAAAGCGAGTTTTTTTATATACATCCGCCTGAACATTCTTATTGATTTGTTTCTTCAAGACGGACAGGGTGACTGTTTTATATTATGTATAAAAAATACCAAAATAAATAAAAGGTAAAATCAATACCAGTTCAGGGATGGAGGAATAACAATGAAGAGCAAAATGAAAAACGTTTTCATACAATTTAATGTTATTCATAATGACTATATTCGCTATTGTCTTGTATGCATTTCGGTGAAGAACTTATGATTAAATTAAATAGGAAACAACAAAATACAAACTAAGATGATACACAACGTGTTCAGATTATAATATAAGTAAATTACGAAACTATTAATTTAATAAACAATAACTTGAATACATAGGAAGAATACATTTATCAGTAAGTTATATATGTTTGCTTAATTTTTAATTACGAATATAAGTTACCTACCAATATCTCTCCAAGCAAAACTGCAATATCGAACTCCAGAACAAATCTATTTTATTTAAATGAATACACAGAAAATAAATAAAAAAAAAACAATGAATTCTGAACACATCAGAAGATAGAAAATTAAACAGTTATAATAATGCTTAAAATATTTAAAGAATAAATAACAAACACTTGAGATTTGTTGAACAATAAATTTGATTTAACATTCCGCGTTGCAAACCTGCCACAGCAGTATATTTTTTTATAAAATAGTACTCTGTGTCAATTTTTTCATTGCTCTACTCCGTCGGGACATTGATTTAGGCTAAATACTGTTTTAGACGAGGCTCGTGGGTTAAAAATGTTCAAATGTATATCTTTATCCCTGGCGACCGACCTTTCACCGAGCCGACATCTAAAGCCTGAAGCTCTTTTTAGCAGACTTAGGAGATCAGTCAAGCATAATTCAATGTGAAGCGCGTAATAGGCTCTTATCTCCATCTGTGCGATAAGAAAGAATGCTTCACAGAGGCTTACAAATATGGAGTTTACAAAAAAAAAAATATTCATATATAATCGATTGATATAATAAGTGACCGTGTTGAAACTAGAAGTAAGCACCGTAACACAATTACGGCCTCAAGTATCGTGAGTTACTTGAGGTAAATAGCTACAGGGACGGACATACATAGTTTATGTACAGTCATATTAATTACTCATTATTTCTGTCACTGTTGGATATGTTACTGCTCCTAAGTCGAGACACGATAAATACCAGTCAATTATGTTGGATGTGTGCAGACAGGTAAACTTTATTAATCTTTGAGGCCTCTAAGAGTCTCCTCACATCTATCGAGGTGGAGTCGGTTTACTCGTTTGTAACATGACGCCATGTAGTCGATTAGAGGCTATCAGCTGTCGTAACAGTTGTACAGTTTCGTTATTATTGTGACTTAATGAGTTTTAATCTGAACATGACTGGAACTTAGAGAAGCGAGACTTGAATTAGAAGCCATAATTAATAAGACCCACTTTTTACTGGGCTATTTTTTCACGCGTCCGTTGCTCGCTCAAATGCATTGTATTATACAAATGACACATAAAAAAAATCGCTCGTAATAATATATACCGCCTGAACAAATCTGTCTTTATACTTTTTCACGTACAATATTTTCACTGTCACACCTTTTTAATTGTACGCAGGATATAAAATATTTTCCTACAATAATTACTACACTTTTAAACACGATTACTTAAGTAATTAGTTAACTAATTTATTTACAAATTTAAAAAACAAGTAACAAAAATAAGTAGAAAAGTAAATAAAAGTTTACATAATATAACATTTGAAATAGATCAGTTCATTATGCCTCGGAATTTCATATTCATAGTGATGGAATTATTGAGTTTATGGTAGAGTAACCGTTAATTAGAACTTTGGTTTCGTTTTATTGCAAACTTTCAGTTCATTAAATAATTTGGTCCAAAGCACCATTAATTTATACTTATTTACATTAAATTATTTCGTTCGCACGTTGTTCATATTTCAACAACATGATAAAATATGGCAGTACGCGTTACGTTTGATTATCACTCGTATTATTAGATCCTAAGGGTATATCAACCGTAGTCACGAAAAGCAGTTCCCTCAAATTGACAAGACTTCTTGGCGTATTCTCTAAGAACGTGCCCATACTTGCCGTCGACTGATTGGCCAAAGCTTTGTGTTTAAACATTAAGCGTGAAATCGACGTAATTCGGTTGGAAACTGTCGGCTAATTTGGGGATACCCTTATGCGCGTTTATTTATTTTCTGAATCAGCGTCAGTTTCAACGGATTACGTGATCTAACGCAAGAGGTTTTAGTATAGTGTGTACGGTACACTGGGGTGGCCGGGTGGTGTGATCGACGGCAGATGGTTACCACACCGCGGGAAGTTCGGCGGGACCGGCGGCAGATCTCGTTGCGTCCCTATGTGAAGTATAAGGTTCATCCCGATCACTATGTGGTAGATAAAGTGACAGTGAAACAACCAGTATCCTGAAATTAAGAGAAAAATGTTTAAGTAATTTTTTTATAGGCGTAGGTAGGAGTTTTTTTGTCGTTTGTTCGTTTATTAAGTTTTGCATCTTTTTGGAACATTTGGTCGAAGTAAATTAATTATATTCTTAATGTTATGTATTATTCAGAGTTTCGGTTTAATGTACTATTTAGTTAAAAAAACTTATAACAGATTATGAAATAATCAATACCAGTTTTTTTTTTCATTAATTTGATCAACTCTATTGGGAAACGAATATAATTTTATAAGTCTCCGGAAATGGCTAAATACTTTTACCACTTAAGATAATACTCTTTAATCCTTGTCGAAGGTCCGGGTCTCTATTGTCACTTACTACTCCACAAATTCCTACTGTAAAATCTTGGTGAGTTCGCCTCCATAAGCGGGTCTATCGCTTCCGTCTTGACCGGCGTCACGTCAGCTGTGCCTTTACGCCCTACGGGTGTCCATTTGCGTCGCAGACCACTTACTATCACGTAGCTCATCTCCACATTTGGGAGTACTTACGTGAAAAAAAGCTTTCTTAGTTAAGAGGAGAGTCACAAAGCCTAATGGGTTAAACACAAATAGTTGTAACCTACTACTAACCCTTTCAAACAATATTTTATGGTTCTATATATTGATTTAGCGAATGAACACAATCGTTTACCTGGATTATCAGCCTTTAGCCTTAAGACGACATATCCGTTGTTCGGGACGGCGAGAGTGTCTTTCAAGGGAGGAAAGTTGTACTGACGATGTAATAATCCTTTCCGGTCCAGGTCCAAAGCGTGCTTTAAGTTGATCTTCTTTATATTCTTATCCGGCGACCGGCCCATACCGATCACGTTGTAGGATGTCCCGTGCAGGTGGAAAGGGTGGGAAAGATTCGGGGATTGGACTGAAAAGGAAACAAAATGTTGGTTTTTCAATATGCCTAACATAATATATTGTTAATTCATTACCATAAACTACAGGGATAATTCGATGGTTAACCCGTGATGTAGATGTGATAAGTAGGAATTGATCTCACATGCTTTTGGCGCCTGAGCGAACGGTAATTCCTTCTTGATTCCTACTTGATTTTAGAACTGTATGTATACACAAACTAATATAAATTGAAAATCGAGATAACGCTACACACTTTCTCTCGTTGGATTTTAAGAGAAAAACAAGCACTCCGTTTCCCAATTCCGTATCACAGAACTGAGTAAAGCATGACCGTACCTTCATCTACTAGAACGATCTCTACGATGGAGTTGAGTGGTACATCAATCATGTGAGTGCAGCGGCAGTCTACGGGGCAGTCGGCGGGACGGTTGTCCCCGTTGCAGAAGAGATCCGGGTTCAGCTCGTGCATCTGTGAGAGAGGCGGAGCGGGGGGAGCTGAGTACGAAATCTCATCCACTAAACTGATCAGGTGATCTGCTCCGGGCGCCACTGAAAAATAGAACATTAAGAGTTACGATCGTTTTTGCAACAGATGTTTAGTGATGCGACTCGTGTTGCACTTTATATCTTCACTATAAATAATGAAAGATCAATCCCAATTGAGTTAATTAAAAGTTTAATAGGCATATTGATCGCCAATATAATGTACACAATATGAAAATAAAGACACGCTTATCAATTCGCGCAGGTCACTTGAATTGAAGCGTTAACGCGCGCGAAGTAGAGGTATTTTTAAATTTATATTATGTTGAAGATCTACTAACTCTACCTAGAGGTCAACATGCTTCATATATTTATTTATTTATTGGATTGATTGGTATAGCTCTAACACTACTTCAATGAGGATTCACTGTTCAGTGCGATGCATTTAAAATTCTAAGCGTTAATACTGTATGTATGTATGTATGTATGTTAATACTGTATGTTATGTATGATGCTGTTAAATTCGATGTAAATTACAGATTGAAATCCAACATTTTTTGGTAATTATGCAACATACCGATAAGATTGCCGATTGCCAAACAATTTGCCTTCAATCCATTCGCGGTCACCAAGGGGTTGTTTTTTAGGCGTTTTTCGTAATTGAGGAAATTTTGTCAGAAGCAATCATTCTCGATCCAAGTAAAAATTAACTATGGGTCGTGATGATGAAACTTACGTTTATAACGTTAAAAAATATAATAACCTAAGAAATTCTTATAGGTATTCTCTTTAAAGAGGTCCTGTGGCTTGTAGAAATGAAATCTGAACGGTAGAAATATTTTCACATCTGGTCGTTCTTGCAGTATCGCTTTGTCGATTGGTTTACCCGACTTCAAATTGCTCACACAAACCGCATCGTTCCTCTTTACATCGCAAATAGCATCCAGCGGGTTAAGAACCTGTATAAAAATATAATAATATGATGTTAAGATGACATACAGTAATAACTCCAGATTGTAGCATTTTATTCATATATATACAAGCGTTAGGTATGTTACAAATATACAACCTGTGTTCCTGAACTCCCTTGTGCTACTGCAACACACTTCGTCGAATTACCTCTCGACTAAAGTAAGGTATTTACCAACTAATTTGAACTACTGTAAAAATTTGCTCAATTTATTACTACTAGTGCATTTATATTTAAATAAAAATAAATATTTACAAATGCCAACAAATCATATTAACAGGAATTTAAGTGATTCTAAGAAGTATGAATGTGTGTGCTTCGTACGTAACATTTGTATTATTGTATGTAAAATAATGTAATGTTTGGGAGGAAATAAAATAATGTCGTATTTTAATACATTATATTATCAGTAAAAAAATTCACAATTTTCTTAAAATGATAAATACGATTTTCGTTTATGCAGCAAGAAGCCACACGTTTAATTAATAATGTATATATATTTTGATGTGGACTAGGAACTGCCAATTGAAGTTTAACGAAATTGCGTCGATAAGTGTTATATTAGTTAGGGTAACATATCTTAGGTATCGTATAATGGTAACTGGGGATGGTAACAGGATCATGGATCTACATTCTACATTAAAATACGGCGTTACACAGTCTTGTTCACTGGATAAGTGCAATGTTCAACTCACACATTAGGTATAGCTTTGTGTACAGTGTATTTACAAATATTGTGGATTATTTACAGTTCCTACGATTTCTGGTTTGCATGCAATTAAGGGTTAGTAACAGGAAATAAACGTAAATCTTAAATTCCTAAGTATGTTTTAAAATACATAAAAATTTAATATAGACACGAAATAAATATCCTTGGCGAAAATAACAATGGCAAGTAGTTAGTTACAGTACAATTCATAAAACAGAATTAGGTGAAAGAAAAACATATATTATGTTGTACATTTAGAAGCCTCAAAATAAAAATATTTAACTCGTAGGCGACACGTATAACCGAAGATATCACCAAATATGGCATGTTTATTCTAAAATCAGCTCAAAGTAACACGTATCACCATTAAATAAAATCATCACAATCTATCATGAACTCTAAACATTCGAATACAAAATAAACTCATATGGTAGATTCGAGCACTTCGAATCCACCGGACACACCACACAAAACAAACATAAAATTACACTTAGTCAACATTATTAAATCAACTGCTACCGATTTCTGTACGAAAGTAAATTGACAATTATTTTTAGGAACGGATTTAATTTATGGGAGGCAGGTGATCTCCACACGTGGGGAAGTTGGGAGGAATAGGGGGAAGGTCAGCTTGAGTGCCTACTTGGAGCACTACGTTCATTCCGATAACGATGTGGAATAAGAAGTGACAGTGAAGGAGCCAGAAGCCGGGGTTATTGGCCCTGAAACGGAAGATGACATATCCATTATTGGGAACGGCGATGGTGTCCTTTGCTGGGGGAAGGTCTCCTTGATTGAGGTGACGCTGAAGCAAGCCTCTCCTGTCCAGGTCGAGGGCGTGTTTCAAATTAATTTTCTTCACGTTTTGATCGGGAGATCTACCGATACCGATAACGTTGTACGAGTAGCCGTGCAGGTGGAAGGGGTGAGACAAGTTTGTGATTTGAACTGAAAGTGAAAACGATGAATTGTTAAGATTTGTATTGATTTATAAACTAACGAACATGATTCAAGTGGCTGTATAGTTCATACTTGTAATGTATACAAGTTACCTTCGTCTACTAGAACAATTTCAACAACGGCGTTAAGCGGTATGTCTACTTTGTGTGTGCACATGCAGTTTTGCCCACAATCAGCCGGTCGGTTGTCGCCGTTGCAGAATTGCTCAGGGTTGATGTGGTCGTACTGACTTAGCATGGGAGCTGGCGGAGACATGTATGAAATTTCGTCTATCAAACTCATCACGTGAGTTCCTCCCGGGGCCACTGTGGAAAATAAAGATCGTGTTGATAGCGTTTATGTGATATACATTAGAGAATAAGATTGTGAAATAAATACTGACCCAAATATCTGTTGTAGGTGTTGGGCTGGAAGAGCATCTCTGGTCTGTAAACGAAGAAACGGAATGGCAAGAAGATCTTGACGTCGGGACGCTCTTGTAAGATGGCTGGGTCAATGTGCCTGGCATTCTTCAGTTGACTGACGCAAATGGCATCGTCTCGTTGTATATTACATCTTGCATCCAAGGGGTTCATAACCTGAATAGTTAGTGCGGAGAAAGGATCGTGCAATTACTACGTTTGTACGTGCATTATCTATACTACGATAGTTTCAACTACTTTATTTTCCATTAACTACTAATAAACCAAATGAAAGTTATTTGGTAATAAGTTCATCTTTCTACTGAAAAATCTAAATGCATACCTTAACATCATTTCGCTTTATCAACTTTACAAGCTTTTTTTGAAATATATTTAGAATTGAAGTAATTAAAATAAAACATTAATATATTATTTTCCATAGTCAAGTTGATAAAGTGACTTTTAAATAATTTGTAAAATGTAATTGGAAATTTACAGAACTATATATAGTAAGTAGTATAATAAATCTAACTACATATAATTTATAAGACATGTTGAGTTTTGTTAAATTATAAGGGTATATACAAATTGCTGAAGATGTTCTAAAGTATCTAAACCATGTACAAAAATATTTATAATTGGCAAGTAAAATACAGTAAAGATTTCGCAGGATACCTATGTTCAAGTTTAAGTAATTGCTAACAGCGTGGTCTAAGTCTAATTGAGGTTGCAGTACCAGCTCTAAGAATCCAGTTTGCAATATCCGCCAATTAATAAGTGCGACAAGTTGGCCCGTGACATGAGATCTATGTTTGCTAGAACGGAAGCTATTCATAGAAGTACTAATTAAATACATTTGCATTTTAAAATAGCGGAAAAATCCATTTTACTTATATACAAAATTTGTGGGTGAATATTGGTGAGCTACACCAATGCAGTGAAGAATATATTAAGTTGGTTTATAAGACATTTTTGGGTTCTATTACAATATTTGTGTCAATTAGTTAATTAAACATTTATCAATATACCAATTAACGTTTTATATACGAGTAGAGCACTTACTACTCCTTGAGGGATTCCGATGTCGTAGGTCGGGGGAGGCGTGGACGGTTGGTAAGGTCCTCTCGCGTAACGAAGAATTCCCAATTGCTGGGTCCTCTTGATGCCGCACTCTCCAAGTCCTCGCACTTGGATCCAGTAAGCACTAGGAATATTGTTCGCTTCGATCACGAAGTCGTATCGTTCGCCTGTAAAGTCACAAAGGTGGTGTTGTAAGTCGAAAGCCGATTAACGAGAAGATTGGCCACTTGGTAGTAAGAGGCCATTGTGTTCTAAGGATATCCTTAACACCAATAGCGTCACCGATGCGTTGCAGGCCAAAAAGAAAGTCAAGGAGGATAGGTTAAGTAGTTTAAACTAATATTTCGTAGTTGATTGTAGCCGAAAGTTGGTCGTTGGACCAGCAGGTAAAGAACAATATTACTAAACACAAAGACTATCGGTATTAAACTGGACAGAACTAAGTCGAGCGATCTTCAACAGGTGAGATCTGCCACGTCGGTTTACCTCATCCGTCGATCAGGAGGGTGCTGTATAAACAGAGGAGGTTGAAGGACTCAAGTATGGATGGGCGGTTAAACTTTGAACACGTCGGATTGTAGATGATTAAGTAATTGATGTTGTAAAATAGGAAGTAGTATGCATGCAATAATATTATCCAATTTTCTTCGCTTGAGTTGAACCACTAATTAAATGGATTACAGCGTACAAAGGCGTGGTTCTTTTTTCAAGTTATGTGCGATAACTGGCATTCTCTAGTTGAATAACTCTCATTTTTGGTTAGTTTCGAAATTGTTCAATTCACCAATTATTATTTTATCTTCGTGATACAGTGGCATTATTATTACATAATGGTTGTACCTATTTGTAATCAAATAATTTTAAAATTCTTACCAGAAAATGAGATGATGGTATTAACTTGAACAGGTTGCACTGCCTCGCCATCGGTGGCTATTACTGTCAAATTGTGTCCTTCGAAGGTGACCTGCGCTGGGCAAACGGATGCAAATGCGTTTATCATCCTGAACCTGTATCGTCTTCCGGGAGTTATAGTGAATACTTCCAGAGGGGTGTTGGTCATGAAACCGGTGTTCGGGTCTCTAAACTGTCCTTTCCCGTTGATCAAAACTGACTCTGGATCCTGACCGGTGTTAACGGCCAGGCGACCAGGATACCTCTCGGCAGCATCTTCATGTAGCCAATCACTGATGAGCATCACGTGCGTTGTCAAATCGTAGTCATAAAGGTGACTGTTCGGGTCCTTTGAAGGTGGCTGTCTAACAATAATGCTGCCGTACAATCCGTCCAGTTTCTGAAGACCAGTGTGCGCATGCCAGAAATGAGTACCGGCGTTGCCTTGCCATTGATATCTGCAATAATAATCAAGATATTTTAAATCTTAATGTACTGAGCATTGTGTTAAATTACTGATGTTATCTCAAAATCTTGTATTTGCTAAATGTTTTCCATTGCTTACCTAAAGGTATTTCCTTGTTGAATGGGACACTGAGTAACGAATGGCACACCGTCATAATATTGAGATCCACGTTGCCAGATGCCGTGCCAGTGAAGTGTGACTTCCATGCCTTCCATATGGTTTTCTACATCGACAACAACTTTGTCGTTTTCGCAAACTTGAATGGAAGGTCCTGGCAACATTCTGTTAGCTGATAGAATTCCCCTTTCGACTCCATCAGCTAGGACGCATTGACAATGAGACCATACGACGTTAGTAGCATTTGGTGTGCATACTTGACAGGCTCTGTAACCACAAAATTTACATTATAAATAAGTAAATTTCTCATGCCCGTAGGCATGTATCAAATATAAGTGGTTCGTCAGGTTAAGCATGTTTTGAGTGTAGTGGGTAGTTAAGTTATTGGCAAAATTTCCTGGGTGCCTCCGAGGGTGCATAAAGTCAAATTGAAGGACCTTCACACATTTCCGCATTTCTGACCACCATCTGAACCACTCGACAATTTGTACAAAATCTAGCTCGTTAGAGTGTATTATGTCTTGTCAATTATAAAAACAGAACTGTGCTGTGTAATAGGCCGCTAAAATGTTGAAGCAAAATACGTGAGTCAGTAACTCAAATTAATTGTCAATTTTCGTATCTATTTGCTTATTACACCACCATTTCCCCTACCTGGATGAATAACTAACTAAAATGATCGCGAAACTATGTTTGCATAAGATCTGTCGTCACCTATCAATTACACGCAATGGCAACGGAATTCGTACCAATTCACGTATAGAAACTGTGTTAAAAGCAATTTATCTATGTGAAATAATCCTTTAAATTAATACGCGAAGTTAAAAATATGTCGACTAACTGAATTTTACGTTACATTTAGTTTATATTGGTACTGAGATTGTCAAACATTAAACATAATTATGTTTTTGGTTAATACGTTTCAGTTAATACATAACTAAACATCCTATAATAAAATAAAAATCCTATCGATCGTCGGCTGTAAAAGCGAAGCTATTCCTGAACACTACGTAAATCACTTCACGTGAAAAGACATTACAGTGCAATCATCCTCTTTCAATGGTTACTTAAAAATAATTTTACAGTCCTTTAGTTATTTATTTGTGGCATGATTTCGCTGGTAGCTACCGCACAGCAGAACAGTGATTTGTGAACACTTACGCTCCCAATACGGTATATAGTTCAAGAGTGAAATGGTAGTAACAAATTCTCGGCGGCTCGTTTTCTCTGCAAGCTCGAGCGCACTCGTCTGGAGCAGACAGTGCAGGATTTCTTCTCAATTCAGCGGTGGCGCTGCTAGTAAAGTCCAGATGTTTCATGAAAGGTCGTCCGTTTGCGTTCTTTGCCAACGGTGGGAGAGGATTACTGCTTCGAAAGCTGCCGCTGAGCGGGCCGCTGCCGCTTGTTTGGACGAAAGGATTCGCTGCTGGCTCAGCCGTGCTGCCTATTCCTTTGTAGGATCCGTAAGGGTCGTTGCCAGTTGGATGGGTCTGAACTAAGCCGTGGGTAGAGGAAAATATGCTTCCACTGGCTGAGCTCTCGCGGAAAGGTGTTGCTGTGCCAGCTTGCCACCATGACGCTGATGTTGATTGGTCATCTGCTGCGTTGATTGCATCTGTAATCAAAACATTTTAATATTTAAAAGCAGTTTGTTCAAATACTCGATCCTACTACAAAACTCGATAGTTTGTAAATTAAAATGTGCTACTCGCAGGTATTTATTTTTAAGAGTATTTTTAACTTAAATATTGGATTTTTTTAAATTTGATATCTCAATGGGTTTCAAGAAGTGGCGGTAACTGGTTAGTTAGTAAATATCGTAAATATGAAGCAGATAGTTGGCCATTGAACTCCAACTCATTTCCTCAGTTCTGGTGCTGCATTTGAGGTTTAAGTTTTCAGAAGCGAACCGAAGTTGCTGGTACTGTAACTTACGATACTTTATATTATATAAAATTAGTGCTGCATCTGTCACTGACAGATTGAGTTCTTATTCCGACAATATATATATTTTCTCGAAACTATAACGCTGAGTTTATTATTAATAACGCCTACTAATCCGAAATATTTTTATTAAAATAAATGATAATAATAACCAATCATACATTCCCATATCTATAATAGAATTGTCTGGTATTGGGTGGCATAAATATACACAAATGAAATATCACAAATATTTATTTGTCATATTATCTGCTTCGTCCGGGAATATAACCCGGGACCTCTCGGTCGTTAAATTTATATTTAAGCCATCCAATGTATCCAATGCATGTAATATGATAAACAATTGTACAGACACACAGTGGAAGGAAGTTTATTTTTACATTTTTTTTTTTATAAAAATAATTAATATCAGAAATTGCCCATAAATCAGAAAGACAATCAGACGCCACAGAGATAATAAAAAAAATCTTTTTTATCAATGGAAATTAGAATTTGTTACAATTTGTTAAATAGAAACATAAGTATATTGGTAAATTTAAATTCAATTTTATGCTTCTTTATCAGTTATAATTAGAATTCAGTGTGCCTTAAATCGCTTACAAGTATATTAACCAGAGCATGAAATTCAGGCTGTTGACTTTATATCTGAATTCCTTTAGCTCGACAATAAATTCATTAAATAATAATAAAATTGCTTCGTACTACTTATTTTTATGTAATGAAAACTGGTTGTGGTAATGGTAAGTAAATTACTGTTGAAACCCTTTTGAGTTACGATATTGTAAACAGACTGGGTACTTATTTAACTAGTGACAGAAAATCGTTAATATACAGTAATTTCACAAGCCGTTAATGTATGCAAGAGATATGTTTGTTAGATAAAAATTCGCACTCGGCTATGAACAGGTGCGATAATGCAAATTCAGTGCAGAAATAGTGGTGACCAGAGCGTTGTCACGACTGTTTAGCAACGCGCAAATTGGAGGGGGTTCTTGTAGGTACTCTATCCTTAAACAAGGACTTTTACTTCCTCGTTAGCCGCCGTTACAGTTTCTGGCCGATGTCGATCTACATTTTATTGAACGTTACACTTAAATGAACATTCCATCGATCCGATCGATCTATTATCTTTCGACATCATCTTTTGCTCAATGTTTGCATCGTCCACAGTTGTTGTTGCCTTTTTGTTTACAGTTCAACACTAACTTAGGATACCCGACCTTGATTTTGTTCAACTTTTACTTCCTCATTGGCAAAGTTTAAACATTATTATTGACGAGAATACTTAGTCATTTTCGGGACCAAATTAGTGACACATGACAGCTTATTTATAGTATCGATAATAGGCTATAATACTGAAGTTTTTATTAGAAAATTGAAAATGTTTTCCAATAAAAAGTTAGATCCATAATTTCCGCACTGTGAAGTCATTTTTTGACGTTTGACAAAATAAAATGAAATGGTTTCAGAGCAATAGGAAGTAGTCGACTGGTGTTCACTTTATTCCGTAATGAACTTCAAAAAAAATCGAATTACTAAAGTAAGTTAAGCTAGAATCGTAATTTATTTTGTAAAATAATGTCGTTAGGGAGACTTCGTGCTCAAGTAGATATAATATTTGGGGTGTGAGGGGCTCTATCTACCATTGAGTCCAAGCCAAACTCCAGTGCTCGTGGTGGTCTCTGTTGAATAACGAACCTACCATTTTACTTCAGGAATGAGCCGTGACATGTCGTTTTGGTTTCAGTATAGGTGACTCAGTTACAATGCGGGTTACTTAATGCCTTTGCTGATAAGAAAGTCCATGGACGGCTTTAACCACCAACCCTCCGGTGATCTGTCTGCTCTTATATCAGCCTTTTACGTAAAAAATATGGATGGTTGCAGTCACTACCAAACATAAAAAGAAACTTTATAAGCTTCGTCGTACCGTCGACTTATTTTTAATTTTTATCTATAATTACTAGGTCTGTTTAACAGATTTTAATCTTACACCGAATGAACTAGCTATATCTAAACCCAGTGTAGCTGATAGTTCTATACGAAATATAATTGCTGAAATTCGTTCAAACTACCTGGTCGCATTGTAATTAAAAGTGGATTTATTGAACAGGCTGCATTAAAGCCTGCTATTACGAACATAAATACATCAGTTACAGTTTGTGCCTTCAGGCGGGTTTATTAGGAATTTATTACAGCAGCTACGATATAGATTGCGAGTTAATCGATTACATTCAGGTGCGAGACATGACTGACTGTCGCCAAGTGAGCGTAAAACGTTGAAAAAAAATTTTTCTGCTGGAGATATTAATTGGCGAATATTTTCTAATAATTTGAACTTTTTTATTCATAAACATATTGGCCACGTGGTTGCTGTTGCTCATGGTCATCCAAAACACATAACTACAAGCGTGTCTGCAACATCGCGGTTGGCACCGACGAGTTATCCGCCAAGAACGAAACGAGAGATTCGTTTTTTACTGGTTCCCTGACCCTCCAACTGAAATACGTAAAAGTGTATCGGGCACTTAAAAAATACCTATCACCAGACTTGAGCACTATTGGGATTAAAATAGGCGGTGCAGAAATCTGTGAACTTTAATTAGAGTGATCTTTCATTTTACCATTGTAACACCAGCAGTGCAGGTTAGATTGGACCCAATATTGGATATTTGTTTGGGTGTCTCTCAATATATACAAAAAATTTAATAGTTTCTTCGCTTATCGTTAAATGTCGGTATCAAGACATTTATTTAACGATAGCGGTGGGGTTTTTGTAATCGCTGAGATAATTTCTCTCTTCCTACTTTTAAGCGTTGACAGCCCACGCAGAGTAACTCTGAAGTACTGTGTATTACCGTGTTTCTTGACAAATTAATTGTCTTTATGTAATGCTTTAGCAGCTTAAACAAACGCTGGTTTGTTGTTGTTATTATTTGTTACTGAGATTCATGATGAGTTGAATAATTACGCATGTTATGGAGACGCAAAATCTATATTGCACTTTGCAAGATTTTAATCACGTGTACGAATACTTAAATAACATTCACGTTTTAAATTTTACATACATAAATACATCTGAAATGAAGATATCAGTGGAAGCTAGACATATTTTTATACCTTGATGAAATAAGGAACAATGATAACCTAGAGGCTTGGTCTTCTACATGATGCGAATCATGCATTTTTGTTTTTAAACCTACGTAAGTATTTCAAATTAATAGCCACTTATTTCGGTTAAGGAATAAATCGTGAGGAAATCCATGTATTTGCAATTTTCCATAGTATCCATTATATTCCCAAAGGTGACTGAAAACTAGCAGTACATACGTTGTGTCACTTTGTACACTTGACGAAAATTGCTGAAATACATTAAGGCAATATATACATTATACGAATGTAAAAATATTAAATCATCAACACACTTTTTAAAAAAAGAAAGAGGAAAAAAAAATTCGCCGTAAAATACAAAATACTGCAACAATGCGGTATTAACACACAAAAAAGACAGATCCACAAATATATAAATTACAATGTTGCAATACCCATTAAATTATGGCGAAAAGGGGTCGCACTGAGCGGAGTCGTTGTTGCTCAGTACTTCCGAGGGCGAGGTGTATAACGGACTGCGGGCGTAACGGACGCTCAGTTTGTAATAATGGAATTATAAAAATAAATAACAGCAACAAAAACAAAATCCACTTTATTATACACCAATAGTAGTATATAGAAAGTTTAGATACAATATTTTTAGGTACAACAGGCGGTCTTATCGCTTAATTAGGGATCTGTAGGGATATATATATATATATATATACTGCTAAGGTGCATTGGCATAATTTACTATAACATACAGAAATAACAGGAAACGAAATCAACATATTTCTGAATATTAGATATCGAGTATTTAATAATTAAGTTATTTAACCGAATCACTGAATATTACCCTACGCGTGAGTGGAGTCGGTGTTGTTCGTCGGTTGTCGGCAATTAAATTGATTAGAGGCCTAAAGGCGTTGGTTGTCGTGGTTACCGAATTATGCAATGCAAAGAGTTGCAGGCGCTTTAAAAATGTATCAGATAAATGAACGCAATATGGTTACGATCTAGTCCTAAGACAAATTTTTGCTGGTAACCCAACATATGAGGCACGTGTTGGTAAACGGTCACCGTTGCTCTTAAACTAACCTTAAAAATTTAAAACTATAATAGAATAACATAAATGGAAATATTATAAAATTTAGAATTAAACAAAACGTTCATATTTATTTTATTTATGTTGATATTTCGATTGGATGTTGTGTAAGTCTAGATCCAGATTATGATATGGATAAGTGTCTAAATGTCAAAATAAATCTTAGTCTAGATTTTTGATATCTGAAATATAATCATGATTACTGTATCAATGTGATAAGAGTACTATGTTCTATGTAGGCAGGAGGTCATGATAAAGTTTTTGAATGTACAAAACGTTTTTATATACTCAATTTTTTTTATATTGGTATTATATATAGAACTATCGGCCAGCCTACATTTCGTTCGGATTGAAAAATTAATGATATATAAGTGGTATACAATCTGTATATCCAACCGGAATAATGTACCTTCCAAATGGAAAATAATTTTTCAAATAGTTGCCGGAGATAACCCTTCGGATACATATAAACTGATAATATTCGGACTCTCTCTTTATCCCCTCCCCAGTTCAACAGCGGGGGTTACGTCACCAGGGTGCCGTTGACCCCCTCATGTCTGGGCAAGGAGGGATCCTTTGAGTCCCGAATTCCCCGCTCATAGGCCGGGGCCCCCACAGTAGGGCGCCGCCGCGTAGGATGCCTCGTATCGTATCTCCCTTTATAATATTAGTATAGATTTTGGTTGAAAAAATTATTATATATGCATGATATGCCTATGTCCACCCCGAATAATGTATCTTTCAAATGGTAAAAGATTTTTTTAATAGGTAGATCTCGTGGTGTTAGTTTCAACTCCGATTTGCTTATATAAAAGCACCGAAAACTATCAATTCCATTGACTCATGCAGACAAATCAAAGCTTCCGTTTGTATATTCACTATGTTTATTATGTATTATACAGTTTACAATAAAGTATCAATCGAAATTAGGACAAGAAATATTTTTTTTAATTCAATAGAATTAAAAAGTGTCTTGCCTGTTTGAACGCGTTAATCTCTAAAGTACAGCACAGTTTTTCCTGCGGTTAAACTAACAGATAGAGTGATTTACAACTAAAATTTATTCAACACACAGTATGCATTATAAAATACTTGCTAACCACGAAAACATAAACAACATTTTTACGGAAAATACTAAAGATTTAATTAATACATGAATATTTATAATTTTTTTTTAATTTCAACCAAAACATTAGTAATAGAAAATACGGTTGAGTCAGGATTTTGATAAATCATTCAACATGATGCGTACGCTGTGGGAGGGATCGCGGTTATGAAATGCGGCAGAAGGTCACGCTTTCCGTTTTACAATTAGTTACTTTTCGATTAGCTTCAATAAAAATCATTTGATCGAAGGTCGGCATAACTAATAGGTTTCGTTTATGGTAGGACAATAACTATATATCTAATCGACATAACATAACATTATGATAACATAACAACATAGCCTAAGTGGTTGTTACGCGCCTTTGTTATTTAAATTTTATTTCGTAATGGTTGTTTTTAATAGCACTTTACAAAGTGTAGCAGCTGTGTAATGTATCTTGTAAAACATTAATAACCAATCTACCCCCGGCTATCGTGATAACGCAGCTACATATTATGAAGATAATGTAATTAAAAACCGAAGATTTTATCGATACGTGATGTACATGACGTCATCTTAGAGACAAAGAATTAGCTGCATAACAGTCCTCGCCGCGTTCTGTCAACGCGCCGACCATCGATCATCCGTCTTTCATACCGCAGTCGTCTCTTCACTGGCCGAACAGAAGATGTCTTCCATGCCGTATCGTTGCCCGTTGACGCCTTCCGAGCCATATTTATACGTCCAGCCAGCAGCGGAGCGCCGCGACGCGGTGACCACACAAGAACATGGAAGCGAGACCTTAATTAATGTTTGAGCGAGAAATGAGCGAGAGATTAATGTTTTATAAGGTACGTTACAAAGCTGCTACAAAAGTATTCCATACCCTACTTTTCTGACTTAGTGACTGCTACGAAATTTTTTATTAAAGCCTGTACTTGAAGGATAAACATGCAAAAATTTATTATTATCATACGTTCGGGTTATATTTTTCAATCTCCCCAAAACAAATACATAATGCCTTTTTTTATAATCATACACGCTTTCATCTTTATAATTCATCGGTAAAATTTTTCTATCGGTGTAGGCCAAAGAGTACATAATAATCTTCTTTTATGTTTGTTCCACAGAACGACAATTTTATTTTATTGAGCAGCGTGTTAAGGCTTTTAATATTTCTTAATCATTTGCCAGTAGTGTTAAAAATATGACATATAATAATCGTGTATCAAATCATCGTTTTAGATTTCATTCTTGCAAGCACAGACTATAATGTTACGTTAATATTTACCAGTAAATATAGATTTAGGTGTCAGATGAAATCACCTGTTAACTATTAGATATTTAATTAACAAAGATCGGCGATACTGACATGGCATTAATATCATTGCGTTTAAGTCGTTCGCATTTACTTATTTATTAGACAGATATTTCTTACAATGTTGAGTGCTCGTTAAATATCTTTGATTGAATAATTACGAGTCAGGTTAAGTCAGTCACTTTTGTAGGTAGGCGGCGTAAAATTTGTTACGGTCGGATAGGTTAGGTTAGATTAAGTACAGATAGGGCCCACGCCCCCCGCACCACCTTCACACGGTGGAAGACTCGGCTAGAGACGCCCCGGGCTGGTCTACGGACCATAGGGGCGCTCCAGCCGATATTGGAAGAGTGGACGGTGCGGCAGCACGGAGTTGTCACCTTTCGACTCGTGCAGGTGCTGTCGGGGCACGGTTGCTTTGGCAAATACCTGCACGTAGTCGCAAGAAGGGAAGCGACTCCGGGCTGCCATCACTGCGACTGCATCGAGGACTCGGCGCAGCACACGCTCGAGTCGTGCCCGGCCTGGGCTGAGCAGCGCCGGGAACTCGCTGCAGTAATTGGGGAGGACCTGTCGCTGCCGACCGTTGCGCGAGCGATGGTTGGCGGTGACAGAGCCTAAATCGCGGTCGCCACCTTCTGCGAGGACGTCATCTCGCAGAAGGAGGCGGCGGAGAGGGCCCGGGAGGACTCGCTCCTTTCGGACCCAATTCGCCGCCGGCGCGCAGGGCGGCGCAGGCGCGCTCACATGCGTCTGATGCTGCCCTAGCCGAGGTTGCGGACGGTCGGGCCGAGGATTGCCCGCCTCCAAATCCGCAGCCGGCAACCGGGCGTAGGAGAAGAGGCACCCACGCCCATCTCCGATCTCCATAACAGAGGCTATGGCGTATGATATGGGGGTGTCCTGCTCCAAACCAACATGCCTCGAAGTGATGCGCACGGTGTTTCCGCGTGCACCTCAAAGATAGAGGGATGATGCAGATTCAGGCTCATCCCGAACAGAGACGGGCTCTGTAAAAGAGCTAATGCCGTCGGGACTGCGCCAGAATGCGAGAGTGTACCCGCAGTCCTAACTAACGACGTTCAGAGGAACACCGTAGGGTTTTATCCAGTACGAGTCCGCCATATCCTCTTAGTCACCCCCGTGACGGAGAGCAACCCATTAGGGTTTCTCCACGTAAAAAAAAATACAGATGAGGGTACATGTATGCTTCAAAGCGAAAGGTCTTGGGACGCCGGTGTTACCTTCTGCAATGAAGTTATGTCGCAGAAGAAAGTTGCGGAACTAAAGTTCAAAACTAGTTCAAGAACTCAAGTTCTAAACTACCACTCCGCAACCGGAGAGTAGAGCGTTGGAGAAGTCTCCTCCGCCCTCAATGAATGAGGCCCAAGTAATAGATACGAAGGTGTCTGTCGTCAGTAACATAAGGCCTCAAGGTGGAGGTGGCTTTTTGTAGTCGGGGTGGGAAAACTCCAGCTCCATCCCAGCCAGCGAGATGGATTTCCAAAAGGGGTTAAACGTAAGAATGCGAGAGCGTACCCGTCATTCCGATCAGGGAGGAATTGAGGAAGATCACACTTGGTAGTTTTAGTCGGTACGAGTCCGGCATAGCCTCTCTGTGGCCCCCGCGATGGAGAGGTATCCTAGATAGATTTCCTCACAAGGAGAAAAAGGTACAGATGAAGTCCTACCACTTCGTTTTTTATGAATTAGAGAATATTTGTTATTTGATTTGGGTTATATATTAGGTGTAATTGGGATAACGTCACTTTGATTAAAAGAAAAAAGCTTGAGGTCTGATCTTATCTAGATGAACTGTTCATCAATTTCCATGCACTGAATCTTTAAATAACTACCTTTACGACTTCTAGTAAGCATTGTAGGAAACACTTACCAGATGACTGTTGGGTGCGGTCAAGCGTGAATAGAGAAAGTGAGCGTTTTAGAGGATGGAACACTGAGCGGTTTGGTCTAGATACACAAGTTATACATTCGATATTACATTTATATGCTACGTTGTGTTTGATAAACGCAATTAATGACAGAGTTTAAGTTAGGTCTTCGTCTTACTACTAATGAGTAAACAGAAGACTTGAGCTATTTTTACATATCCTGGGTAACATATAATAAATGTTTTTCCAAAAATATTTATTCACAAACACGAACTGTTACAGCTTTCATGTTTATTTTGAACTATACTATTAGTATAAGTGTTTATTATTATGATTAAAAATATGTGTGTATAAGCATGTTATGTCACCCGCAAAACACAGTACAGCTACAATTTATTGTACAATATAGCGACCCTACAATTGTACATTAATGTAAATAAGCAACCCTATTTTAGTCACCATAGCATTTATAAATAACAATAATACATTCATTGTTGTTCATTCATTTTTATAAGGCTTTGTATATTTTCATTCTTAAACATTTTTATCATATTTGGAGTCCTCTTTACCATTTTACAAAATGTTATTTCGAGTTAATTTACAATAAATAAAAAATAGCAAATAAATAAATTTTTGAAATTTTGATTTGAACATAGAACAGATGTTCATGTCGCGAACGATTTATTTTCAGCTAATTTCACCTCCAGTAAGAGTCACAGTCTAAAATTGATTATATCGTTAGATCATTTTGTATTGCTTCTTACTTTCAACTTTATTTAATTTTCGAGTAACATGCGATACTGCTATAGTTAATTTAGTAATTTATTGTGGTTACGCCAATTATGCCGTCAAGTTTAATAAAGGCCTCTTATTGCTCATAAGTACCCGAGTGGTTTGATCCAACTGTTAAATGGAAATGTGGAATGTAAATGACGACCCCGTAAGTAAGACTGGTTGGTTGGTTGGTGAATCAGTTGGTTGACCCAGCGAGTGGTCCCAGGTTGTATTTTTGGCCAGGGAAGCCATATATTTAAAATACTATATAAATCTGTGGTGTCTGTGTCTCTGTACATTCCATTTTTTGTTAAATTTCATGATAAATATTCGTTTTATGACTCACTGACATTAATTTGACCATTTTGAATATTTTTGTCTATCTGTGTGTTTTGTGTCTGTATGCCCCGTTATAACTCAAGAATGGCTTTTTCAAGAATGATTTTAATAAAAATTGGCATTTTGTGAGAACACGTGATTGCGCAGATGATAAATATCATAGGTTATATAACATATCAGTAAACTTAAAGAAGTCTAATCAAGGCAATAAACATAAAAATATATTTTGAATTATATGTATAATTAATATTTCAACCCGAAGAATTCAGAGAGAGCCACTAGTGTAAGTATGTGTATCTATGTATGTACTCGTATATAACTATAAGTATATAATCTATGGACATTTATGTAACAGATAAATGTTTGTTCTCGGGTCATGGGTGTTTGTGTACACACACATGAATCAACACAGTGAATCTTGGTGCGGAGGTATGAATATGTGAACGTTTATTTATTTAACACAAAGCAACCATTGTAACATGAAGTTTGAGATAACAAGATGGAAAGTGGTTAAAATGTGATTGCTTCACTTTTTTTTTTATCTCGTCAAACAATTTAACGCCTGGTAACGGAATTTCGACGATTCACCGTTGGTTGCATATTTATTACAGCCTTTTCGCTTTGAATAGCTCGTCAAGTATCTCTAGTTAGCGGTACCATTCGGAAGTGATACTGCCTGTCGAGCCGTGGTTCCCGGTTGAATCTCCGGTTGCGGCTGACGTTTATATGACAGATGAATGTTTGTTTCTGGGTATTTTTTATTTTTCATTTCTGTAAGTTTGACGTTACGAATACTTTTAGGCAGGCTAAGAACTTTAACGTTCAACGCTTCACATGTTCGCATTGTAGAGATGCAGGAAGTGTGCTTCAGGTCTCCTGCTTTGTGGGGGTTCTTCTTATATTTTTTTTTATATAATTAGTCAAATAACGAGCAGTAAGTGGTCATAATTAGACGTTAGTAAAACCAAAGGCATCACTGATGTGTTGTCGGGTAAGAAAGAATAATGGAGAAAAAAGAAAGTACTGATTCTCCAGACCCCAGCCTGTCATCAGATTTTTGCCATTGCCTTAACTTGTTGTAATTAAATTGGTATCAATAACATACAGGGTGCAGTAATTATATGTGCAAAATAATTGTATTGTATAATTTTTCTATCACTTTTCAGCATGCTAAGCAGCCTTCACAAAAATCAGAGCTTTTCGTTTCCTTTTGGAAAATCTATCAAGAATTGTTGAAGATTTGTTACGACTTATCTTAATTTGGGCCGATGTCACTAAACGTATATTAATTACATTTTCTTATGAAAATTAAAATTAGAACGATCCTAATGTTATATCTTAGATGTGAGAAGTAACTGAGGATATGAGCCTTAATTTTTTTTAATTTAACCCCCCATTTACTTTAACGCTTAAAATTCTTGGTCTACGATTAAATCGTTAGCTAATTTTGGCACAAAACACACACTTAAAAGTGATTCTATTAATAGCGTACGTAGTTCAATGTCAATACGTCGATACTAACACACGCGTATACTTTATATTGTTATAGAACTAAGTATTAGAAAGGACACTTGATAAAGAAGTCTACGGATTTATTCCAAGGTCTCTCGTGTCACCAGGTCACCACTCTCCAATAGCTGCGATGCCCTTTAGACCAATAGCAGTAGTTACATATGCTTAGATTTTATGACATATACTATATTTGAGCAAAATTAATTAGTAGATTCGCAACATTCTGCATTACATTAGCTTATAGATTCATTACTTTCACTGAGTATATATAACGAAATGGATTGGCTATAACAATACCGATACAGTACAATACCTAGATGTTGTTACGACTACATACGAGTTTCTACTGAAGAAAGAAGGAGAGAGCTAAAAAATAAATATTTTAATGAATATTTTATCACTTCGTTTCACAAGTACATGGTATAATCGCTTTGATAGTATTAATAGATTTTAAATTACATTATATTGATCATACTTATTTAAAAAAATATATAATATGAATATGATTATTTTTACATTAATACGTAACTACGTCATACATTCTTTTTAGCTGTTAGGTGTTCGCAGAAATTAATTTTAATAAGGCGCGCTTGCGAAGCTACATCAGACATACTTCATTAAAATTTTCTAGTGCGCGAATTTGAAGGCGTTATGTTATGTTTTTTATATAAAATTAGTCGTGTGAAGTGTTCAGGCATGTACTCTGACTTAGACGGCTGTTTGAAGAAGATAGTTGCTGAATTCAAAAGAATCGAGGTTGGTTATGATAACGAACGTAAAGAGGCTTATGTTAAGGCTTATGTTAATTAAAAAGCAGAAGAGTGATGGCTGCTTGCAAAACAAAGATAACGCCCCGTTCTATACAAAATATCTATGTCACCAACTATGATAGATTTTCACCACTGCTGCGTCTTAAATGAACTGGAACTTAACGCATTCAATATTCTGATCGATATTTGATATTAACGATTTATGTTCGATTTGTCTTAACAAGGTATTAGTATTGGAACATATCATCTGAAGTTGATGAATTATACATTTAGATGACTTAATATCGTGCAAGTCTGTGTAGGTCTTTTAACCCATTGACTGCCAGCTACGAGATATCTCGTGGTGTTTTTTTTTTATAAAAATTACTGTAAACGCTATTACAATATTATATCAGTAACTTAATATAATTATATTTTGTAAACTTTCATGTATTCTTCAAAATAAAACCTTGGCACCCAGGGCAAAGCGCTCTAAATATGTCTGGCAGTCAATGGGTTAACTGGTTCCAATCCGTATTAAGATTTTTATCCTGTTTAACAATACATTTTGTACTAGAGTTACTTGATATTTAGCTGTCGAAAATTTTAGATTTCAGCATTTGGAAAGTCAAAGCATACGAAATATAAAATACGTCAGCATGATTTGAAGCTATTTCAAGATGGCATGTTATGGGCAAGATGGATAAACAATACAGAAAAGGAACTAAGGATTTTTTAAATATTAATTTATAAAATTAAATTTTAAGGTTTTCAGGAATCAGCAACATTAATAAGTAGGCAATTCCAAAACTGAGAGTAATTGAGGTCACTTGTCTTATACATACATATATTATGTTTCGTTATATTTTCTTTATGTTCACGGATATAACCAATTAACTGACATTAATATGCAAAAGCCAGTTTCATTTAGTTTAGCATGAGGCAACATAAAAAACTGTTCCACATATTAAGTGAATAGTGAAAAGTTTTTACGGCAGCATTCTTTAAATATGAGCCCACACCTTCTTACTTTGCACATGCTAATATTAGCAGCGCATACTAAGTGCTCTATTAACTAATTGTCCACTATCAAAGAAGGATAAAAGCAATTGACAGGCCTTTATTTGGTAAAAATTCTAAAATACCCACTTAATTTTAAGTTGTCGAATCTGTTTTCGTTTCTTGTAGTACTTTTTCATTGATATAGCAAGATACCTTGAGTTGAATGTTTTAAGTAGTCACTACAACTTACAGATTTACATACACCTATCGTTAGAGACGTTTCTAATTTAGTTTGAACATATAACATCTCAGGTGGCGGACTACACCTTCAAACATTTAGTTTTATTCTTCCTCTTTCATTGTCAATGATGCTTATTAACCGAGATAATCTCTCTCGAGAGTTAAGTAACTATTATTTTTTAAGAGTTTAATACAAATAAGTTTTGTAATCATAACGTATCTAGAAAGTACAACAAGCGATCGAATAGGCATTGGCGTGTACACACCGGCATTCAATTAAAAGCAGAATAAATGCAAATAAACCAACCGCGGTAGTAGCCGATGCAATCTCGTACGATAATAGCGTTAAGCAAGTTTATAATGGTCAAGAAATAGTGAAAGTTTTTCATTTGTAACGTAGTAAAGAAAGAAAAACACGTGCTTTGAATGTAATTTGAAACGAGCGCTCCATTGTGTTTCATTGTGTATCTAATCTAATGAAACTGTATAGATTTTAACGAAACGATCAAATTTAATTAATTTTTCGTACATTATTATGTTTTTTCTATAAATGAAATCTTGTTTTATTTCTGACTGTAGACCATTGTCGAGTACGTCCATGGTAAGGCATCTCTATGATTTTGAGATTCTGATTAATGTTTTGCACGAACACGTTTTAACAAATCGTGGTCGTAATAATCGTATCAAACGTTTTTAATCTAAACAATTTAATAATTTACAGTATAAGATAAAACATTATGAAGAATACAACTGTCAAAGCAAATAAGTAGTTTAGGATAAGCATCTCTCCTCCCTTATCTATTGACGAGGCGCCTGATGTGTTCCAACTCACTGTTCATAATATATCCACTATTAATTTTTGTTTTGTACAGTATCTATAAAACTTACAAGTTCAAGTAGTACCAATTGTACCAATTATTGCACCTATCGCAGAATATGTACTTCAAATCGCCGCCATATTTTTCTGACGATATCATGGACGCTGTCTTTATGGTATTTTCCAAAAACTACAAGTTTGGTAAGTAAATGTCTATAAATGGAAATAAAGGGTTTCTTGCATTGAGAAATTATCCTAATTTATGTCGACGATTGGCCTCTTACAGATTTCTGGTATCTTTAGTTTATACACTTAAGATTTATTTGACATTAAAACACGAATGATCTAATTCGCAAGAAAACTCGAAGCAGACATGCTCGATTACGCTAAACGAACCTAAAAGTTCTTTGTAAAACGAGAATACTTTCACTGTGAGCTTCTCGTTTCTGTGGAGCGTTGTTCCTTAATTGCATAAGGATAAACAGCTGTATTACCATAGGAAATAAGTTGTTTAGTGTTTAGACTTCAGACAGTCTTAGATAATAAAGATATAAAGTTTATACAATACGAGTACAAAGCTACTGTCTAAGCGTGAACCGAATGAAGTTTACAATTCTATTAAGGTCGGAGAGTACCTATTGTAATCTGTTATATAATTTGTTTTTTATGATTGTTGCCTGTTACTTTTAAATTTGATTTTACTTATATTGTTAGGTTATAAAATTTAATTCTTTCATAAGAGTATTTTTAAAAATGTACTTAATTATTTGCCTTTCCGTTTACGCCTACGCTCAATAATCGCGATAGTTTAAAAGGAGTAATATTGAGAGGATTCTGATTGCAATGAATCAACTAAGATAACTTATTCTATGAACAATAAAATAATAATTTCGAATAATCCTAAATATTCATATAAACTTTGTTAATTTTCACCTCATTCGAATTGAAAAATTCTTTAGAAATATCTGCCTAATTACCACTTTTTCTGACTTAATATTTTAAGTTTTAGCTATAGATTTTTTGTTTACAGGTTTGACTGTTTACATATAAATCCTTAGATTAACACAGTCATTACTATCCATAGTTGTCCTACTGCTGGCTTCGGGACACTCACAATGAGAGGAGTTACGGCTATAATATGGCAGAATTCACACACCTTTGAGAACGTTAGTGAATACTTTCAGGTAGGCAGGTTTCCTCATGAATTTCCTTCACTGAAGCAAGTGATAATTAATTTGTAATACGCATGAAAATTAGAGGTGCTTGCCGGATTCGAACTCAAGTCTCCTGTGCGACGTTCAAACCACTACTATCGCTTAGATTATTAAAGTAATAACCTTATGAAATCTTTATTAAATAATAATACAACAGTATACTTGTATATATATTAATTATATCGTTCAACATCTTATACTTCATAACCACTTACCATCAGATGGGATTGTTGTCAATATTGACATATATTATGTAAACAAAAAAATTTAAAACATAACATGCAAAAGTAAAAAAGGTTAATTAATACTTCAAAGGACTTACGTAAATAAATCTAAGATTATGTTTACAGGTCGATCATCTGTTACAGAATTGTAGTTCTGCGTACATTTTTCCGATACGATCGGAATTATCCGGCGACAACGCAATACACCGGACATGTTCGTACGAGTATATCGTGAAACCGTTTGGCTGGCTGCGATCCATTAGAGGTTCATTGTAGGACACGGGTCTCTTCTCACTCCTAATTTTAATCATACTCCCAAAGTTACTTCTAGAGTGTTCCCGAAACGAGCACATTGCTTAAACACATTGAAGGTATTCGACAACAAAAAAAGTGTGATGATGTTTCACCGTTGTAACGTATAATGAAAGAAGTAATGATTTGGGTGCCTAGGTCACCCAGTTGGAAAGCTAACTTTCAAACAGCTAGAGTTTAACTGCTTATATAACTATGTAGTTCACTGTCATGATTGCATGCTACACTCACGATATAAATACATCCAACATTCGTACAATATGCGACTTTTGTGACGTATCCGAAACCTTTTTTTCCACCATTACAACTTATTTGTAAAGATAAACGACCCTGTAAAATAAGTCATCAACTCCATTTTAAAAGAACACTTAATCTCAATGTAGAAATTCTTGTGTAAGGGGCTCCGTCTATTCTTGATCTTAAGCCAACCTCCCCTACTCGTGGTGCATCTACCGTGCTAAATAACAGATGAGGTTATGGCGAATGTTTCCTCCTGGTCGAGTTAGCTAGCTACCGCATTGTTCAGGTTGATTAACAACGATATTTATTGGTACATACAACCTGCCCGTCTAATAATTAGTGGTTCAGGAAACCGTTAAAAATATTCCCTTAAAAGTGGATTGTTCAAAAATTGTTTCCTTAGTATTCCTCTATATTACACGAGGAATTCCTGTTCTAAATTACAGCGGATCAAAAACCCCTTGGTTTAGTAGATAATCAGTCTGCTAGGTAGTAAAGGATAAGTATTTGTTAAGTTCATTTGTTTGCAGAGACATGTCATAACAGTAGCAGCGCAGTACAGGTTGTTTATACTAATTATATGTATGTGTATAAGAATTTATTCTTCTTCGGTCAGCCTAAATGAATCTAGTTTATATACGCGTTATACGTTTACTGTTAAACGTTTCCTTAATAATAACTGCACGCAATAGTTCTGTGCTTTGAAATCGTAGAAATCGAGAGTAGTACGCGGTGTGCTTGTTAATTTTCGTGTTTGCATGCCAACAAGTGTCTTTATTCCGCGCATTCTTCGCGCTTCGTTGTATATACATATACTTCGCTGATTACTCAATTTCCCTATTAGACAACGTGCCGCCTGAGAAGAAGGCTTTGAAACATACACATTGATAACTACATAGTACTAAATTCATTATGATTTATGTTTTTATTACCTTCTTACTTTGGTGAATTACAGTGGTTATTAGTGTGTGTAATATCAGTGCATGATTAACAATCAGCGACAAAGCTAGCACTCAATTCTAATGTATCATCTCATAAATTAATTCTCATTATTAATTTCAATGTTACACAATGGTTAAATATTTTGTTACAGCAAATCTTTCAGCTACTTGAATGTAAAGTTATGTGATACATAATTGTAACACGAATCAGTTAGTTGAAAAGTGGCCGTGTTGCCGTGACATGATTTAGGTAGCGCATGTAATTCAATTCATTTTTCACATTGATACGATTAATTATTTGATGTACCTGCGTTACTTGCGGTTCGGTTGCAACCGGATCCGCCCACTGAATGAAGTAAAAAATATATAGGACTTTAGGAAATCCTTACAAAAACTCGCTTATATCTCGAGCAAAAAAGTTTACAATACGCACCAGTAATTAACGTGGCCGCCTAACCTGGCTTTAATTGGCACTGGCGTACAAAATGCGGGAAATGTTTTTGCTGAATAATAGTTGCGTTTCAGTAAAAATCATGATTTTTTAAAATTTGTGTACAGCCGGTAACGTAATTAAATCCGTGTTAGTTTATTTACATAGAATAAGTAAATGCTTGACAACATTCCCACGTGACGGTATGTGTGAGATTAAGTCTAAGATGTTGAACTTATCAACTTATAAAAGCCTATTCACTCACTTCTTGAAGAATCCCACATTGTAAGTAGGCGGGAACATCAACGTGGGCAAGTTATTCCAGTAATTAGCAGTACACAAAGAATGACGACGTAAACCACTTCGTCGGTATAGGCGGTAAGTTCACTACGTAAGGATGGATACCCGTCGTATGTCGAGATGTTCTGACTGTTTTGCTATTTCATATTACGAGTACATTTTACATGTATTGTATACAAAACAACATAGATGATATCAAGCAACATAGATGATACAAAGCAACATTATTTGAATGTTTGAATTTTATAATCGTTGCCAACTATCATAGTTGTCTTATGTCTGAAGGAATTGTCCGATTGAAATCGTATCTACACAGCCTGTATCATCTACGTTATCGATATGATAATTTATGTGTGGCGCTTTAATGTAATGTATATTTTTTTACCTTTGGCAATCAAATCCATCCGGATCCCCTCTCGGTGATTATAATCACCTACATCTAAAAATACTTATAATATTATATGTCACCGAACTTTGCAAAAAGGGACTGCGCTTTGATGTAGATTTTCAAACATAATACATTATCAATAACCTTTGATCGAAATTAGGTAAGCAGAACCATTTTGTCAGTCATGTCTTTGGTATAATGGCTTCCGGTATCAAGATGTCGACTTTGTAGGCCCTTTCAAGTTACGCCCATTGATTATTAATTCGCTTATTAGTCTTACGTAACAGAAGGAGGCATATTCCGGTATGTAATAACTCTTTGTATTGTAGGTAGATAATTAATATTTTTGCTCAGTGTCATATATGACTTTCTTTGTACATAGCGAGTTATATTCCCACTATGCTTAGAGGGTAACGCGTAACAAAGCAAGTCGGTGGTACATAATTAACGCAATTTTGACTAGTGATGCCAGCCATTTCAAACAGATCATTTTATGCTTACAAAATTTATGCTTATTAAATAAACAGTACAAAATAGCGGGTGATTTGTTTTAAAGTACACAAAAGACTTTAATGCGGTTGTACCATCATTTAAAAGTTTTGTTCAATGAAGTACATTTACTGCATTGGGTACGATAAAAAATACTAAAAATCCCCCATGTCACTTCGATTGAAATAGGCGTAACATTTTTTTAGATGTTAATGCGTGATTATTAGAAAATAATATCTAATTAATTTACTTTAATTGTGATCAAATCGCTCATTGATTGTGATCATATACTTTTTGAAATTCAACATATCTTTGTTTCGAATTCAAATAATGGTATTAAATATTTGTAGCTTACCAACTGTGATAAGCTTTTCTTAATGTTTTCCGATTTCTCTTAAAATATTACGCAATGGAGAAATAAAACAGCTAAAAGTCGTTCTGCTGACTAACAACGAAAAAGAAATCGTTATCCCATATGGATGATCTTAAACTTTACAAAAGAAAAAAGTCAATGGAAAAAATCTTCAATTGGCAAAGATTAGTAAAGCTTATAAGCAACTCCAGTTATATAGGAGTGGAATATTTTTTAAATTGCTTTTGTTTAAAATTTAATTGTAAAACCATAAAGTTAATATACTAGTAATAGAGGAACACAGTGTGCGAGTGAGATTTCGAGCTTTACGGAAAATCCTACTTGCGAGAAAGAGATGCAAGAAAATTTACCTTAGGACTGTTTTCAAACTATTTACTCTCCATTACTCTCCTGTCAAAAAATTGCTATTTGTTATATTATTAGTTTCACTTCAATCTTTCTATATTTTATCAGACTAAAAATAGTAAACATAGTGGTGTCGTATTCAGTATTAAATTGTAGGGTTACTTATAACAATATCCTACACACACAGGTAATACACAGGTAAGTACTGATAGTGCAATACTAGTTTCACGATGCTTATTTCCATAGAAGTTGATCTTAAAATTAAAAAAAAAATATTGTGTACGTGAAAATGATACTGTTTCGTGTAGAACTTGCACAAAATTTATTGATAAGTGGATAATTTTTAAATAGGTATTTTTTTTATGCCTTGGGCATGCAAACGAGCAGACGGGTCACCTGATGGTAAGTGTTCACGGCCGCCCATTGACAATAGCAACACCAGGGGCGTCACCAATGCGTTGCCAGCCTCGATGGAAATGATAGACCCGCTTCTTGAAGGATCCCATGTCATAGCTTGGAGGAAACACCGATGCAGGACGTTCGTTCCACAGTTTACACGTGCGTTTTAAGAAGCTACGTGAGAACCGAACTGTGGACGAATGCCAGGTATCCAGGTGGTGTTGATGGAACCTGGTACTCCGCGATGTGCGGTGACGAAAATTAACCGCAGGGATTAAACCAAACAGTTCTTCAGAACATTCCACATTATACAGACGGTAGAATACACACAGAGAGCTTACGTCTGTAGAAAATAAATATTTTTTGTTTTACCTAGATTTGTTCATATTTTACCTTTTTAGTTTCGGTTACAGCTTGTAATCACATTGGACAAAAAGTAGATAAACTGATATAAAGGTGCATCGTTGACTTTTAAATAGTATTAGCTCCTTAAATTGATAAAATATATATTATATTTGTTATTATTACGATATGACAATAAATGATGATATGACAATAAATGTTATTTCATATTTATTGTCAATTTTTTCTTCTTCAAGGTTTCCTGTAAATGCAGTTCAAAAAGAAAAATGGATTCGAATGTTAAACCAGATAGGTAGGGTTCCTCACAAAGTTTACATTAGGTATTTTAAGGGGAACTATTTTGTTCTACGAAATCACTGACATGTTAATGAAGAATCTATACTTCCAAAATTTGTTGGTTAATATCTTTCTGAGGGCAATAAGTTATATCGATTTACATCAATTAATTAATTAAAACCAATGAGCATTGTTATTATTGTTTTCTTTAGTGCCGTTTAATCACGTTTTGTTTTATCCTGTCAAATAAGGTTAAGTTTACAAGAAGCGAAGTAAAGAGAAGTTACTAGGATTAGCATGGTGTTATTAATTTAACATGTAATAAGAATTAAGAGAACGAATTAAATATAGCAAAAAAAAACTGTGATGGAATAGTCGACATTCATGTTAATAATGCATGGACGTGACTTTGACATCACTAAAAGTCACGCACATCAGTGTATTTTTCACACACATGCAGATTTATGTTTTGGTGACGCGATTTTGAGATGAGTGTTCCTCTATTACTTATATTATTAGCTCTATGGGTAAAACCTCTTGAATCAATCCCGGCTTCCATCAAATTTCTGTTCAGTAAGTGCTTGCTTCGATTTCTCGTGCACGAATTGGAATTTTTAGAATAGCATGGAAAGGTTTTTATAAATTTCGAGTCAGTATCTAACTCGATTTTGCCGAGACTGTTTCTGATTTGTAAATCAGATTGCCACTGTTCAGTGATCTTCAACTTAAGGACCCTCGTGGTATCGACTCTACTGTTAAATTAGTTTTTGAATATTCAAATTCATGCAATTCTCTTAAACAGATCTTACTCTTTTATATTACCTTATGATTTAAGTAGTAACATTTTACTAAGTGAAACTATGATCGGTTTTGAAAGAATATTGCTAATCGTGAAAAACAGGAAATTAACAAACGTCTTGTCTGAGTTAATATTATTATACATAAAAAGTTCAAATAGACGAATAACAGATTCAGCTAAAAAGTGTTATAAGTACGGCAACCTAGAAACTTTCGATATTGACAACACTGATCAAAGAAATTCTATTCTCGAAAGATTGTGCAGTTTCAAACGTTCGAGATTGAATTTCAAGTAGTTACGTAATAAAAAGGACACGCATAAAGTAAGCGAAAGAAATTAAATACTGGATACTGCCGTATGTGACATGATAAAATAATTTTTCGGCATTGACTGCAATATTTTTGTGTATGGAATTTATTAATGACTTGACTACAGCTCTGCTCTTCCTGTCGAATTCCTATAAAGAGTCAAAGCAATTCACAGTATAGCTGTAAATTTACGTCCTAATAAAACAAATACGTAGTATGAATATGATCTTAATCGGTTGATTCGTTCAGATGTTACAGACACTCAAACGACTATATTTAAAGGAAATAAATCCCATTCATATTCTCTCTATGAGTATACAAAACACGAGAAGTAAATTTATGATTAATAAAAATGCAGAAAAAACAAACCAATGTAGCAACATTGCAGTACATTATTACATTACATCATTGTAAAGGCGACGCAGTTCGCGTCATCATTAGTTATGCGCACTGCAAAGAACTGTAATAGTTTGGGACCATAATAGTTGGGACTGTAATAGACTGTGATAGGAGTGTGAATAGGCTTTTGTTACTTAGTGCGTTCAACATCTTAGACTTCATCACTACTTACACAGTTGGGATTATTGTCAAGAACTAACGTTTTTTAAGTAACAAAAATATCTATTATTGCAATGTTGCTAAATAATAAATATACACTTTAATGCATTAATAAACATATTTTGAGATGTAAAGTAGAACTTTAGTAATTACACAATAATTTTCTGCATAATTTCAAAACAGTGGTGGCATTAACGAACCGATTTACAATTTCGAAAGGATTTTAAAGAAATATGTACTATACCTATGTCTCTGTGCATTTAATTATTGTCCAAAGTGGTTTCCCATTTGAGGTTGTTAATGTTACTTTTTTCTAAATAAAAAGCTAAAACTGACAAGTTTTGCAACAGTTTTATCGTCCTTAGCCTTAATTCGTTCACGCTCGTTTGCAGGGCGCCTTTGTCTATGCGTTCCCAGAGAAGACAATTGCACGAACAAATTGGTGCTTTATGAGTACTTTTCGATTGCAGAAGCTGTGCACGCAATAGTGGCTTTGAACTGACAAAAGAACAATTTCAAAATGCATTTGACTTTGCTGTTGAGTTTTACCATCCAGACGGGTGCTTCAACTCGAATCTTTCATTGTGTAAATATAAAAAATCTCGTTTTATGAAAAATTTATGAATGACTATCTAATATTAAAACAGTTACCATGAAGCCTTCTGATTCTAAATGGAATTGTTCAATATTGTGCTAAATTAAATAACACTGAGCACAGTGTGACGTTAAATATTTCTGCTTATCTTCAATAACCTTTATTTCTAGATCAACGCCGCTGTGAATCCTAATTCATGGTTCAGTTTTGGAACAGCTACTTTGATAGCTCCTGGTAGCCCATATCCTTCTGACACTAGGACTTACCACTGATTTGATGGACAAGCAATCCACTTCGGAACAGAGATCAATTTCTGGTAGAATCAAAGATTAAAGTTATTATGTATCTCTTCAGTTACAGACCTTATTCTATACGTTTTTGAGTCATTGTTACTCAATAATTTACGATAATAGCCTGTCTGCATGTATTACATACATATAAATATATACATACTATGTAAACTATATTAATTAAATATTTATAATTTTAAGTAACTTAAAAGTAAAAATGAAAAAGTTATTAAAATGGTTACATTTGAAACTTATTTGGTCTCGTTAACTCCAAAAATATTCACAAGTCTCTTTACATTAAAAAAAATGTTAGTCTTGTGTCTGGCGGCCGTTTTATGGTTTTAGTGGTTAAACGCGAGAAAATATTTGCTTTCTTTGCCAGTTTTGAACACTAACCTGTTTGTACGATTTATGAGGTAGGTTGTCGGAGCAACTTTTTATCGTAAATGTATCAAACCTGTACAGCGAACGACAGTGATAAGCATCATTTTAACTAGTTAAATTAAACGATACCCTAATACAAAACTTAAAAGAAAGCTCATGTGAAATTAGGTCGGATTTGAGGACAATAATTAACACCCTAATGATAGTTTGTTAGAAATTAGTGTATCAAAATGTAAACAATAGTTCATCAAAATCGTAACAATAAATTATAAGACCCACACTACTGATGATGAAGATCAGAAACGTAATGCTTTAACGATATGTTGTTGTTAATCCAAATTTGTCGTCCCTAGTCGGTAGTATGGGGACCTTGACATCGCTCATTACTTGCGCTTTCGTCTCTCACGGCCACTATTCGTCGACTTCAACCTTTTTACGACTATTGCTTTTAATTACACTATACGAGTTTACTTCTCAGACATACGTGGACACAGTAGATTTATTCTAATGAATAATGTATTCGCGTTTTATCAGTAAATGAACTCTTGCTTAAAATTAGCATCAATCAAGCATTCGTGTGAGCGTCTGATGACCATAAGTGTGTTTCTCCGTTCATAAAACGTGGTACAAATATAGTTGTAAGAACATTATTGGTTATTTTAATGATAAGGTCTGCGAGCAGGTGGTAATAGTTATATGTATTACTAAATAATGTCCACTGTTAGAGTATACCTCGTTAGTCTGACAGATATCAGACCTTAAACTAACTACAGAATTAGCTCGAACAATTGCAATTTGCAATGTCCATTTATGTTATCTAACTTAGCTTATGGGTGAGTTCGTTCACAATTGTTAACTTTCTACTGTAGTATCAGTGTTAAGTTTGTATACGATTTTCATTTTATTTATCGTGCAAATATTCATCCAAAATCAGCTATATTTTAAAAGCTTCAAATGAAGTTTCAATGAAATCAACCCAACAATTTTAACTTTTTTCATATAACACTTTTAAATGACCCATTAACTCTTCGACTGCTATAATCGTAGGCAAAAAATGTTAAGAAAGATCCATAATTTTGTCATATTTCATTGTCATGATATCAACCTACAAATGGTTATGAAATTATATTGACATTATCATATAATATATCTCGTTGATTAAGATAACTTTATAAATATTTCTTGTTTACTTTGTTAGCGATGTTCTTGATGCCGAGTTTACCCTTCTTTTTATATTGTATTATTTGTAGATAGTTTTATCGATGATGTTATGAAATAAGTTTCCGCGAATTTATTATATGTTAAATTAACAATTAATTAGATGTTAATGTTAAGCCAATAAATGACCAAGTGAACGTAGAACATAAGTGACTGGTGTCAAAGAATTTGTATAAAATGGTTTAATAGAATTATTTACGGTAAAAGTTATTTATGTTGATGGTTTTGTATCTTTTCTTAGAGGTGTTACTTTTTTATACTCATGGGATAGGATAATCAAAGAGGGTAAATCGTGATGGCCTTCAGAGGCGTGGATTTAATAAACCATGCTATAGAAGGAGCAGGGTAGACTATGGAGTGTAGTGACACTGGCCAAATGATACTACGTTTAACACATATTTGAAAGACTTTTAAGTATGTATTCATGCAGCTTTGGATTACAATAGAGAATACCAATGAGAAGCAGTAAATTCTTAAAAGATAATAGCGAAATTACTGAATATGATTTCAAAAGGTTGTGATTCCAAAATATCTTAGCGTGTCATCATCATTATTATCATTATCATCATCATTTGGAGAATATTTCATTGGAGCTCACTATCTAAAGGCTTGAATGGGTAGTGAAACATAAAAAATCTGATTAAGAAAGTTTCTACGGGATATTTTTTTTTTACCACATTGAATGATAATAACTTGCATTGAATCCGGCAATTATAATGAACGCTGAAAAGGTGAAAAAGACTATTCTATAATGCAGTTAGTGTAGTCAATTAAACAACTGGCTTCGAACCGAATAAGAAACGGAGCCGAGCGGAACCAATGATCGTTAACAATGACGAAGTCTTGGATAAGATTGACATTAACGCCGGATATAAGGCAAGCGGGTTGACATGAGCAATTGCAAA
Source organism: Megathymus violae (assembly GCA_003671415.1). NCBI lineage: Eukaryota > Metazoa > Arthropoda > Insecta > Lepidoptera > Hesperiidae > Megathymus > Megathymus violae. Next base: position 13,844,556 of record PDGT01000001.1, read on the forward strand.
GCGTAACGGAGGCCGTGTTCATCTTTCCTCGACAGTAATCAGCAAACCTTTACAAAATTAACCTACCCTATATAATTATTCTCAGACAATGGACTGGTGTAGCAATGCATGTCAGTAGGCTAAAATCGTCGGCTGAGAATGGTTAGTTGATCGCATTTTAAGTAGTTTATATTGAGCTACTATTAATTGGTTTTAAGTCTAAGGTTTCTCAAGGACAACACCATTTAACTTGGCTTTTCATTACGATCTCCAGGGGTAGCAGTATATTTGTGATAGACATAAATTAGGGCTGTCAGTAATCTGAAACACCAGTTTTTTTAGTTAATCTTAAGATGGGAATACTTTTTTTAAGAAAAAGAAAGTTGGAGGTACAAAAGCAGAGAGTAATATAAATCTAGTAAACAAGAGAAAAAGTACAGTGAGGAATAAAAACTATAACATGTAACAGTAACACAAGGTAAATTATTGAGCCAATATTATTCATTATTGAAGCAAGGAAAAGATTAATATGTAAGCATTATTTTAAACTGCTAATTGATTCTTAACTTCATGCTATAATAATTTTTGGCACGCATGTCGAAAACGGTAATATAACTCACGATTGCTTGGCTGCACTGGGTGTATTGTACCTTTTAAGACTTGTAATTTTCATAACATTAATAAAAAATTGTGCAATCACATATTCCCCTCTAAAATCGTGTGTAAATCACATCAATTTGACAGACTTTAAGGTATGATTATCTATAATTTGATACAATTCCCATAATTACGACGTTTTAAAAATATTTCTACCTATTTGTGAAGGTAAACGCATTAGCATTGCGACATTGACCGCGGGTAGTTTATTGGATGTAAGTAATAGCCACTAACCAAAAAATATAGTGAGGAAGAAGGTCAACTAGCGGAGGTCAATTTTATTAAAATCACTCATATTATTCTGTTAGTGTAATTTTATTGTTCATGTTTTTGTTATCAGCCGCAAATGTAGTCGCTGAAATTACACGTGCAGTTGTGACATGTATACGTTGAATGTCTTTAAAGTCTCATCATCGTGAACATTAGATATCAATAATCTTTGTAAGATAATGATCAAAGATAGATTGATAAAAAATACGAAGCTTTACATTTTTATTACAATATTAAGAAAGATTTTAAACAAATCTGCAATAATCAATCTAATGCGATTTTAAGTACCCTTTCGTTGATTTGTACATATGTAAATACGTAGGTTGCCAACGTTGAAAGACGGAATTTTTCTGACACCTAGTATTTGGGGCAAGGTGAACAATTTTTCATCAAAAATATGTAACAGATTTAATGACAGTTCTTTATGTTGTAATCATTCCCGAAACAATAATTACATGCTAATTATAAACATTGTTACAATTTGAAATAGTTGTTAGTTTTTGTAACCAAGATTAACTGAATGATATTCTAGATGATGGGAGTTGTCCATCTTGTGCAATGTATTAGCTTATATTTTGTAAAATAATATAGCATTGTGGTCGAATACGAGGAATTAACATAATGATGTACTGTCCGAGATGAGTCCCAATGATCTTATATTGAGAGATTGACTAACATCGCGATGTAAAGAAATAATGTGTCAACTATACTTTTTTATTATATTACTGCGTCTGCCATTAAAAATAATACTATACCACAACGAGGCTATATATATTATCTGTATATTAATTATTATAATTTCGAAAATTTTAATACAAGTTGGCTTTTAGGTAGCATTTATGGACAAAATGGCTAAAACTTATTTTTTCGAAACTTTGTCTCTGTATAACTATTGAACAGACTTAAATGATACTTAAAATATTGAAATAACATTTGATCTAAATAAAAAGGAAATAAAAGATAGGACATTATGAACAGAATAAAAGCAGTAAGCAAAATTTTAACTAATTTTCTGTAGCTTTTGTACAATTGAACATATTTCTCACTCGTACAACTAAAAAAATCGATGTAGATTATAGCTTTTTGCTGCACACGACAAAAGGATTTTTACCTTATAATTATTTTACGTAAATAAGAGTAGGTATAGGCGTATGATTTTAATCTAACATCATCGTGGAATTTAGAATTTTTTACTGTAAGGGGTAACCTACTCGCAATTTTGAACTCTCGTTTCAGACAAAATGGATATAGGCGGCCAAATGTCTTTAAGCTGTCCACATATTGTATGAATTTCCTCAGTGGAATCTCCAGGGGCATTATCCTCATTTCGACGCGTGTATTATGTATGTAATCAGCCAAAAAAATTAGGTTGAAACGTGTTCACTAAGATCTCCGCCAGATAACGATATCTCACGAGCTGGCCACGCTTGCACGATTCTGAAGCACGTTGCAATGCTGGATGAATCCACCAACATCTATTTAATAACGTTCCTAACAGAAGATCAATTAATGTACGCTAATATTAAAAAAAGAAAGTGCGAATTTTGTGAGTTTGTGTATATGCGGAAGGTAATCTCCGGAACCAGGGTACCTATTGCAAAAATTCTTTTACCATTTGTAAGGTACATTATTCCGGGTGGACATAGGTTATATATTAAGTGTATACTGTATATGTATAATAGTTAATTCTTGAAGGAGTTCGGGTGAGGCAGCTAGTTTTTATTAAAATTAGTGGCCTTGTAGAAACGTTTTTTATATATTTTGTTTCCTGTAATTCTTTTGTATTTAAATAATAAATGAATAAGAATAAGTGAAACGTAGGTGAGTACTAATAGAGAATTTTTGAAAAAAAAAATCCCTTAATTGGGTTAAATTGAGGGACAAGGTTTTTTTTGTAAATACGAACAGATTTGACATTTAAAGATTTTGTTGAACATAAAAATAATGTTACAAAACTGTCGGTACATTCGCAAACAACTGCAACAGTAAAAAAAACTGTCGTAACCATATACCTCCACCTCTGCCCAGTGAAGCAGACGGATAATGGTACCATAATAATTACTTATTTATTGGAATCTATACAACACATTGTTGCACTTCATCGGGGTTTCAGTACGGAAAAGAATCACGGCCATATAATAAAACCAGTGCGCATCGAATGCTTTCTGTTAAATCTGTGCAGGATACAATATTGACGTACATAAATAATATTAATAATGTTCAAGGGATTTTAATTCAGTAAACGGTGACTACGAGTATGTCAGGAAATCTTAAACAATGCAAAGGCTTCTTACAAGGCTTAACTTTCCCTATGTAACGACAAAAAATAAAAACGACCACTGAACACACTAACTGATACATCAATTTTTTAAGTTAAAACTTAACTTAAAAACGTTTGTATAACTTAACGTGTGTGAGTTCGATATGTACAGTATATTTAATATTACAATGTGATATGTTAAATTTATCAATAAGGATAGCACATATAACATTTTTTTTTCTTGTATTAAATTATGTAGAACCGTTGACTTAATCATATAAATGTATCCTTCAACGAAACTACTATAGTATATTAATTTCTTATTACATACAAATTATGTTTTTCAAAGCATTTTGCACATTCGCATAGGATATGAGCATCTAATCAACTTGTTTTTATACACATGCAAATTCGTTCATGAACTACGTCTTGCAACATGAATGTAATGATGATTGATTCCAGTCTCACAACATAATGTAGGTGAGCAGTGAACGGGGTTACCGTCTACACCGTATCTACGTATATCGTTATCTTTATATATTATTATCGTTGATACGTCTTTTAGAGGTCGTGGTACTTGTGTATGATTGATACATTAAAATATATCATATACTTAAATCATGTCACTCAATCAATATTAATACATATTACTCGATCAAAATCAAATCAATCACATATTTAAATTTGTCAGTAATGAAACTGCATAAAATTTCAACATTTGTTTTTATGTATTCAGTGTTGAAATAAATTAAATTAAAAATTAAAGTCAAAGTGATTAAGGTTCTCGGAAGTATTTATAAAAAAACATTATTTATGTGAACGAAAAAATCCGCTAATATTATTTACAATATACATTAATCAGTTTGATCAACTACAATCGAATAGTGAAGTGTTGGTATTTGTTATGAACGTGAATTTATGTTTAGATCATTTAATTAACGAAAACTTGTACCACATCCGGTCTCATGGACGCGACCGGCTACCATCAATCAAATCGGTACGCCAGTGTCGAATTAAGTCGTCCTATTTTTAAATAGTTACTAATTTAGTTTTTCGCAACGTTGCAGTTGCATCAGTTTAACGAGCGGTGTGTTATTTGTTGGCAACACTCTTGTCTTTACAGTACTGGATAACAATTAATATTACTTATCTCTGAATAACCGTTTCACACTTCAACTGGCACGGCACCGTAGCCTAACGAACTCATTCATACAGTCGGCCAAACGAGTCGTTATGGCACGTATCGTGCGGAGTGCGGGGTATGTGGAATTAGCGCGTTCCCTAATCTCCAATAGACATTCGGGAAGAGCTTTGAGGGTAAGCGGAAACGTATTATCGAAATAAACCTATATTTGGTCGCAAAACGAATTAAATAATATCTATTATTTCTAACCATCGTATTGACGTAAATTTTTGCAGGGGTTTATAGTGATGATGAATTTTCAGTATATCTATTGGCTACTGACCTGAGCTCGTGATGTGATAACCCTGTAAAATAACTCAATGTTTAAACAGTGTCGGCTTCTCTTTTGACTTCAAAGGCGATGGCCCACTGTTCGTTGTTATACTGTTATCACTAAGTTATGCTTCGACTACCCATTTTTTATGCTACATCATGTTCTGACTAGCATGTGTCATCACGATAATCTGTATCGTCAATTTAAATAATTTATCTGTTTGAAATAACATTAGTTCGTTGGCTTGCAACTTCCATTTCCGTTGATATTTAGCAATGATGCTTGCGTATGGTTGTAACTTCTTTTGAAATGTTTTCATCGGATGTTTTATACGAGCCATGTTTCATATGGAAATTCAAATATACTAATTAAATCAGCATTTTATTTATTCTACGGAATCACAAGTTTATTGATCTCGCCATTAAATTAAATGTGTATTTTACTAACTAATATTTTTATAAGTACATACACATTATACTTCAAATGAATATTCGAATCTCTGGACATTCTCTGCATCATTCTGTTATGTTCGAAAAGTAATAGATACAAATTCACATCCCCGCACTAGGACTCCCGGTCTAGTTAGTGGTATGGATGTATACAAATATGACTTTACAAACAACCATCACATTAACATCTGCCTCGGCTAGGATCGACCCGTCGACCCCTCGCTCGGCAGGCAGGGTCACTAATGACTGGGCTGCGGGATCGTCCTCATAAAGGTGGCCATCTAACATCCGCGTTTTAATTCGCGGCTTCGGTTGAACTAGCACCTATCCACGCATAACGTCAAAGACGGGATAGTTGATATTTTCGATACTACGACCTGATTTGTAGCAGCGATATTTGTATGCAATCATGAATACGTAAGTTATTATTAAACATTAAACAAATAAAAAGCTTGGACATTCCCAGCTCAGGAACACACTACTCACACTCCAAAAAATTTCCCGAGTCTGAAATGTAATTAGTTGTAAAATGGTAGACTTTCTATTTCGCATTCAAGTTGCGTTGTATTTAAGACTACAAAGCGAAAAAACTTGTCTTTTACGAGTGTCTTGTATACATGAAAAACGACTTCGTTTTATTGCATTATAAGACGGTAGGAAGTTGAAGCGGACGTTACGACCGACGGCTCGATGCAAATTAGTTTGTCGCCGACATTAGGCGGATGTTGCCATCTCTCTTAGTTATCATATAAGTTACGTCGATTTTGTGTTTTATCGCGTAAGGGTACTAGATTTTGTGAGAGATTTTGAGATATTGCTATGCTATTAGATTAGAAACACAATAGTCAGCGTTGATTTCATAAAATACATTTGTATTGAATTTTTTTTAATACAAAAGTAGCAAGTAGTACGAGACGTCAATACATCTATTTATCTTCAAACAACAATACAAATACATTTAATCCAATTAGAGATGAATTAGCTATTTCTAAGATGTCAGAATGACTTAGTTTTTTTTATTTTGTTGCTAAAATCGTTGGAAATAGCAACGCAACTATAATTTATTTAGTCTCACTAATCTGTAGATTAAGTAGGTACTCTGTAAAAACATTTTTTCCCCTTCCCATTGTATCTCTCTTACAGTATAGCTCCGATTAAAAGTTTTTGTGCATTTAAATAGGTCTTTTACAAATATTTACACCGTATCAACTCTGAATATCAACAAAATCGATTCTAATTTTTAAACATGTTTATATCAAATTATTTTAATATGACATCAAGTATCTATTTCTTTCATCTTTTACATAAAATATGTTTAACAATTATGTGTTTGTTGTATTCATAATTAATTATTATTTATTAACTTGGTTTTACTAAAATTTAATACGTGTTTTTATTAAAACACCTTGTTAGTGGTACTTATAATATTTATTTCAATATAAACATTGTTCCTCTAAAAGAAAAAGTGTTATAATGATTTCGATTTGTTGTGGTTACTTGGTTTCATGATCTTAATCTGTCCATCTTCCGAAACTAGATTCACTCATATTACTTCAAGTCAAATTTCTCTTACTACTTTGCGAAGTTCAAATAGGTACGTTTTATAAATCGTACAGTAATTCAATATGTACAATACCATTGTAAGTGTGCCATCATTCGGCCATATTGGGGCGGCCTAGAATACTCCCACCAATCCCATGCTGTCATTGTGCTAGGGCGTCGCGTCAGGATTCTATTATCAATTCATAATTAATATTATTAAGTCATTAATATTATTACTGGTATTATTCTTTCTGTAAAGCCTGCCTGACTAGCTACCATCCTCCTGTTGAGTCAGGTGCCAAACGAGTCATCGTATACCGGCCGAGGGCTAGAGAGCTTGCTCGTTTGCTCGTTTGTCGGCTATTTGCATTAAAAAAAAATTCACAAATCAATTTTTCACCAGTAATGAAGAGTGAGTTCTGTGTTGCAATGCCTATTTTAAAAAGTAGCTTTTAAACAGTCGACTCTCATCAACTCGTTCATATTGACAGATGATATAAGCAACTTTTACCAGCTCGGTCTAACGTGTCTTCTATGAGAGTTGACTCGAAATTCTTGATACAGATATATCTAGTAGATTATTAACGTTTACCGGTATATATTTCTTTCACCGCTGCTTACAATCCGATATTATTAGACATACTAGTGTTTGTCGAGTGGACGAAACTCGATTATAATCATTAAGTAACGTTCCGTTTCAATTTTTTTATTGATAACACTAAAGCTCGTTAATATATACGAATATGTACGTACCTACTGCGTATTGCAAGAAGTTGCATTGGCAATTAAAACAATGCTGTAACAATTTTTATGTCAGCATTACGCGAGTGCTGCACTCGTAATAAGCATATAATTGAAAAATGTTTGCATTAACCATAAAATTAGACATAATTTGAGTAATGTTAATGACATAGTTACGAGCTTGTACGCACTTGTTTATGCGTTGCATAATTAAAAAACTTTTATTAGATTACAGCACGTAAAGCGACTTGTGTGAAAATACTAGTAAAAAATCCTCTTCCGAGAGAAATTTAAGCATCGTGTAACAGTTTCACAATCTTTTACGAGCAATTCCAATAATGTAATGTAAGTACGTTATAAAAACTCTCATAAGATCGTGTGAAATCAGTATTGCCAATGTTTGTGTCATTCATAATGCAGTTTGTGTATTAGCTGTTGCAAATAATAGCAAATGTAATTTTAATTGACACAAAAGCCGCATTAATTGTGACGTTAACATTACTAAATAGAAGCATAAAGACGTAATGAAAGAAATGCGTTTCTGTGCATTTTTTTTTAATAGAAGATATAACCCACCTTTACGATAAATGCAGTCATATTTGTGTTTACAATGAAATATTTTTTCTATTTTAGCCCTTACTATGTACATATATGTAAGTCCTGCCATATTTTAAATTTACATGTCAGTTCAGTGGCATAATTTTGTACCTTGTTAGTTACAAAGTCATGGATATACGTAGATCTATGTTTTAATGCTCGAATAGGTAATATTAGATACTGCTTAAAGTAATAATCTTGTTGATAATCACATTAATAATATTCAAGTGACCACAAAAGGTTACGTCTTTACGGCAAACAAAGGTACGGACAGTGGGATGTAAAGCAACGGTATTTAAAGTGCGCCGGAGCGTGAGAAAACCGGACCCTGACACGACAATTAGACCGGTTTATATCGAAAATATTCATGAACAGTAAATTATAAAAAAAAGGTTTTGCTATTGATCAGGTCATTGTTAGCTACAAACAAAAAAATCAAATTCAAATACTTGTTTTGTGCAAAGACATAATTTAGGTTACAACTTTTTTGTTATACGAATTGCTGTTTATATCTATATAACTAGTATGTTTTAATGGAATTTTGATATTTTCGTTGAAATTTATTTAAATGAACCGTACGTATGATATAAATATTATACTGAGTTTACTAATAAAGTGGTCAAACTTGTTGTCGGTTAATATACTCCGAGCGCGTAGTCATGACCGTAAATATGGGGTCATAGATTCATTCATTTGTTTCATCTATTTGGATTGAATCATTGTGCATGGGTGGAATTTTCTTATGTTGTCCCTGTTTGTGCCGCAAGACAGCTTTGTTTTGTGATGAACCTGATTTTCACAATGTAAAACGAGAGATATTCCTAGAAGTTTAATAGCCTCTAGAATCATAAAAGGGAGAGTAATAAATACAGCTATGACAACATGACGGCTTGAGCTTATATAATCTTGAAAAGCAGAAAATTTCAAAACGGAATCGTTAATTAATTGACGTACAAAATTGAATTTTATCTTACTTCTGAGCCTTTCTTTTTAAATGAATTACTGGTTTTGCAGTATTATATAATTATTTAAATGGTCGCATAATATTTTTTTACCCGTCCCCATGAATGTAATCGTACTCAAAAACAATATTCAAAATCAATTTTGCTGATACTACGAGTAATTCGCATTTCTGAACTTAGTTATTTTAACAACTGGCAGACGAGAAATCCCGCTACTGCAACAGTTCTTCTTGAGTTGACAGCTGGGACGAATACAGTATTAAAGTCAAAATAACCTTTCTTAAACTAGTTTGAAAGTTCCAAATTCTCAAATAGGTTAATAACGAAGGTACGAGTTCAGGAGTAGACCGACAGCCGCGTCGCCATGACAGCGTGACTTCAAAGATATTATTTATACACCGTACTTGGATAGATTGGGGTCTGTTACGGTAAAGGAATTTCAATTAACAGTTTAAGAAGTCGGTTTTAATTAGTCATGCCAGCTTTAAAAATCTGAATGCAGCCGAGCGAATAAAGATATCTCTGTAAGTTAAATAGGACTTCATATCAATTATATGATAATTATTAAATATTTTGGGAAATTTCTTTTGTTGGTTTATCAAAATATTTTGGACTTAAACGTCAGTTATAGTTACAGTAATGTTTTGTTATATCGATAATTGATACTCGAATAAGTTTCTCGTTCGTTTTGTGACTTTCTAAAAGAGCGATGGCCACTTCTTATCCTATATCCTATTTTCGAAAATAATCGACCATCTTCTTGAGGTGTACGAAGTGCTGTGAGCTAGTGTCTATACGTAGATATTATAAATGTAGTCAGTTGCAAGCTACCATCATTGTTGTTAGCCGTATTAAAATTATTAGTCTACTTATATTGAATAAAGTGCAAGAAATAGTGTTCAGATGTAGTATATTTGTGTATGTCCTTAAACGTCTTTTTCATAATATTCATGATAATTATGTAACAACTTATAAATAATCAAATAATATTGGCAATCTTTCTTTCATTGATCTATTATTATAAAAAAGACGGTCCAATATTTCCTAAAACCAGATTTAGGATATCTGATAAATTTGATGGTAAAGACGTTTAAAAATACTTTTCAAGTCAAAATAAGCAACTGTAAAACTTTTCGTTATTTAGATTTAAATTTAGATCACTGATTGGAGAGACTGAAGCGTTACGACCTCAGCGCAGTTAGAGTATGATCTTCTTTAGATTGCTCGTTAGAAAGTTCAACCTGTCACATTGTGATATGACAAGCTAACAATGTATTCGTAATAAAAGTTACAATTCGAGGGCTTTGAGATTCACATTGTGTCTACTTAATGTCACTTGTCAGTTTTGCAATATGATATGCAATATTGTGCCAAAGGATTACAGAACGAAAAATAGCAATCTAATAATATGTTATACTTGTCTCATTAAATGTACTATACGGTTCAGCATTTTATATAATTTTTAGACAATGCAAAAATGTCCTGTACGTTCGTTCTGTACTCTCTTGATTACTAATGTTATAGAAGTTTTAGTATGAAAAATTTATGTATTTTTCATCATCGTTATGACGTTTTATAACTGTCGCAATAATGGCTGCATGTCTATTTTAAAAGTTTAAATGTTAAATTCCACAACTCTTAAGTACGGGTTGGCATACTTAATAAAATAACTCTCGGTTATGTAGGTTTCCTCAAGTTGTTTTGTTTCACCGAAGCATGTAATAAATAATGAGATTTGAGATGAGATCTGTATCGTGTTCCAGCCTCCACCACTGAAGACATCTTTAACCTTCCCTGACTTCACTTGGGGAAACTACGAGTATGGTCTCTATGTTCAAAAATAGCAATCCCAGCCGAAATAATTGACATTCTTGCTCGGTAATGTCATTTGCGTTCTTCGTGTTTTTTGGAAAACATACTACTGGTAAAGCTGTAATAAATTCATGTAGATTATCGCATTTAAACATAGATACTGTTTTATTGTGTTGATGATATTAGTTGGATATTAGTTCTATCGCTGTTTGTAACACGTTTTGAAACACTGATTCATCTTTATTAAAATATAAGTAACGGTACTTTAAGTAACAGTGACAAATTTAATTTTCGAATAACTGATGCGTCTTTTTTAACATATAAATAACTTTAAGTAACAATAACAAATTTAATTGAAACTATTTAGACTAGATTTAGGGAGATGTTAATTATGAATAATGTAATAATTTAAATATTATTTTGCGATGTCACTTAATTGTTGACATGAACTATTGTGAGACTCGTTGGGTTATTTTAAGCAAATTAATCATTGAACGAATTCGTTCAATCGCTGTCGACTACGGACAGTGAACCTCTCGCTTGTGACCTACCACTGGTACAAAATGTCGAATTCGAAAGCAATAAAGTGTTGGAATGCGTTCCAATAAATCCGCGTTGTCAGTGGGCTGGAGTCACGTTTTGACCGTTCCGTTTCCATAATCAATAATAATAATCACAGATTACGTTGACTTTGTCACTAATTAATTCTAATAATAAGTACATCGAATAAATCACACTGTTACAAAAATTATCAATAACACCGGGTTTGGTTAGCATTGTTTATGTTATAAAAATCTTTAGTCGTTGTTACGTCGAAGTATAAGCTTTTGTTATGTTCTCGTAATATTCTATGAAGAAAAAAGTAGAAGGGAACCTGCTTACTTGATAATTTTTGCATACTTTCCTCAAACTGTATGAGTATGTGAAGTTTGTAAATACGCAATGGACATACATCATAGTTTGACCCTCACGTTAAGAAAGGAGACTCAAAGCTACCATGGGAACATTAATTGGTTGGTAAATTATTTGTAATATAATCGACTAATGCATTAATAATTATTATGTCTAAAGATAATAATTAGTATGTGTAGTAACAAAATTAAAGACGTGATGTTTCCGTTCGTATGTAAGCGCACCCGAAACAGTTGTTTCTTTTTTATCAGGCGTTTTTAAAGATTTTCATGTCAACCCCATGATGTAAACCTTTCTCGTGGATCGTTCTATACGTATTTAAACACAAAATACAAAGAAACTACTATATAGTGCTAAACGAACTTTTACTGTGGCAACATGTAAAATGTAATAATAAATACAAAAACAGGTAATAGAAAAATATTAAAGGTTAGTAAGTATACTGAAGCAATAAATAAAGATTACTAAGAATTTGGATGTCGATAAAATAATACAATTCAGAAATTGACGTTTCGCTAAAATTACGCCATTTTTATAATATCTCTGAAGTGAAATCTTGCTCTTTATTCTTTTATACTATTTATTTCACCGACCTTCAATATAATCTTTGCTCAGCATATAAAATAAAGACTTTTGTCAAAATTCAGTTGTTGTGATTTTGATTATATAATGTTATTATTTAACACATAACTGTTCCATCCTGTGCTCCGATTTCTACTTGGAATGAGAGGAAGTAAGGCTGGTCAAGTCGCGCGTGACACACACGCACACCTGTGAGAATTTAATGGAGAACTCGTAGATAGTATATCGTCGTGATATTCATCTTCAAATAAACTTATGCACGTCATTAGAAGCAACACGCATGATGCATATGATCCTTGGTCCTTCGAGCACCGTTCAAAAAGTGGTTTGTTTGGTTATTATAGGCTTTATAATTTTAACTGATGTCATTTACCACAGATTATTTTCCTTTATTGGCGTGGATAAAGCAGTTTAGAATCCAATTCCAAGTGACATTTAATGTGTGTAATTTTTACAGAAACGAAAAATCTCAATAAACAAAACTGTCATTTTAAAGCTTAACCCAATGTTGTCTTAATAAGTTATTATCCTAGGTTCTGCTAGTTTCTTTATCGATTGTTTCTATTATGATTCACTTTTGATTTTAAATAAATTGTGTTTCTTATTAAATCATCGAATATAACTTTTACAGCTTTTTCACGAACTTAAGACCTAGTTTTGTAACATTTTAAGACAATAGCTTGGTCATATTGAGGATGTATCTTAGAGGATAAGTAGGGTAACTGCACGTCCCCTACATACAGGACTGTCTATGGGTTTCGCAGTGGCGTTCTATATTATTCTATTGTTATATAAGATAAGGAATTGGCAAAGCGGACTAGATCGCTAACAAAATGCATTAACAAATTATAAATTTGAGAATTACGATAAATTTTTTTGCAGTTTTATCATTTATGTCATTAAAGAAATTATATACTACAGAATGTGAGCTTAGTACCACAAGCATTCTCTGCGTGTCGAATATATATCTATGTATAAGCAGAGTAAGATATGGGTTTGTCCCTTACTTCTTGGCCGGCAACGCCTCGACGAAGCTCTCGGTTGTAATGGTGCATATTATATTTGCTAGTTTACCGGTTTTTGCCATGACCAATTTATTAATGCAGCTCATGTGAGGTTGGAAGCATTGTGTTATACGTGTAAATGCATAAGTGAATCGAAAAAGGTTCCTGGAAGTAATGGCAACCCTAACTAAGATATTTACATCGCGACTGTCCGCGAGATACTGTTTTGCAAGGGCGTTGTCTACATCCGTCTCTTACACCCGTGTCATGTCTGATTGAATTAGATCCGCTTTTAAATAAAACTATGTAATATCTATCGTACTACTGACCCGACCTCGTTTTACTTCGAGAAATATAATGCTTAAGTTTAAAAATAGTGTTTGAACCAGCCACAGTTATTGCTCACTAATTTCTCTTGAGCGTTTAATTAATTTAGTATTAGATATATTATATTCTTTTGAGGATTTGTTTTAAAATTTTTGGTAGTTTTAAATAATTTAATTTATTGCAACATATGTAAAAAAGCCCACAAAATATTATTTAGCAACTTCTTTACAAATTGTGAATAGTATATATAGTTTTAGGGTGCACTCTTTGGTCGTGGTGCACCCTGATGAACAGCGGACGAGGCAATAGCGCCAGGTTGTTATTGTTAGAGGTTGTTGGGCTCTGTGCTACCCAATTCAACCCCAATAGTACTCGTGCATGGAGGCACGGTTTATTACTTGCTTACCTGATACCTCTACCCTCCGAGAACCAATCGTGAAATATTTTTAACGTGTTTTGGTTATGTGTCGAAGAGACACTAAACACTAACTTTTGATCAATTTTATTTAATTTACTTAATTGGCAACGGGTCCGGGATAACTCCAGATGTTACAGATATGCATGTGTGGCAGTGATCATATATCATCGAGTGTTTAGTTTCCTCATTTGAAGGTTATTACTTTAAAAAAAAATGTCGCATTGATAAAACTATATCTATGTGTTAACCTATATTATGAGTAATGATTATTTTCAGTAACATTTATATTTGTTTTGCAGCTTTCGTGTGATACCGTAACTGACATTCCATGACATTGATCTCCATTGTAATAAATTAATTAATCTGTATTATTGTTAACTGTATACATAGACTTAATATATAGTCTATGTTCATCCGGAATAATGTACCTTTCAGATGGCAAAAGAATTTTTCAAATAGATTCCGTGGATCCGGTGATTATCGTCTGCATTTGCACAAACTCACAAAATTCGCACTCACTATCATATTAAAATAGATTCGTTCGTTATTGCTTCGTTTATTATACTAAACATGTTAAAACTAAGAAGTAATGTGGAATGCATTGACGTACACATACATACGGCTGACCTAATCGGCTGTTCGGCCTTGTTTGTTATTTAGCCGTATGAATGTATGTGTGAGATGCCATTAATGGGCCGGAAATTATAAAGGCTTAGTCATGGGTTATATTTCACATTCAGAACATAATTAAAGTTTAGCGATTATGTCGCACGGCGGCTAAAACAGGACTGTGAATTGTTTCGCAAGATAAAGTTACTCGTGTGGTTTATTAGTTGTACGTATTGAGCTAACGTTTTTTTCTCTTTATAATCTCATTTCGTTCTGCTGTTCCGCGTAATACAATTTTGCAATTTATCTCAAAGTGACTGTCTTAAAAACTTATATTTTAAGTGCATGTGATAAATTCATACAGCACTCAACGTTTGCGTAAGTAAACCAAAATGTATATCTGTAGAACTGCTTAAGGTTTACTACACATTAAGTTGTAGATTTATTTATTTAAAGATTTTTGAAAAAACCAAACATAAAATTGAACATAACGTTAGAGTAGAAAGATTTCTTCGCGACGATCCTATAGCTCCTTGCCCGAAGCTAACATTTGTAAACGAAGGATTTTATAAGATTCTCTAATTCAAAAGAGCAGCTATGACGATGAGATTGACCTTTGGTTTTGTAGTAATTCATCTCTTATTAGGAAATTATTATATTGAATTTTAGGTTAATATGATGGTGAAAACCACATTAAGATAGGCTGCGTAGAACAAATAGAAAAAAAAAATTGTTTGTGTTTGCGTTTGCGAACATGTCTACATTTACCAAACGACTTTATTATTTTGTTACTATTTAAAAATAGTAGTAAATAAAAATATAACTTTTGCTATTATAATTGTACAAATTGGAAAAATATTTTGCTTTATTACTTTTTGAAAAGCGATTGATACGATTTAATCCGCGAGTGCCCTTATTTATTACTTCTGTTCGCGAACCCATAAGTATGATATCGTAACAAGTGCGTAAGACTAGTTTCGAGTTATTTCCCAACCTTGTCAACGGTGCTCCAGTGAGAAACCCGTTACACCATATTCATTACACGAACTCAATTGCACCAGTTCGGCGAAAGTAAAAGTTTACTACGTTTGAGAACGGTCGCGACCATTGGTTTAATTGTACTTTTATGTAAATATCAAATAACCTTAAATTAGTAATTGTTGGTAAACTTGTATCGAAGACCCGTTACCAGATGGCACGTTTGATAAGATTGTATTCCTATAGTGTTAATAAATGGGTACTTTTGTTCTCTAAAATTGTTAAACTTGACTTACGAAATCAAACATTGAGAAATATCGTTACGATATTAGATTTAACTATCGTTAATGAGAGATTCTGAATGTTATCCTTCTAAATGTGTTACTAAGATACTTTTTGAAGTTTAAATGTAATTATTAATATTCGAAAGTTAGTGTTTGGTATATGCTATAATACATAAAATCCTATGTCATAAATAATATACATATATAAAATAAATATACATGATTGGTGTGCTTCATTTTTGCATAATTTAAAATCATACTATTATCATAATTTTGTACAAGGCAAAGGATTTTAAACTTTAAAACACCTTTCACACTATCAAGTTCAACGTGTTTATTATGTAAGTATGTAAACTTATAGAGTTCGGCATTGGATTTATTCATTCATCAACGTAAAATATAATTAATTATAATTATTATGTAATCAAAATTGATTGGCCAGCATTTAATCATATTCAAGGTACATGACGGTGTAAGATTGTAAATTCAAATTTAGCTTTTTATTGATTACGAAGTAGAAAATGCGGTCCACTTGTGTTTAACTTTTATAAATTATTTGATACTCTCACCTCTGCACTAAAATTTCCTTTTCGCGATTGGTATAAACATGCACCATAATACAAAGTTTTGTTTCATTTAAAGGTCCGCGCGGCCCGGTTGTCGAACCCAGACCGTTCGCGCTGCAGGAATGGTTACTATCAACAGGGTGAAACTCATGGCCGTCTGTAAACAACTTTAACAATCAGTTATATTACCTTAGCGTTGTGCTACTTCGGAGGACTAAGATGGGACGTCTGATGACGTTGTTTGTCGTAAACGTTCTTACCAAAATTTATGATCGCTTGATGACTAAAAGCTCCATAGTTTCAACGATATCCGTAGTAATTGTTATGTGTTACTAATGACGAGTCCAGATTGATTACGGAGCAAATATAAAAAAATATATATAATAATATTAACTACCATAGAAATACTTCGAAATACCGTTCTTTACTTTTGATAATACATGTTTCATTTAGTATTTTTGTATCAAGGACTTTAGTTTTACGCTTCGTTGCACTGTTATAAAGATACCGGCGTAGGTTACAAAGCACTTAAAAAAAATAAAAACTCAAAGATCCGGTTTTATGACTAAACGGAACAATGTCGTTGATCCTTATACTCAATAAAACATTTTACAGATGCAAAAACTGATCGAGAAAGCCGATATACCGATTTGCCGGTTAATTGGCAACATTACTTATGAATATTGCAACATTATAGCATGCGAGCTTAAAGGATGACTGGCTCTCTCTCGTGCGTGGGAACTTAAAGATATCGTGTTAAGATTAATTCTAACTTGAATAATATTGTACGGAACTATTGTAGAACCAGGAAGACCGAATTGATTATTGTCAATAACTTATTTGGTAGTGAATGGTAGTATTTGCGTTTGTCGCAATAATTACATATTCGCTAAACATAAGTTTCTGGTTTACTTATTGTAGTGTTTTCGATATCGTCTGTAACTTTAAACCTCTGACTTGAAAACAGTTTCCCTTAATATTTTAATGATTTATTTATTCTGTCAATATTAATACTTGTATACGAAATACTCGTTTAGTTATGTCAATATATAAAATTATGTGTGGATACATATTTTTCATGTGAGCGCTCACCGGTGGTCAAGCACAGTGATTTTAAAGGCTCTTCATTTTTGCTTCGATTATATCATCTATGCTAAGCGAATCCACAAAACCATTATCTTTGTAAGACTATAGCTATAGCTAAGTGTTACCTCAATAATATCAGGAAAATTTTATGTCAGATTTGCGAGTAATCGCTATCGCCTCAAAGGTGCATAATTAACACCACACTGTCTATGTTTGAAGCAATGATGTTCAAGCAGTTTCAACGTGGGCACTTAAGACCTGTTTTCGAGATCCACGCCCACGGTTATCGGTTGTGATGGCATTCTAATTACCTATTCAATTAAATGGTTAATACAAAATATAATCCATTTATAATAATATTATAAAGAGAGAGTGCGAATATTTGAGTTTGGAAACACGGCACATATTTGAAAAATTATTTTACTTTTTCGTAAGTACATCCGGATGGACATAAGCTATATATTTTTTGTCTATACTTGTATAATAATTACTTGTTTAAACCGAACGTAATTGGGGCGGACCGCTAGTATATATATAAATAAGCAAAGACAGAAGATTCTATACATTTTTGTCCTCTGCTTAGCAACCAATATTTTTGATTGGTAGGTATTAGCAAGCTGGAGTGTAATAAATAAAAATATTTTGGAAATAACGTTAGTCAATGATTATGATCGAATTGCGACTACATGGTTTAGTAATATGATTGTGCGTATACGGTAAATATGTTTTTTAATTCTCAAATTACCGTTTAATGCTAGCTGGCCTTGACGCAATGACAGTCACATCAACCGCACCAAACGCACCGTTTCCTCTACCAGACGGGTGACTCACTTCAACACTCGAATAAACCTGAAGACCTAAGAGGGCCCTAGAATGTGATCAATGGTGTGTGAAGTTTGCTAATTCACAATTGATTAACATGACACCTGTTCACCTCCTGTCATTGTGACAAGAGATGCAAGGGGAGCCGAGTGTAATGGGTTACACCTATATTTGTTTCCTAGCTACCCTTCCCTGCTCGTGATGCAGTCTGCTAACAAAGCGTGTGTAGACCTGTCTCATATAAACTGTAAATCAGTGAAAGTTATCATAATACCGGCATGCAGCTGGTATTCCATATTATATACGCATAATGCAGTTTCTTCGCTTAGACCAAACATATACTCCATACTGAGTAGGATGAGCTTATTAATAATGCATAGTATGCTCCGAGCATACCGCGGTCAGTCACGTGCTTAAACGCTTTTACGTGAGCTTTGCCATCGTTATGATTGAACCGGTTTCTTACGTAATTTGGCTTAAATGTATTTTGATCTGATAAAATAATAATGTGTAGTAAGTACGTCATCCGGATGTTCCTGAGTTTCTTTTTTTACATATGAACTTTCTAAATTGTATCTGGATATTCTTCTGATTATAGAAGAGATGCAAATATGCATTGGCAAGATTTAAATGATTTTATTACTGCTAATGTTGACTAATTCCTACAGAAAAATAAAATTTTTGTAATAATAATTTCTACTTCTAGTAGAAAAATATGTATAGAACAAAGATTTAATACATTTCATAATACGTTATGGTTTATACTATAACGCAGTTGGACATATATACAACAACATAGTGCACATATACATATAACACACACACGCACACACACATATATTATATACCAATAACCATTTGTTCTAGTGTCTTAAATTTTTGTGATGTTATATTTGTTTGTATAATAATGATATAAAATTTAACTGGCACACAGCCCATACCTACCCAAAACCCTATCGCTTATTTTGGTTTACTTCAAAGGTATTTGTACCGCAACTCGATATCGGAACTACAAGTAGTCTGGTCAGTCCCCAGCGAACGAGCCACTCTGTCTTGGAAACAAAATCGCAATAAATATCAGCATTTGCTAACGCGAAAGTCGCCATGGGAACATTATTAGCTCGTGGGCAACAGCTGTGCTCGATACAAGAGAACTAGATCGGTCAATAAATAGCAAATTGCATTCTTGAATTGAATTATTGCTCCTATGTCACATGATATTGTGAAATAGATCGCTAGTCGAACTTCTCGGAGGCAGAGAGAGATTAGCATGCCATCAAGTAAGAGAATCCAACGCTGACATCTATTTAGATTTCAAATGACAAAAGACATCAAAATTAAATATATTTTAATACTACTAAGGAAATGATAAATATAATTCTAATATAAATGATAAATATAATTATACTATAATAATGAATGATAAATATAATAATATATGATAATATAAATATCTTTATTCTGGACTCAGGAAAACAAAAACAGTAACAGAACTTTTAAAAGTAAGTTATTCAAATGCGATTTTGTTGTCAACTACCAATATTTACCCGACAACTTTAAGTTAAAATTTACAGAGTAAAGACAAAGTACGAACGAAAATAAACTGCATTAAGTTATATGGCAAAGGAGCTAAAAGCTGAAATTTCTCAGTTAAGTAACAAACTACGAGTATAAGAATGTTATATAATATTATGCATTCCGAACCAATTGAAATAATTATTAAAACTTCAATTTCTCTTAAAAACGTAAGACGTGTAAACAGTTCCCCATGGTACAATAAGAATCCTATTAAACATTTAATTGTCATGTTGAGACTGTCAAACAATAGTGTCAAATGTCTAATGTACAGTAACTTTAATTGTTGTTTGCTCGAACTTTGCGAAGCAATTGTCTAAATAGACTGATGTTTGTGTTCACGTTTAAAGTTGATGTCAATAGTTATTTTACTCTCGAATTAATCTCATGATGTGGAAGATAGATTATGACTACCTGTGGTAATGCTACCTTTAGGCTTTAGTGATTGATTTTCATGAGTGCAACCGAATTGATAAAATGGTTCTAGACACTGCAGACGCAAAATATTGGTTAATTATTTGTCTTCCAAAAATATAAACTACAACTTTTGTGATTATAAGCCTATAATATGATTGTAATGGAACTTTTGACCTTATGTAAAGTATGTTTTCGGCGAAGAAAACGATTGTGAGATGACTAGCTATAATTTTATACAAGAAGATTGAGTCTGCAAATCCATAGCATAGTGTGTGATCCACAGGAGACCAGGATACTAATAGCTAAGAGTATAAACAATTACGGATTTCGAGGATGATGATAATGATGAAGAGTGTGACTCGTAATTAAGAGATGTTTATCAAGTCAACGAAGATGTATGAGAATATTATAATTGTGATAAAATTAGCGTAGATATAAGAATAGCGTCATACAATACTCTTTACTGTTACCACAATACTCCTTTTACCACAACGTTGTAAGCAATGGCGTGAAAATTAGTAGCGAAATGTTGAAACTGGTATTGTCCATATGAGTTGCATATTATATAGTGAACTGTGCTGTAGTTGTATAGTTATAAGTAACTTAGATTGAGATATTGTTCATGCAGATTGTTATTGCAGAATTATTAAACAATTCATTGCATTCCTCATAACGTTTTTCTATGGGTGCAGAGGCAAACTTCTGCATTACGTATTGTTGGACAAAAATTATTAGCGCATGCCATGATACAGTTATAGAAAAAAAATATATTTTCTATATTTTTTGGAGTTTTTCGTTTGTCTCTCAGTTACAATATCATACGAATATAAAGAAGCAGGTTAATTTGAAATATGGAACAATTAATTAATACATGGGTCAACATTTATGATACTTTGTATCCTAGAAAATAGATCTGTTAATGTTATTAAGAGAAAGTTAGTATGACAGTTCCGTTGTGCTGTTACGAAGATGTTAGGAGCTGATGAAAATGAGGGATGAAAATATGTTATGTACTTTTGAAGGTACATGAATGTAAGTATCTCTAGAATACTTTATTTAATATTTTATGTCTGTTGACAATCACCGTGTATCTTCATGCACTAATATCTAATATAACGAAAGTCGGAAAACTAAGGACGCGATTTAAAACGAAGATTCCTGAGTCACGGTAATGAAAGAATCGCACTGTATATACATAAAGGATTTTCAATTCAATTCAATATATATTCAATAAAGTCTAGTAAGACTGGAAGTGGTAGTATGCATTCTATTAACCTTCCAATAGTAGTCTAACAATTACGTTTTCTTACGACTCAATTCGAAACTTTATGTATGTATACGTCGATAGACTAAAGACGAACGTTTTATCGTTTAAAGATCAAAGATCTTATATAACAATGTCTTGAAATGTACATGTTTTAATACTGAACTATGAAGACAGAGTGCGTTGACAGCAGACGAGAGGTGGCAAATTCGATGCCACGGCCAATCATCGCTCTTGACCTAGGCAAAGCACCGATGCGTACCTGTAAGAGAAATAATGATTGAATTGAATGAACGGACGATCGATTTTTAGTCGACGAATCGATTATTCGATCAGTAGCGGAACTCTAAATTTCGCATAACTTTCTAATTTGAGCTTGTCTTACGTCATGGTATTTTGAAATGCTCATGTGACTAATTCCACATGACGAAATTCGCCGTTCAATGATATTAATGATAGAATCGGTTTTCATGATCAAAAGTAACTTTGACTCAATGTAACACATTTTTCGAGTAAATACATAGGTTAAAAAGTTTATATTATTACTAGCTGACCCGGCAAACGTTGTTTTGCCATATAAATTATTAATAATAATAATAATGTAATTCTTTATTGCCACACTCAAAGATTATAATAACAGTTTAATAAAATAAAATAAAAGGAAATCAAAACTAAATGAATGAAGCAATAGGATGTGGCTCAGCTTGAGCCGACATAGGACAGCGACATAGCCATCCTAGGCAGCGCTGTTTTTCAGCCACACCCTATCCCTCTGATGTTGGATGGGAGTAACAGTTAATTAATTATATATATCGCTAATTATAACAATTTTACTAAAAAACTATATCAATCCCTTAACGCAATACAGTGTACAATATTTATTGGTATCCCATCTTTAGTTAACACAAACAAACTGGATGGTTTGGCCATTTGAGAGTATGCCACGTATAATTGTCCGTGTGAAAAACATGGTGTGATATGAATTAATGATAAATTTATTTGAAAATAATACTGAAATACTAAAATGATAATTGTAAACGTCACTATTACGATTGATGTATAATTAATAATAATAATGGCCGAAAACTGCAGGTAGTGAGAAAACAGATCTCATCCCTACTCCGTGCTGCTTATTTAAACAGTTATCGAACTGGCTTGAAAATTAATCGCTATTAAAAAATAGGGGTTGATGGTGGAAGGTTGAAAATTTTAGGTTGTATGTAATTTTTAAAGCCCCATCATAAAAAAATAAAAATAAAAAATTTTGTCCAAAAAATAAAAAATAAATTAATTTGGGGTGGACTACCCTTATCGCTTAGGGGCATAAAAAATAGATAACAACCTATTCTCAGGACTATTGAATATACACATAAAATTTCATCAAAATCGGTCAAGCCGTTTCGGAGGAGTATGGTAACTAAAACTGTGACACGAGAATTTTATATATTAGATACGAAGAAAAATTACATTGTTAGTTGATAATTAAATAAAATGTGAATGTATTCTGAAAGTACTCTGACGAAACGAAATAATTATGGTCCAAACTGCTGAACCAACTTTCAAGGTCATTTCACTAAGGCCGGTAGATTTAACCCTGAAATTGATTGATCGTGTACAATATTAACTGGTGTATAAGTGACAAGGATTTTTATGTGGTCTTCATCATTTATAGTTTTCTGTTTTTTTAATCATAAATTCTTATAATTGCGTCTTTAGCGCCATATATTTTATAATATCATAAGCCTAAGTTATAATTGCTCTCTTCTTATAGTTTTTAACTCTTTCGTCGGCAGGAAGAGGTTTTTTGTAGAAATAATAGGATAAAATTAAAAATAATTACGGTGCGTATTGTTTTTTTTTCATCTATAAAAAATGTACTATCTAATAAAAAAAAAACTTGACGGAATCTGTGCGTTGAAATTTTTTGAGAATTTTAGAGTTTTTTTTATCTTTGTAATTGTCTGTACATGTATCAAGCGGAAACGGTTGAACATTATTAGACGAACGTGGCATGCTTATAACTTTCATTAATTACTCACGATATTTTACATCCCGGGAAATGGATCTGCTTATGCCCAAGGCGGTTTAAATATTAGCGTGGACATGACTGCTTTTCTGCAGCTGTTGCAATAAATTAATGAGTAATTTGTAGAACAAGAATAATATCTAAAGATATAAAATGGCACATACATGATTTTTATTAAATGTTTAATAAAAAAAATTGATATCATCTTGTGTTTTTGGTGAGGGTGCCAATTGCCAACGTACGTCATAAGTCATAAGCGACAGCGGGCTAGGGTTACTAAGTTAGAATTTTTTATGTTAATAGCCGCCAAACGAGCGTTCGAGCCACCTGACGGTAATTGGTCACCGTCGCCCATGAACATCAGCAAGACCAAAGGTATCACTGATACGTTGTTGTCCAGGAAATGAGAAGAAAGAAAGATTAATGTAATTTAACAGTATGTAAAAAAATAAGATTCTTTTAACATAAATGCACTGTTCTAATTTAGAGCTCACGCGATAGTAGTCGTATCAACTTAATGTAATTGTATATCCTATGGACAGACATCTAAATCTAAATAGGCTGCATGTTTTAACACAAAAGGTAAGGATTAAGTTTCTTAACACGGCCATATGTGCCATCAAAGTTCATGTTAAATTATAATTTTTGTTGCCATGACGATCAACCGATAGGAAAGTAATTAAATGTTATATAAGCATATTGTGTTTTTACTTAAAAATGTATATTTTCAATAAACATACCCATATTTAATTTGTCTGGTTCTTTCGGACAATAACGAAAATTATACATAGAATATTATCATGAACTAGTTCCATGTAATCTGTTAAATAAGGATCAAGTTGATACTGAATTATAGTGAATTTACAGCATTTTATGTCTAACGCGCCAAGCTTTATTGTAATCGTAATCCATGATCGCATTCTAAACACTATTATTTACTTATAGTGTAACAATAAGCTCAGTGAAGCGTTTAAGGCGTGTTAAGGGGAATTCTGTCCGATGGCAGCTTTAGAGAAAGTTTTAAATTATACATCGTACGTCAACTGGTAAACGCTGCGTCAAGACGTTCATAGACGATGGTCTAATGGACTAATTGGACTAATGGGGAAAGTGATTTTATGATAGATATACAATTTTATACCCGTGTTGTTACATATTGTCCGAAATGTTATTGCAGATATTTTCGTAATGAAGCACTTACAAAGTATGGTTCAAATGAATTATATCTTGAAGGTTTTTTGTACAGTGGTTCGACAAAAGATTTTGACAAATATTACATTGAACTATTGAGAAAAGTGGTCTGACAAATGTAAACTTATGTAATTGACGCAGTGATAGCCTAGTGGTTTGAACGTCGGTCTCCCGCACGGGTAACTCGAGTTCGAATCATGGGCGCACCTGTAATTTTTTAAATTATGTGCTTATTACAAATTATTAATTATGTATTAATTATATTAAGTAATGAATTAATTATCACTTATTTCGGTGAAGAAAAGCATCGTGAGGAAACTTTCACACCTGAAAATTCTCTGTAATGTTCTCAAAGGCGTATGAAGTCTGCCAACCAGCACTTGACCAGCGTGGCAAACTATGGTCTGAACCCTTCTTATTGCGGAGTGATGATGTAATTGACGTAGGAGTAAATGTAATTTCAGATGGTTTCGTTACTAAGTATCCCTACTCAAAATAGTTTCTACGAGCATTGTGTGAGAAAACCCAGGCCTAAGACAATGCAGGTGCTATTTCTAAGCGTGAGGCATAGTTGTTTTGAAACGAACGAGGGCAGTTTGCTAGTTTAAACGTTTATCTCTCTTTCAATTCACGTAAGCGTAATTGCAAATATTATTATAATTAGGAACATTCAAAATAATTTCGATATGCTTTGGTTAAGATGTTTTGTTTAAAGAACAAATTCATTGATTTATTTATTGTTTTTTTTATAGGTTTATTGATTATACTTATAAACTGTTATTCATAATAAGAACTATGGTAATATCATGAAATTTAATCATATTTTTTACCGAATGAATCAAAATAAATTCTATTGTATGCAATAGAATTATTGTACAATTAAGGACTACCTACTGATTTATGTAACGATGTTATGATATTGCTTTTGTTAATAGGTATATTAATCTTTTGCACTTTATAACTAACTGTACTGAAATTTAATATGATTAGAAACGTCCTTTGTACAGAATTAATGTTATTTCTGTAAAAATTATAACAATAAATATTTAATAAGAAATTTAAAATATTGCAACAATATTGCTATACCTATCTTGTTCTAACATTTTTAATTTTGGAAAAAAAAACAAACATTGTGATTATATCTCCTTCTAAATAATCTTTAATAATACTGTTTTTTGTCCCCGCGCATGATTACAGATGAAACATTCAGTGTTGCAATTAGATCAACCTTGGCTTTCATAACATAGAACGAGGCTCTCAATGCTTTTGCTCGTTAATAGATCTAAATTAATATTATCTATCGGTAAATTCGATCATTATAAGCGATTTTTCGTTTAATAATAAATTGATTATTTTGTAGCATACGTTGCAGGCACTTTTCTTTAATTCAGGTTAAATTCTCTTTCTCGGGACGAACTCATCGCAAATTGTGCAGACTAGACCCGATCGATTGACTAGGAAGCTTGTCTATGGTTCAGTTGATACCGCTGCTTTATAGGAATTTTATGGTAAGGAATTCCTAGCAAACTGTACCGTCCACGAGAGGTATTTTTTTAAGATAAGGAAACAAAAATAGGTATTAATTTCTACTTGTTGGATTTAACAGGTATAAAATGATAATGTTTTTATTAAGGCACATGAATAATTCAGTGTTAAAATTTGTTTGTTTAAATTAAAAATTATTCTTGTGTGTGAGTATGAGTGTATTTTTCTCTTTTTTACAATTTTCTTTTTCTTATTTTTATTCTGTTTTTAAAATTACAATTGGCGAACTAATTCCTTACTGTGTTTTATCCACCAATTCTGAGTGACTTAGAAAATCTGCGGACATTAATAAAATATGATTAATACCAAAATCACACAAATTTTACTTCCACGTAATAATATTATAAATTAATATACTATACTGTATTATATATGAATCACATTACACATCCTCGCATAAAGGTTTCCTTAAGAACCCTCACACAGCCTGGCCTATATCAACGGAGTAAGCACAGAATCATCAATTAATGTTTGCTATTGTATACTATAAAAACATTTTATTTCTTAGTGTTCCATAAAATATATAGATTTTTTTGGCTCTATATAGTTTCCTATTTTCACTCTATAATGATTAATTTATTACATATTTATATAGTACTAGCAAATTGTATAAGTACAGAAATATGTACATCTTCAAAAATGCATCTGCATTGTTTTAGGACTGGGTGTTCCACGTTCTGTGAATTAGAAATACATATATTAATTTACTACTTTTTTGTTTATGTACGAATTTAAATGAAACGAACTGTTAACGTTAAGTGACGCTTACTGCTATCCATTAGCGGAAACCGTAACGGAATTGGATAAGCCGTTTCTGAGATTAGTGTGAATTATCGCACAGACAAACTGACATACAGATAAAAATTCTAACAACTATTGTTTTGGGTTCTATAATTTGATAAAGACTGGGTTTGATAAAGACCCATAATAATATTTTTTTCTCATACAGTATTATCCTTAATGTACAGACAGCGATTTCTCTATATTAAGAATATATGAGAAAAAATATTATTAGGTACCTTTATTAACGCAGTAGAACACAAAACAATAGTTGTTAGAATTTTTTTCTGTTTATTCGTGCTAATCTCAGAAACGGCTGAACCGATTACGTTTTGGTTTTCACTGATATGTAGCTGTAAGCATCACTTAATATTTAAAGCTCATTTCATTGCAATCCGTCCAAAAATAAAAAAGTTATACAGAGAAAGAACCAGCTCTATAAAACTAAGCAATATTATAAAACTATGTAAGTGCTATTTCTAACCGTAATGCGTAGTTTTTCAGAAGAGAAGCGAGGTAGTTTGCTAGTAGTAAATAAACTCACTTAATACCGGCTTTACTTATTTACGATATATATTTACTCTATAATCTAGAGAGATTATATTATAAAGAGAGTCGTTATCTCTATTATCAATATTTACTTTTAATTATATATCTATTGTCATTCAATTCATAACATTTACATTTTCTAAAGACCTTAATTACTCTGATTAGCGAAGTTATAATTTCCTGTACATGTACTAATATTTGTACAAGAATCAATTACCTTTCTACAAACAAAACAAGTTGTTAGTTTCATGGCCGCCATTGCCAATAAATACAACGAATGTTGATAACAATCAAATTACTTGTTTGATTGTGATATACAAGTCTGACAGTAATATTCAACAGGAATATTTGCACGTTAAGTCGTATGCATATGCTGTAAGTACTTCAGTAGCATGGAATATATTATAGTTGGTAGACAACGATATGGCTTAGATAGTGACCCAGTCTGTCGAACAAAGGGTTCCGTGTTCGGTTCCCGTTCGAGGGAAACTTATATATGATAAACGTGTGTTGGGCATGACCATGTTATTTGCAAGCGGTGCACTTACCTTAGATGAATAGGTTGTTATTTATTTATTTGACAATATATCTTTTGTTCACTAGGCTACGTTCGAAATGAACTTTTCTTTTTATGTGATAATTTAGGTAAGCAAAAGGTAAAGGTAGGTAAGTTTGTCTTACTGTATCATTGTCAACTTAACGGGCTTACTGGAAGAAGTTTATGATTAGGAATAAGTAGTACCCTAGTACACACTTTCCATACAATTTTGTTTCCAATAATTATATGTTAAAAAATAAATAAATAAAAAATTCGTGTAAAACAATGCGATATTAATTTCCCATCCGGTATTTTAACTGGTCTATGAGGTTATATGTTACGTGATATATCAAATGTTGGAGGAACGACGCGTCAATATCAAATTCTTACTCCGATTAGGAAATTCCTGGATTCCTGGATCCGGGGTGCCTAGTATAGTATGGTGGTCTTTCTTATACCAACATGTATAAGCATCGAGTGTAGTTATTACATTGTTGCGACGAAGTAAATGCAAGCTACTGTTAAATTATTTGCATTCCCGGAAACCAGGTTACTTTCATAAGAGTCACGCGGTCGAGTACAGACATAATAGTCATAAACACAATGATTACTTTCGCTTTGACTGCGATACATTTTAAATTTTAACTACAATTTTAAATACACCAAATATAGATATTTATAGTAAGTATGAATACAGTGGCAGTGAATCGAATGTTAGTAATTTTTTTTTCATAAAATCTTCATTGTTTTTTTTTACCTCAGAGGGTTAGTTAAATCGCCCCTTGGTATATTTAAATTTGTATAGGATCCTGCGGGATGATTAAGGATGGTATACACTTCACTGTTAACGTTTTCACCAACTCGTACTGGAGCATGTGAAAGACCACGTTCCTTCCCCAGTAATAAAAGACACGTATGCCATAGAAGTCGCTAATATAGTGTTTAATATGGAGGTTACCATTTACGTCGTTTGACTCAACAGTGAATAAAATCTTTATTTTAATAAGTCGAAATATGTATAAATGCGACTAACGGCATACCGCAAGGTAGCTACAGATATGATGTCTGACCGCAATATCGTTACTCCTTCATTCGGATGCAATCGATACGTGATAACTGTCAGGTACTTAGTTAAAATTTCGTCGCTGCAAAATGGGAACACGAGCAAAGATACCATTGTTACATAGTTTCATGTTGGCACTCAATTTATGGACGCTCGCAATATTGTGTTGTCCTGCTATACGAAAATCAACAGATATAAATCCTTTGACGGTTGTGCACGAAGATAAGTTACTGAACCGACGGAAAGGCTTAATAAATTCAAAGTTACTTGACTTAATTACCTAAGTCCGACAGTACTAGTTCAGCTAAAAGTTTATAAATCTTTTAAGGTCGTCAAGAACGGTTGCTTTGGGTTGATTTGTTTTAGATGTATTTTTTTAATTTAAGTTATTGTTCATAATTATTATCTATATTATTATGAATTACACTGTTTGTCAAGGAATAAAATATATTATTTAAAATGATTATAATGTGACCTTACCTACAATTTATGAATGCCAATTACATTTTATTTTGTACAAACGTAATCGCTCCCAATGAAATGTTATTTGCTCCTGTAATTGAGGTGTCATTTATCTTGCTATTGTGTCTAGATTGCCTACTACTTTGTGCTAATGCTCACATTGTTGGTGTAACTAATAAATGAATAAATGTATGTGATAAAAAATGTGTTTATAAACGCACACCCGTATACAAAGGTTTACGCAAACAATACGCACGGTTTTTAAATTTCGACCAGTACCCACAATTCAAACTTTGACCATGGTCGAATCGGTTTTTTGCGATTACATCGATGCAATATTAGAAACTGTAGCTTAAACGTCCTCTGGGTAAAGATTCTTGTCGTAGTCACTTAGAAAACAGTGTCAAGACGATCTCGGTTGCGATAAGTATGTTGCTTGCTTTAAGTTATTTCGTAGCAGTTATTCAAAGCTATGATTGGTTTCATTGAATTGCCGGATAATAACGTAGAGTTAGATTTGGTTTTGAGCTGCATCTTCGTACAACTTGAGGTAATCTTAGAAATTGTTAAGAAATTTGTATTATAATAAGTTCTTAAATGTCATGACCTCTGCGTGTTTAAAATAAAAAAGCTGGTCAAGTTCCAAGTTGGACTGAAGTTTCGTATCAGAAACTGCGTACTGTAATCGGGAATATTTTTAATATCATGTAGAAATTCAAGGATCTGGGATTATTGTATTGGTTTACCTATGTACAAGGAATATCATATGATTTTTATATGATAAATTTATTTACAGTATAACATTTGGTATGCTACTCACATGTATCATATGTTGGACAAAAGTATATTTTTATTTTCTAATTTTGCCCAAATACAACCTTCACAAATAAAACTCGTTTATTACAGTGCACTTAATCACGGTATTTCGGTCGGTTGTAAAATATTTTGTAAATAAATAACCTATATGATTTATTCCTTCCACCTCAACTTGTTACGCGTTAATAACACCGCTGTTGTGTGCATGGATAGCAGTTACCACATACCATCAAATGGCACTTAAGATCGTTCGCTATCTGGTAGAATAAAAAAATACCAACTCTGTACTTACACACCTCTAAGTAACTTTTACTTTTGTTTCAATAGCCAAAAACCGTTTATGACTCCAGGTCATAGCTGTTCTTCGTCAACGTGTAATATACACGTATGTACGTCATTACATATATTAAAAGAGTTACTGTCACAGAATGTCAACATGGTGTTGTAACTTGTTCGTAACTATTTGATTGATAGCCACGACCGTCGAAATTTGATTGAGTTTGAGCTTGAATGTACTCCGATTTATTTACGTACGCAATTTGTGTTTGAGGTCGCACTGATTGTTTGAGATCGATAAAATTTCGTTACCAAAACGTGTATGGCACTAGAATGTGGTGTGTTCAAAATTTTAATGTACTTAAATGGGCACTGAATAGAAGTGTAGAATTAGAGTATAAAACTAATACTCCAATCGTGCTAGGCTTCTAAGGCGAAGTAGATTTTTAAACACTAAAAACTCAAATAGCAAATAAATTATAACAACCAGACAAATGAGCTGTAAAGATACCGGATGGTAGCGGCCATAGTCCTCTAGGGACATATGTAACACTAAAGGCATCGCCGATATATTGCCGTTGCTTACGGAACGAAAAAAAAAGTTCGTTAAAGGTTAC
The DNA here is from genome assembly GCA_003671415.1 of Megathymus violae. Classification (NCBI taxonomy): domain Eukaryota; kingdom Metazoa; phylum Arthropoda; class Insecta; order Lepidoptera; family Hesperiidae; genus Megathymus; species Megathymus violae. The sequence goes on from PDGT01000001.1 coordinate 13,875,989, forward strand.
CAAATATACTCTATTGTACCAATAAACCAACGTAATAAATCTCATTGGACAATTCTTTTCACCAAGTTAAAACTGGTATATTAATAGTTAGTTACACAAATTAACAGCGGTACCAAATTATAATTGTTTAAAATAGATTTACTTTTAAATTTTTTAGTATTTAATTTAAAATACCGTTTATTTGATGTCCTTAATTGCACAAATTAAACTTATACATATGCAATCACATACTAAGATCCACTTTTACTTGAGAAAGTAGGACCAGTCCTCTCATTACAAAAAGCGGAAGAATATCAAATCATTAAAACTAAAAATAAATTAAACGAACTCAAAAAAATTAATTGTGTGTATGTCCAACTGGAATTAATATGAATGTATTAAGTTTCTTACTACTACAAAAAAGATAATTTAGTATATTGGCCTCGAGAAAGTTATTTATGATTTCATATTCTAATGATAATGATAGCTCTATATGAACATTATAAATATTATTAATAACAGTACTGCGACTACAATTTAATTTATAAAATAAAATCAACTGTAATTCAAAATAAATTCGACTCAAATCAAATTTAATTGAAAACGGACCAGCTGGATGCATTAAAGTTGTACAGGGCGAGAGGTTCTATAGTCATCATCCGGTGTCTTTCGAGCGTTGTACGCTATGCCTTGCCAAAGTTTCAAAGGGAGAAGAATTGGAAAGCACTAGTATTTCTTATGTATCACGACACACATGAAAGTGACATACAGCGACTAAACGCATATAATTAAAATTAAGTACCTGCTTGATCTAACCGGGGTAAAACGGATCACGTAATAAACGTATTCACAAAAATATATCGCGTTTTCTAATATGCCAACCACGCACATTTTAGAAAGCTTATCTCTTAGATTTTGGAGAAAGAATAAAAAGAGACTAGTTCATGTGATTAGAATATTTATTTTGTGATGAAAGTGAAATATTTCTAAATATTCATATCGTACATTAAGATCCGAGAAGAATTTCTATCGTCAGAAAAATTTAGTTATAAGAATTATAAGAATAATAAAAATTTAGTGAACCTGCCTGCCGAGCGAGGGGTCCCGGGTTCGATTCCCGGCCGGGGCAGACATTTATGTGACAGATAAATATTTGTTCTCGGGTCATGGGTGTTTGTGATGTCATATATGTGTATGTCCACGCCACCCGCGACACAGGGAATCCTAATGCGGGGGTGTGAGTGTGTTAACGTTTATTTATTTATTATTTATTTATTTCTCAATTTATGGAGACTAAATATTGGCTAAGTGTAAAATGATATTTAATAGATTTTTTTTTAAATATTTGATTTTAAAATTACATCTACATATGGCGGTGGTGATAAAACAAAAATCTTTGTAAAATTAATTTTGTTTTCATCACTTGAAACACAAATAATAACTTAATTACAGCGTAAAATTGGAGAAGATAATAATTTTAATAAGCAACAAAAATTTTATGAATAATATTGTTTATAATATTGTATATAGAGTGATGGGTATGCATGTGGATGGATATGTGAGTAGAGGCAGACCGAAGAAAAGATGGATCGATTGTGTGAAAGAGGATATGAATAAGAAAGGTGTGAATGTGGAGTTGACGTCTGACAGAGAAGAATGGAAGAAGAAAACATGTTGTGCCGACCCCACGTAATGTGGGATAGAGGGCAGGAGAAAGAAGAAGATTGTTTATAATATTATGAATTATCATTATTATCAACATTGTTTAACTATTTACAATATTATTATTTCCAAAATGTTTAATAGTTTATATTGGTATATTATAAGGATACATTATAAACGTGAATTCTCTTTATTAGAATGCCGATAGTGACTCCAAGAATTGCGCGTAAGAAACTGTAAGCAGGAGTGAAGCTGATGACAAAATATAACCACCACTTTCGATGTTTCTCAATAGCTATATAACGAGTAGATTTAATTACATGAGCGAGCTTAGAGCCTCCGGTAATCAATAACGTCTTACAGTTTATTTCAACAAAATTATGTAAACTAAAATTGTCATAGCATTTTCTGTTAAAAAAAATTGCGGTTTCAGTTATATTAAATGATTTGTTAGCTATGTTTTGTGAACGTGTGGGATTTAAAAACAATATAATTCAAAATACTACGGTGGCTTTTAAAACTTTCACGATATATATTTCGAAAATCATTTTATTAACGCAAGCGGGAAACCCAAGCTATCATGAGGGGATTTCTTAGCGAAAAATCCCAAGACCTTGTCGAGGCAGAGTTTGAATTACGGCTTTAATTCACATAATCTGTATTTTTTGTCGATTAATGTTTTAAACTTCGGGTATTTTTTATTCACTCCATTCATATATAAAGAAAAGTTTTTTATATTTTATTAAACAACAGATTTATTTATGTGGTTATTGAAATTGTCTTTAAGTTTTATTAAGAATCTCATATAAATTCGTTGTTTATGATGCCGTAATTTCCAAATATATATGTATATGTTATCAAAAATAATAAAAAGGTATGCAATGAAAAAAAAATTATGATATATGAATATAACTATGTATCTTTCGATGAAATAATACCTGCATCGAGATACTTACCATGTATTACTTATAAAACATACGGTACTACAAATTATATAGATTTTCAATTCTTTAGCTGACACGAATTCTTCATTATGGAAGTAATTTAAATCATATGAAAGTAATACCTGCTTATAGAGAACAGTCGTTGACACTTTCCCTTTGTTGGTTAACATCGTAAAAGGTATTTTACTTACGAAATAGGATGTCCGTCTGTTGTAAAAACTTTTAATGAGCTACCCACATAGGTAGGCAATGCGCAAGCATTCCTTTAATCACATGAAAGATTACAATAAATGTTGAAATACAAAAAAAGATTAATTTGTATTATTAACAGAAAACTGATAACAATTAAATTGATAATTCTAAGTACGAGTTCATTGCTTCTTATCCTTATCATTTCAATGCGATGTTGAACAGTTAGTATTTGTATGAATCTCACTTATTACCAATAACTCATGTTAATAATGATGTGAGTTGTCACTCAAAACCTTATAGTAGAGTTTTAGGTTCAATCTTGGTATTTATATATATATGTAAATATCAAACTTTTCGAAGCTATGTGCGTGTTTAAAAATAATTATCACATGTTACACTGAAATAATCGTAGGAAACCTGCACCTCCTGGGAATTCTCCATAAACCCAAGAGCATAATGTCTGACAGCTTGTGTTTGGTTATTATGATAAACTATGACTCTTCTACTTTAGGGACGCGACTCGTGTCTAGTCGTGGTACAGTATGGATTATAATGAAGATATAGTTGTGAAATGGTAATACGTAAAATTTTGCTCCCGGCTAGGTTAAAATTCAAAATATATGAACGTAACGTATAAAACCTGAAAGCATGATTCTGGTTTCTCGTAGTGTCATGTATTATTCAATTATAAATATGAATAATATCACCAATATGAATTGTCTGTTTTAATATTTTTGTCAAAAATAAGTTATGTAATCAGATTAACCTATACCTGATTTAGTTTCGAACAGATGGCATATTCTGTTGACTCTTACATCTAAATCATTTAAAGAGGTTGCATGCAATCAATTAGAACTTTCATCACTGGAGGTAAGTTGACGTGGAAACACCGATGTATTCGGAAGATTTATATTTGAACTGGAATGATTAGTTTTTGCAATACGAAGATGCATTGGAACTATGTAATTATTTGGAAAATATAGTAGAAACGGCTCGTGAACGGGTCCGGTTGGACTCTCGCTGATCGTTCAATCTTTCTTTTAAGTAAAGAGCCGTGTGGTTGATTAGTGGAGTCCGGATGTCGCCATCGCATACTCGATGCCTTATAGGCACAAGGTAAGTGTTCACTGGCCAGAGGAAGTGCGTTCGGAAATTATTACAAAAACTAGAATGTGGTGAGTCGTTTAATATTAACTTCTAAAGCAGTTGTAGTCGGATGGCTTGAGTTAATCGTAAATTGATCGTAGTTCTAAGTGTTCGGTTGTATGATGAGGAGCTTATTCGAATTTCGAAATAATCTATATCGAAATCGATATCAATCGATAATCGAAAAGAGCAATTTCGGGCGTGGGCAGCGTATTCGTACCTCTGGTCTTTATTCTTTTACATTAGTTCCCTTTTTAATGTTACCTCATCTTATATCGTAAGTATATCTTTTTAGTCTTAATGAAAAAGTTATATCCAATTGATCTCACATATTTGTTAAACAACATATTTATGATTAACACGATAAGATATATGTAATTATCAATAAATATACTTAAACAGTATTTATAAAGTAACTTTTTTAGAAGCGTTTTTAAATAGGTTTTGTTAGTTTTCTAAAATAATATTATAATTTATAACGTATAATGTCGTTTTATAATGACGTTGGTGAGAAGTTTTCAAAGTAATTTATAAAATTGCGCTATTTGACTACGTGAATGTTTTTTGTGGTCTCATTCGTCGGACGGCCAATAGATATGTATGTCAACGGCTTTACGTGCAGTCATCTAGCGATCGTAACATACGATTTTTTGTCTACATAACGGAATTAGTATATTTTTGATCACAAGATACAGTCCTCGCTAGGTGGGTTTGTCTGACAGATGTTGGCCTGTAATTTTGTTTACAACGGTTTATGAACACACCAGTTATTCTCCCTCACTTTGTTTCAAAAATATCTACGCCTTATGTTTACTTAACAACAATTGAATAAATTGCATTCATTTTTATTACATACTTAATAAACTTTATGATTGTACCATTTATTGTTTTGCCGATCTACTTTGCTAGTTATTTGAATTAAAAACTTATTCATTTATTAAAATAGGAATTAAGTCGAATAAAAAAATAATAAAATGTTATTCGTATATAAATTACAAACAAAATCTTTTTAGTTGTTACTGCTCGATATTCACTTAGACAAACAGACAAAAATCTAATAAGATATATTTTCATTCATTAATGATTTTTTTTATAAAATTTTCTAAAAAAAATATTGTTCGTAATTGGGCTCGGATAATTTGACTCCAGCGCTATATATAATAATCAACAATTTGTTCTATGAAAGCTAATACTACGGTCCTGATAAAGCATATATTTAGTATAGAGTATTTAGTTAATTTTTATTGACATATAAACTTAATCGGTCAAAGATTTTATCCAAACTTATACTTTCAGAATACGAGTTTATGGAACGCACGTACGACTAGATCAACGGTGTTAAATAAAGCAATGCCCTTCATCTATTTTATAAATTATAAGTCACCTGATAAGAAACGATATTGTTAATAAAAAATATTAATTATCCTTTAATAACAGCTTTGTTTTTCCTGTATGATACAGAGCAATAATATTTTATCTTTTTATCGTGTCTAATTATCAAGCAGGCAAAGGACCTTTCGGAGGGCCAACAAATTACGCCTTATTTCCTGCCTTTGTTTTTGTATTCAAGAAACAATGGTATCGGGCCATGATTATATAATTTCTCCGTATAAATAGTATGATTTTATCAACGCTGAGAAGGTTAAATACACTTTTTGGGACAGTCTAACGGTAACATGGACAGTGTGAGGGCACACACGCTTTGTGTTTTTATTTGACCCACTTATATAAATTTTATATTTAAGATTAACACTGGTTTACGGAACAAATGCAAGAATTTCTTATAAAGAACGTTAATAAAATTTAAATTAAGCAGTTCAGAATGCGTCACAGAAGATGGCTTACTGTTTATCTTATAAGAGAGATGACTAGAATATGGCAATATATAATAAAATAAACTTAGATTTAATATTGAATTAACTAGACTTTTTAATACTTCAATTGGTTGGATTCATGTCATTCTGAAATTCCTGGGATACAGGGAAACTTGGCGAAGCGTATTTATGTGTGTGTGAGCCTTAATATTAAATAACAATCAAATAATTTATTAATTTAGTTTGTTATAAATCTGACAGATTGCACTCAAGGTCGTCGAAATTTAATTCAATTGTAAATCAAACTAAGTGGCTACTAACATTTAGCATTGAATTTTTATCTTGGATGTTGAGCGGCTGGGTACCAATCAGAAAAATTTATGCGTTAAATTGGTACATGACATAAAAATAGGGTGAATAATGCGCGATACTATAGCGTTGGAGAGGATTTTAGTGTAGGGTTATTAGCTTTAACACATTAACTTCACAACCAAAGTATCTTATCCCGACGATTTCTCTCCGGATGAAAAAAATTAAAAAAAAAATTGTTTTCACACTATATAGTAATGTGTATCAACATTAATTAGAGCGTTTAAAGAATTAAAATTTACAATTGATATAAATTCTGTGAGTAGAAATGGTTATAAAATATATTTTATTTGCTAACATATGAATAGCTTTAAACTTGAATATAATTCTAGAATTTACAGTAAAGACTCGATATCACTTTATTTTTGTTTTATATTTGTAATATATATACTATATACATGATAGTATCAAGACGTATTGATGTAAAAAATTGCAATGATAAAGGCTTTTTTTAAACTGTTGTTTGTGTTTAAATTAAAAATTCAAAATGATAATTCATAAATATGTTTTTTGATACTTTTATACAGGAAAAATTGGCTTCTGCATAAAGTTACATATAAAAAATGTTAACAGCGCGTGTGTTTTATGAATGTATTGAGACCAATTCTTGCAGCAAGTCGAATACGGTTTGCAAAATAAGCATCAGAAACCACATTCAGCATACTTAACGCACGATACGCAGGATATCGATATTAAATTCAATCAGCCAGTTGACCGTTGATAGCTAAGTTTATTTCTAGTACAAGTATTTATATCGCCGATGTTTGATAGTCATTGGATCGATTTTGTCATATCTAGTAAACAACTCCATCTTTCAGTTATTATAAAGTTATTGGTGGAAATTTAAGTTTATTTAACTTTAGTTTTTTTCGTGTAATAATTAATTTAAATGCTTCCTTAATTATATACAAAAATTCAATTTTCCTCAAGCGACCTTGCTTTTTGTTGTTAAACTTAATACAATTCATTTCGATCGCCGGTCATAATATTACGCTTCGAGCAAACCACTAGCATTTTTAATTGTAAATATTATTAACAATCTATTATATCTTCCATAATTTTCTAAAACCAAATACCTTTTTTCCTTTTCGGCATCACTCTCACACCGATTACATGTTCGGTCACTAGGCACAAGGAGAGAATCAGAAAACAGTATCTGGCACTGCACCGCATCTTGTCACACAAAGTTTCTGCCGTATATTCGTATTTACGACACTATACCGCGCATTTGCTCCACGACACGTGTTAACGTCACGCCAATAATCCGAGATCGCGTGAGCACACGCGAGTACGCACTCACGGCAGCGAGTAGAGCAGGCGAGAGCGCAAGCGACGAGTGAACCGCTCGACTACCCTATATTTTGACTTATAGCAATTTGGCAGTGCGAATTCCACTTGTATATAAAACCTTTCGCCGGCTCGGGGCGGACGATCATTGGTGGCTTGTTTGTCGGCACCGCTAGCACGAAGGTGAAGGGAGCTGGAAGTGGAACCCCCCCCTCACATCTGGTCGCAGCGGGGAGCGGGGCACGCCAGGGTCGACAGACACTTTTGCTATCGTCGGTCTGAACGCGATAGCTATCGCTGTACGGCCGGTACCGTTTTGCTCCGATTCTTACGTCACTCGTCAGCTGGCTGTTTTGGAATTCGTTGGTTATTAAAATGTGCCGGAGATCTCTTTTGTTTTTAATAAATTTGAATGAATCTTATTAAAACTTAAAATAAAATAAGTGCTTACTCATTACTAACATCTAAACCCTGTATCGCGTGTAACATAGATGAAATTTGATAATTGAGTTGAGTCATTTTCTGCAGGCCGTAAAAAATTTGGTTTGAGTGCCAGTACTTTCATTCTGGCCTTCTCATTCCCTGACCGACAATGCATCAGTAATACCTTTGGTGTTACTGATGTACATGGGCGACGGTGACCACTTACCATGAGGTGGCTCGGGTGCTTGTTTGTCGGCTATTAACATAAAAAAAATATAATAGCGAATTATAACTTTTGTTTGAAGGAAGAATTTCTTTTTCTATCGAACACTGCGTACCCAGTGAAATCTTCCGAGTTAAATTTCTGGGGCAATGTTATTCTATTTATGGCAGCAGCCGTCATAGGAATAGACGGGTCACGTGATGTTAATTGATCACTGCTGAAAGACGCAAAATCGTTACACGGTTGATTTTACGAGGGTGGTCGTTAGCCAGGCAGGTAAATAATTCTACCAGTTGGCTAAGACTCAAGAATAGTTGGAGCCCCTTAAACTCCAACCTGATATATGCAAGAAGCTTGTTGCCATTCAGTCATATACATATTTTTATATGCATAACAAACATTTTTAATAAGCTCTGGTTTTCAGCTACCCCGTTCCCCCGTTATATTATGTGAGTATTGCGTCAGTTGATCTGCCGATCAGCAGCTGAATCATAATGACATTAACAGCTTATAATTCCAAATTGTCGTGCATTGTTTTGATAATATTTATAGAAAAAATTACTAATAGGTATAACTTAAATATGTAACTTAACTGACATAAACTTAACCTAACTCTTGCACAGGCTTGTGTTTGTATACGTGCGTGCGTGCGTGCGTGTATGTTTCTGTGTGTGTAATGTGAGCGGTTTCAAGTAACAAATTATAAAACGTATAATAAAGGGGAGTAATAGCTGTTGCGGGTGACTCGTCGGGACCCGACCGGAGGGGAGGTTCGGTAGTAAACATTATATAAAAACAATTGTTTAATGCCTTTTTACCTAATTCTCTCTACATGTTCCATTTGTCACAGATAATTGTTAGGCTTATTAGAGTCCATATAATTCAATTGTATCCTAGTTTCTTTATTATATCTTCTAAAATTAGTTTTGGGTATGACTCATATAATTCAATTATATCGTAGTTTCTTTATTATTGGGTATGACTCATAACAAAATACAATAGAATCGTATAAGTTGATTTATCTACTTCTATTCATTTAAACTATTTACAGGGTGCGTACTACGTACGTACGTATTATGAACCGATTAGAATGCAGTAACTAATGCATTCCACAGATATATATGATAATATACTGCCAAAGTAATAGCTATCATATGGTATTTATCACTAAAATGGAAAATGAAACGGATGAATGAAAATGAATAAAATAGATTTTCATAAATAACAGCTTCGTCAGAAATCGTATGTAGATATTTTTTTAAAATTGAATAATATGTTTAGTTTATGTTTAGGTACTAATATTATAAAAAGAGAGTACCAATTTTGTTATTTTGTGTGTAGGCGGAGAATAATTTTCAGAACCATGGCGCCTATTTGACTAGAAACTCTTTCACAATTTTAAAGGTGTAATATTCCTAATAACCTATATAATATCATGTACATAATTAATTGTACAACCAGAACGAAGTCGGGGCGGGCCGCTATTATAGTTATAAAAGGCTACTTTTTGTTTTTGAATAATAATTTTGTAATGATTTTATTCAGCTATCCAATCGAGCAGAGACCGTGGTAATTATAAGTTCATGCAGCTTAATATAATCCACCTTTAGGTCTATACTAAAGATATCGTGGTTATCGATACATCGATATGATTGATTTAAGGCTTGGTGTGACAGAACAGCTACACAGTTAAAGACACGTTTGTTTTACGTGACACTAATTACATGTCACATATCGGATTAATCAAAGGACTATTAAATAACAAAATATAATATATATTTACGTTATATTCTTTTAGATAAAACAAAAGAGAAAGTTACAGAACTGAGCTATTTTAAGACATAGTTAAATTTTGTCTTAAAAAGTTACCACACTATCGTATCCAGTCAGCTGTATGTTAACAAAAATAAGAAGAATATTTTTATTTTATGTATACAAATAAAATTAACCTCAAAATGAGATACAATTGCATGCTTAACAAATAACAAAATAGAACAAGTGAGTGTAAGATATGTAATTAAGTAATAAACTAATACACAGTTCTATGCTTGTTTGTTTTAAATGCAAAGTAATTAATCTATGAACGTTGGTAAAACAATGAGTTTATGATCTCAATAAAGTTACTTACTATGTGACACTTTTAAGTAAATTCGAAGTATTTAAATGGTATAAGGAATTCTCAGATATTTAATGACGAATTTTATGAAATGAAAGTAGTAAATTTTCTGAACAACCGACCTATTGTAGAAACCTTGGTAACTACATTCAAAAGTTAATGAAATGTGAGTATCTTTATGATACATTAATTACATGCCACTACTGATTGTTTAAAACATATTGCCATTTTCTGAAAAACCAAATACTTGGTTTGTAACAAACTCCTACAAGTAAAACAGTCATAATTTGCTTTTCTACTATTCCTATTCCTTTAACACTTGATACTTTTTAAATTGTTACTATAAGGTAACACTAGATAAAATATACCATATATCCATAAATGTATCGAGGATAAAATAGGTAGAGTGGAATTTGAGGGTAGAGAGCCTGTAAACTTTTCTTCTCTCCTTCATTTAATCAAACGTTCTAGGATCTTATAGAAAGACTGTTAATGCGTGTTCCAAATGTGCGAAAATTCTAACACTACTCAAAACTAAAACGCTTCTCGAGTTGTGAAAAAAGAAAATAATTTTTCACAATATTTAAATATCATCAGTCTGTTATAGACAAACACAATTGTGAGAAATGACAATTATGTGGACAAATGAGGAGTTCACTTGCGTATTCAACAATTATTCAACGTTCCTTAACATGCTAAGTATGACATTCGTTGCGCTTAGGTATATAATTTTATTGATATGAGTACCGAGCCAGAAGAAATCACCGTTTAAGATGATAATAATCGAAAATTGGAGTATTTTATACGGTTGAGATCCAAAATAATTACGTACTACCATTGTTCATAGACATATCTTTGATTAAATCTTTGTTTCTGGTTCCAACCTATTTGCGATCCATTGCCTAGCGCGTCTCTGTTGGTAATCGAATCATTCTACAGCATGCTGCTTCGTTGGTCTTCCATTTGGCTAAGATAAATTATAATTAGGACCAATGTTGATAATGTGATCTCAAAAGCATGGAATTTTGTCATTCCCATGAACCCATTCAACTACCGGCTGCGTCCATACGTAACACGATATATCACTTACTACTGAGAAGCCGTCTGATTTTGCATGCTTCAATTAGACCGTATTCACTTTCGCCTTCTTTATTATTATATTTTATAAATATTTTTAATTTAAATTCAAGTTTCGCCTGTACTATTGTATCGAATCGTCGTATTGTGGCGAATAATTGCTATTGACGTCGCTCAGTAATAACGAAAGTGAGATCATATTCAATGAACCACGCACGCGAGCCTCTTACCCGTATTTCACTCAACTTTTCAACAACGACGTGGTTACGCTTCGGGGCGAGTTGAAAATAAATAAAACGTAACAGCACTAATAAGTAAATTATTTTGTCGATCGCACTCCCTCTATTATAACACATAATAACTTTTGAATCAATACGTTGTTGATTGCATTCAGTAGCTAGTGATATTCGGTAAGGTTGTGTTACATCAAATTGTTTTAGTCGAGCTTTCAGTGTAGGTCACGTGTTGCGGTTGAATTGAGTAACAGGCTCAAGTCTGTGTGACCGTTTGAGTACTAATATATTAGTATTATGACAGGTAAGCACTGATCTTGCAATTGAGTAATTAATGAGTTCAATCTATACTAATATTATAAAGAGAAACTGCGAAATTCGTGAGTTTGTGTGTATGCGGAGAATTAATTCCGGAACCACAGCATCTATTTGAAAAAATCTTTTACCGTTTGAAAGGTACATTATTCCGAATGGACATAGGTTATATATAATGAATATTAATTAACTGTTCAACCAGAATAAAGTTGAGGCAGGCTACTAGTAATCTATATCTATATAAGTATATAGGGCCACTAGTATTAACATAAAAAAAATTATGCCGGATTGATGAAACATCGTATGTAAATCGGAGAAAAAATATGATAACGGCTCGACTGCTTTGATTATATATCAATATAAAAAAGACATATTGCTAAACAAGCGAATTTCTCATTTTGTTTTATTAGTAAATTTCACACTTGCGATGCCAATTTATGCGATGCAATTTTGTGGGCCGCTAGTACTTTCTATATTTAGCAGTTTAGGCGCATTGAGGACACTTATGTTCTGTGTGAGCATGTCACTTCCGACTTAACAAGCTGTCGTTATGATTTCGCGCAAATTATAATGTTTGATGATGACCAATGCGTACGATAGCGCCACGTAGCATAGTCGTAATAGTAAATCTAACTAATGTCATATTACTAGTAGTAGAAAGCGTCCTGATAAATTACTAACTACTTCAGATTCACACGCTGGCAATCAAATTAAAACTGTAAATAGATGGCCGTAAATGTAGAGGCTGAGGAGGTATTGATTATATTTGTTATTTACAATCAGGATGATAAAGTTACAAATATGCAGGATATAGATAAAAAGGTTCAAGAAAATATTTATCGTAAGCATATAGAATTAGCAAAAACATATGTATGAAATGATCAATAAGTTAACATATTTTTGACATAAAAAAAATTACATCATGAAAGGGAATCAATCGTTCGTATTATAAGAATCCCAAGAATATTAATTATTCGGCTTATAACAACTGACTCTGACCGGTTCTGTGTTGACAATTAGCTAGTAACTAAGGTGAAGAATGAATACGACGTTTGTAGACCAGAAATGAAGAGTTGCATGTTGAAGATAACTATTCCCTTGCCGGTCAACATTAGAGTTTGCTGTGACTTGGCCATCATGAAGATGAGGAGTCTGTATTAATTTCTTCACATGACTGAAATGGTATATCAAAAAAACAGAAATCAAATCAATATTTATTACATAATTA